>CM035192.1:20374693-20488721 GCA_020233015.1 Callinectes sapidus
TTATTTTTTCATTGAAATTCATGTTTGTTTAAAATAACAACTAATTTTTTGGTTTTATGTTTTGCTAACAAAGGGATAGCGTTCTGCCATGTCGGGTCCCCCAACTACCATGTTGTTGGCTAAATTCCATACTGTATAGTCACTTTATTGCCATATAGTACATTTATCAATCTACTACATACACACTGTATCATCATCTGTACAGTGAAGAACAGTTCCATACAACACACACTGATTCCAGTGAGTTAATTTCCTGGCCAGTGTCACACTTGAATGCTGTGTATAAATCATTGTACCAGAAATGCATACATAGCTAGGTTCCAGCAGGCTATGGGACCCACATTCTCCATGAGTGCCAATGAGCAATACCTCCACTTGAATCATATATGAGGAGGTAACCACAGGCTTATCTGCGGAGAACCAGAGGCTTTAGACAAAACACTAAGGAAGCAAAGAAGATAATACAGTTTTCCTTCACCACAAGCTGTGTAGCATAGCTCTGTTATCCGACACTCTGCCTTTTTGACGTGGATGGCACACTCACTCTGCCTCAGAAATTGAGTCTATCTGTCTTCTGGTCTAAGTTTTGATGCAGTTATTTTTGTCAAGTGGCTGTTATGCTTCATACATTTAGGATACTGAATCCTGACAAATTATTGTTTTAATTTTTAGCTACAGTGGTACCTCTTGATTTGAACTTAATTAGTTATTTTTGGCTATTCGAATTGTGAAAATTCGAATTAGGAAGCAATTATTACCATTGAAATTAATGTAAAAACACTTAATCTGTTCCAGTTTATTTTAAATGAAAAATACTACACCCAACCCTATTGTGAGAAATTGGTCCCTTAACATCTCCCCAATAGCTAAAAATGCAATAGCTGTTGTTAGGAAGTAATAGGAAAAAATAAAATTGGTCCTGGCCCATCAGAGTGACACCTTCTTTTCCCCTCATCTCATCATAATTCATAGATATTGTTCACATTTTCAGAGTATAAAGTAAACAGACATAAAAAAAAGAAAAAGAAAAGGCATAACAAAAGACTTATTTACTTTGGTGTGAAACTCCCAAGTCCCGATGAAGATTAAACAGGCCTCCCCGGGGTCCCCACCTTCCTCTCATGCACTAAATATGGGAAAAGATCGCGTAGTATTCCCCCCCTACCCCTCACTCCGTCCTTATCCACTCCCATTCGATACACAAACACACCAAGTAGGCCACACTCCCTTCCTCCTTCAGCCACTCACCATCCTCTCTCTCTCTCTGTCTTTCTTTTATCAAGTAGAATATATTCTCGCAACATCATTTCCAACATGAATTGTTTCAAGAAAAGTAAAAATTATCATACGAAACTGCAAATTATTGTATTATCTACTGTAGTTTGCGTAAATGACGATATTTAACAATTCATTCTTCTCTGGCTGTTTAAAGTGTTAAATATATCTTCATTAGTAAATAAGTTTGCCCGTGACCAGAGTAGAAGGACGCACTGACTGGGGTGGTAGGTAGGAAGTGACCAGGGTTGGGGGCTGGAGTAAGCGAGGCAACTAGGGGCTGGAGTGACTTGAAAGCCATTCACGAGTCGCAATAGAGAGAGGTGTTCATGGTGGAGTTGGCTGACTGGTGGGAAGGCGGCATCAGCCGCCACGTGTGTTTGTGTTCGAATTGAGAGGTTGCGTTCGAATTGGAGGTGAAGATTTGTTCGCCAAATGTGTTCGGATTGGGAAGTGTTTGAGTCAAAGGGTGTTCAAATCAAGAGGTACCACTGTATTTATGAATATATTGTTGCGGCGGCGCTTAGTGTGAAGATAGCGTTGGCAATGCTACCAGATTGGCAATGATGACATTGGTGCAGAAGTGGTAGTGAGGGCTGGAGTTTGCGGCCAGGTGGATATTCTGTGCCTGATTGGCCAGTAGAAGGGACGCGGCTAGAGGGGACAAGGGAAAGGGGGGCTGTTGTCAGCAAATAGTTTCTGCCGCCGACCCGGCGAGGGGCAGTGAGGGGAGAGAAGAGAGAAGAAGAGGTTGGGGCCCAGTGAGGTGAGAGGACGCCAGCCTGCCCCGCTCTCCCTGAGGATGAGAGCGCCTGCCCCGCTCTCCCCTGAGGACGCGAGCCTGCCCCGCTCTCCCTGAGGATGAGAGCGCCTGCCGCTCTCCCTGAGGACGTGATCCTGCCCTGTTTGTGTTGTGGTACAAGTACTGCGTGACATCTTGTATTAACTCTTGTGTGCCAGTAAAGTAAGGAAGTAGTGCCTTGTCTTTAACTGTATTCCTGCCTCTCTGAGTAAGTCTGGGGTCTGTGGGTCTGTACCTCGCTTCCCTCGCTAGCCACGAATCTTCGCCGAGAAGTGTCCCTGGGTGTGTGTGCTGCCGACCCCGTCCTGTATGCTGTCCTGAGGGTGACGCTGTTGGTACTTGGTAAGAGTGTACCTGTCGTCGCCTTGGAAGCTGTGTGTTGGTGTGTGGTGGACAGGGGGCCAGCGTAACAAGTGGTGTCAGGAGTTTTTGGGATAGTTTTGGCTAGCGAGATTGCCGGGTACAAGGCACCATGGCGGACTCAGACTCGAGAGGCAGTGAGAAGCCGGAAGGCAGTGAGTCAGGCTTGGAAGAGCTGGAAGCCTTGTTTGACAGAATGACACAGAAAATGATACAGGAAATGAAACATGACATTAGGGCAGTGGTGGTACAATTGGATCGGTCGATAGAGGAGTTCAGGGAGGAGCTGGTGGCAGCGAGACGACGTTGTGAGGGAAGCACTGAAGTTGTCCGGAGCAGAGTGGAGGAAGTTGCGGCAGCCCAATCCCCTGTGTCAGACCAGCAGTTGTGTGGCGGGACAGGCCACTGTGAGCTGAGAGTCTCTGTTACCGACATGGAGGAACCCTGTTCGTTGGGGCTGGACTCCCTGTTTGGGAATGCAGCGTGTGATGACCTCGGAAGGATGCAGCGGAAAGTACGTGGAGAAGTCGTACCACTGATCCTTGAGGATGCTGTTAAACAGGTCGAGAGCCCCGTGACGAGTTCGGATGTCGAGGAGAGACTGGAGCTGAACTGCGGGGTCGTGAGGGAACGTGAGGCAGCGGGCGCCACTGAAGAAGGCGGTGGAGGCCATGCAGCGGTGAACAGCTGCGGTGATGAGGACGGCGGCGCGGGGAAGATGGAGAGCGGGCAGGACGGGCAGAGCGAGGCTGGCGAGCAGCGAGGCGGCGGGCAGCATGTCCACCAGAGGTTGGGGTGGACGGAGGAAGGCGAGGTGCAGTCGTGCAAGGAGGAATTCTTGCGGGAAAGTCCTGCTACCGTGGACTCGGTGAAGCAGAGTGAGAAGCAGCACGGGCAAGACGGCGTGTTGCAGAAGGGCGTGGAGGATGCAGCGACACAGCAGACGTGGCTGCTGGTAAACCCTTTCTCCCTGCAGGTTGAGTTGCGGGAGGAGGCGTATGCTGGCGTCTCTGGTGGGCACCAGGGGCGCAGGAAGGCTCTGCGTAGCCTGTGCCGACGCCTGTGCTGGGTTGGCATGAGGCATGAGGTGGAGTGGTGCGAGCTGTACCACGTTTACGTCGCCGAGAAGGAATCTGAGCGACGTACCAGAGCAGCGCTGAGGTGGTACCAGTTTGGCGCTCCCTGGGAGGGGATGGCGGTGGATGTCGCAGGGGCACGGCCTAGTATGCCCCAAGGTAACCGCCGCTACCTCCCTGAGGCTACTGGACGACCACCTGGGGAGGAGCTACCACAGACGTCGTCTGAGGCTGTGGCGGCGTGGCAGCGCCAAGGAGAAACGCCAGCGACGTGGAGCGTCAGCAGGTGGAGAGGCCCAGACAGCGAGGTGGAGGACAAGGCTGCGATGGGTGGAAACAGAGCGCGCGAGAGGGGACAGCAGACGACGAGCGTGAGTGAACCGCTTGTGTCACACCCTCAGATCGAGGAAAAGACCTGTGGGGAAGGGACTACAGGTGAGGAGCGAGCATGAATAGTCGGGTCGACTATTTTGTGGGGGGGAGGGTAGTGTTGCGGCGGCGCTTAGTGTGAAGATAGCGTTGGCAATGCTACCAGATTGGCAATGATGACATTGGTGCAGAAGTGGTAGTGAGGGCTGGAGTTTGCGGCCAGGTGGATATCTTGTGCCTGATTGGCCAGTAGAAGGGACGCGACTAGGACGCGGCTAGAGGGGACAAGGGAAAGGGGGCTGATGTCAGCAAATAGTTTCGGCCCGCCGGGTCCGGCGGGCGGCGACAGGAGTGCCAGTGAGGGGAGAGACAAGAGAGGAAGAGGTTGGGGCCCAGTGAGGTGAGAGGACGCCAGCCTGCCCCGCTCTCCCTGAGGATGAGAGCGCCTGCCCCGCTCTCCCCTGAGGACGGGTTCCTGCCCCGCTCTCCCTGAGGATGAGAGCGCCTGCCTGTCTCCCTGAGGACGTGTTCCTGCCCCGCTCTTCCTGAGGATGAGAGCGCCTGCCTGTCTCCCTGAGGACGTGATCCTGCCCTGTTTGTGTTGTGGTATAAGTACTGTGTGTCATCCTGTATTAACTCTTGTGTGCCAGTAAAGTAAGGAAGTAGTGCCTTGCCTTTAACTGTATTCCTGCCTCTCTGAGTAAGTCTGTGGGGTCTGTGGGTCTGTACCTCGCTTCCCTTGCTAGCCACGAATCTTCGCCGAGAAGTGTCGCTGTGTGTGTGTGCTGCCGACCCTGTCCTGTATGCTGTCCTGAGGGTGACGCTGTTGGTAAGAGTGTACCTGTCGTCGCCTTGGAAGCTGTGTGTTGGTGTGGTGGACAGGGGGCCAGCATAACAAGTGGTGTCAGGAGTTTTTGGGATAGTTTGGCTAGCGAGATTGCCGGGTACAAGGCACCATGGCGGACTCAGACTCGAGAGGCAGTGAGTCAGGTTTGAAAAGGCTGGAAGCCTTGCTCGTTGAGTTTGCACAGAAAATGGAACAGGGGTTCAGTGAAATTAAACAGGACATTAGGGCAGTGGTGGTGCAATTGGATCGGTCGATAGAGGAGTTCAGAGAGGAGCGGGTGGCAGTGAGACGACGTTGTGAGGGAAGCACTGAAGTCATCCGGAGCAGAGGGGAGGAAGTTGTGGCAGCCCAATCCCCTGTGTCAGACCAGCAGTTGTGTGGCGTGACAGGCCACTGTGAGCTGAGAGTCTCTGTTACCGACATGGAGAAACCCTGTCCGTTGGGGCTGGACTCCCTGTTTGGGAATACAGCGTGTGACGACCTCGGAAGGATGCAGCGGAAGGTACGTGGAGAAGTCGTACCACTGGTCCTTGAGGATGCTGTCAAACAGGTCGAGAGCCCCGTGACGAGTTCGGATGTCGAGGAGAGACTGGAGCTGAACTGCGGAGTCGTGAGGGAACGTGAGGCAGCGGGCGCCACTGAAGAAGGCGGTGGAGGCCATGCAGCGGTGACCAACTGCGGTGATGAGGTGGACGGCGGCGCGGGGAAGGTGAGCCCCGTGGAGAGCGGGCAGAGCGGATGGGGCGAGGCTGGCACGCAGGACGGGCAGAGCGAGGCTGGCACGCAGCGAAACGTCGGACATGTCCACCCGGTGTTTGGGGGGACGGAGGAAGGCGAGGTGCAGCCATGCAAGGAGGAATTCTTGCTGGAAAGTCCTGCTACCGTGGACTCGGTGAAGCAGAGGGAGAAGCTGCACATACAAGACGGTGTGTGGCAGAGGCACTTGAAGAATGCAGCGACACAGCATGTCCACCCGGTGTTTGGGCGGACGGATGAAGGCGAGAAGTCGTGCGGGGAGAAGCAGCACGTGCAAGACGGCGCGTTGCAGAAGGGCGTGGAGGAGGCAGCGACACAGCAGACGTGGCTGCTGGTAAACCCTTTCTCCCTGCAGGTTGAGTTGCTGGAGGAGGCGTATGCTGGCGTCTCTGGTGGGCACCAGGGGCGCAGGAAGGCTCTGCGTAGCCTGTGCCGACGCCTGTGCTGGGTTGGCATGAGGCATGAGGTGGAGTGGTGCGAGCTGTACCACGTTTACGTCGCCGAGAAGGAATCTGAGCGGCGTACCAGAGCAGCACTGAGGTGGTACCAGTTTGGCGCTCCCTGGGAGGGGATGGCGGTGGATGTCGCCGGGGCACGGCCTTGTATGTCCCAAGGTAACCGCCGCTACCTCCCTGAGGCTACTGGACGACCACCTGGGGAGGAGCTACCACAGACGTCGTCTGAGGCTGTGGCGGCGTGGCAGCGGCAAGGAGAAACGCCAGCGACGTGGAGCGTCAGCAGGTGGAGAGGCCCAGACAGCGAGGTGGAGGACAAGGCTGCGATGGGTGGAAACAGGGCGCGCGAGAGGGGACAGCAGACGACGAGCGTGAGTGAGCCGCTTGTCTCACACCCTTAGATCGAGGAAAAGACCTGTGGTGAAGGGACTACAGGTGAGGAGCGAGCATGAATAGTCGGGTCGACTATTTTGTGGGGGGGAGGGTAGTGTTGCGGCGGCGCTTGGTGTGAAGATGGCGTTGGCAATGCTACCAGATTGGCAATGATGACATTGGTGCAGAAGTGGTAGTGAGAGCCGGAGTTTGCGGCCAGGTGGATATTCTGTGCCTGATTGGCCAGTAGAAGGGACGCGACTAGGACGCGGCTAGAGGGGACAAGGGAAAGGGGGGCTGTTGTCAGCAAATAGTTTCGGCCCGCCGGGTCCGGCAGGCGGCGACAGGAGTGCCAGTGAGGGGAGAGACAAGAGAGGAAGAAGTTGGGGCCCAGTGAGGTGAGAGGACGCCAGCCTGCCCCGCTCTCCCTGAGGATGAGAGCGCCTGCCCCGCTCTCCCCTGAGGACGCGAGCCTGCCCCGCTCTCCCTGAGGATGAGAGAGCCTGCCCCGCTCTCCCTGAGGATGAGAGCGCCTGCCCCGCTCTCTCCTGAGGACGCGAGCCTGCCCCGCTCTCCCTGAGGATGAGAGCGCCTGCCTGTCTCCTCTGAGGACGCGTTCCTGCCCTGTTTGTGTGGTGGTATAAGTACTGTGTGCCATCCTGTATTAACTCTTGTGTGCCAGTAAAGTAAGGAAGTAGTGCCTTGCCTTTAACTGTATTCCTGCCTCTCTAAGTAAGTCTGGGGTCTGTGGGTCTGTACCTCGCTTCCCTTGCTAGCCACGAATCTTCGCCGAGAAGTGTCCCGTGTGTGTGCTGCCGACCCTGTATGCTGTCCTGAGGGTGACGCTGTTGGTACTTGGTAAGAGTGTACCTGTCGTCGCCTTGGAAGCTGTGTGGTGGTGTGGTGGACAGGGGGCCAGCATAACACTATACTTCCAAAAAATTTCCGTAAGTCTTCAAAGTGTGTGTGTGTGTGTGTGTATTAGCTCCATTTCGTTTAGTCTATCTTCTTAGGAAGTCTTTTATTTCTGGCATCAACTTTGTGGCTACCTTTTGGATTCTTTTTAGTTTCCTGATGTCTTTTAGCATGTGTGGCGACCACACTACTGCACTGCTGCATAGTCAAGTTTAGGTCTCACCATTTGGTTATGATCTTTTCAGCATGCTCTTATGCATGTAATTAAATGCCATCCTGACATTTGTTAGTGTCTCATTATGTTAAAGCAAATAACTCATTCATGTGCCTGTCTGGGGTCATTGTGTCTTGTATTATAACTCCCAGGTCTTTTTCTTCCTTCATAATTTATATAATAACTACCACAAGAACTTAAAATTGTATTTACTACAATCATTCATTATTAAGTATACTTGTTCAAATTCAGACTCATTACCAGTATCCTTCTCTTGGGAAGTGAACTTAGTGATGCGCAGAGGCACATGCGTAGTATAAACTAAATAATCATGCGGTCTTGGGCCACCAAGATTCTTCTAATATATTATAATACCGTAGATAGAAAGGAAACCAATTAATCATTATTATTGTGTTGCGTAACATGTGAAGTTGCAGGGGGGACAGTTCCGGCGACAACCCAGAGTTTGAGAATAGTTGAATAAAGTGATCGTGATGAAAAAGAGATACTTTGAAACAGAAAACAAAGAAACTGCAAGTAAGGTTTTATTCCTGGCAGTAATTTTGTACCAAACGTACTTATAGTCATTGAGAATCACTATTGCCAATATATGGGTATGTAATGTTTTGAATATCTCTACTTTAAAAAAAAAAAGTAACTAATATAGTTTGATTATAATATCTGGTAGTATATGAAAATAAGCTGGGTAATGAAGGATCAAGGATTATAATATCCTTAGGAAGGATTGTGTAAGGGCTTTCTTCACTCTTCACTTGTGTAACTGTAACCCTCTGGGAAGGATGAAGAAGGTGGTGGTATTTGGCGCCACGGGGAACACAGGCCTATGTTGTACCCAGGCTGCTCTCAAACTTAGTAAGTAGATGCTTGTGTTTCCTTGAAAACGCAAAAATGATAATGATAATAAGATCGATATGCGCATTCTGGATTTCCACCTTTTATCAGTTTTGCATCAATCAGTTGCTGCGCGCCATCTCGAGTCTGTGGCTGATCCCTCGTCTCCTGTGGCATAGGTAACCACGACAGACAGACTCCACGAACAGACTTATATAACTTCATATAACACATTAGAGTGTAGTGAAAACATAGTACAACAAATGCAGATACCTTGCGTAGTGACTGGTGTCTGACCGTCCGGGGATCAGCTCGGCGAGACTGAGGGTCAAGTGGTCATGAAGTGCCCGGGTGCCACGATAATCACAGGTGCTATCCTCCATTTTCCGAACACGATAAAGCATAATTTTTTGTTCTACGAACTTTCATGAAAATCTTAGGAAAGGAAGGTTCTACCATCACCAATTTAATGGCCTGTGCATAATTAGCTTTCTTTTAAGTATAGCCAAATCCCTCCTCCGGTCGGTATTATTAGTTTCAGACAGTAGATACCACGGCACAATAAACCGCCTAACCGTCTAAGTCACACTGTTAGCATTTTGAACCCCATATTACCTGTCACAAATTCATAACGCTAGGGAAATTTTCTTAGATTTTCAACTTATATCGCTCATATATGTCTCCCCCACCCCAAAACCCCCTATTACCCATATGCCCCCAAGCTACATTTAGGGAATTTATCGATAGTGATTGCCCACGCTCATTTGCATTATTCACTCCTTCGCATGATTTTTGTTTCATCACAACCTTGACTGTTCCTTCCAAACCATTGTATGTCACTACCTAGGAGTAAAGGTAGTTGTTTTGAAGGTCACTGTAAACTTTATAATTGTTATAGTAAAACAAAGTAAAAGGTTGGTAAGTATTAAGACGAGATGCGTGATCTTGCTGTTCTGTTTTTGTTATCATTATTATTAAGGGTTGTGAGGATCCTTTACTGAGCCCTGGGGACAGTCTGTGAGATGCTCACAAGTGAGACAACTGTTCCATCTTGCTAACATTCTAACCTATCCTAATGTTATCTATGCAGTGCCTGTTATTTGATTAAGTTTAGCAGTATTGGTGAAGAAAGCTTTCAGTCTAACAGACATGAAGGGCAAACTAGTGGGAAGTATACTTTATTCCAAGACACTTTTCTTCTTGACACTTTCCATTGGAAATCACTCGCTTAGTATTTATAATTATTTAAAGTTTTACCCTAGGCTCCTCTCCTGAGGCTAGCAAACATAAATGAAGATGATAAGAATGTATCCATGGGTTTTGGTTAAATTAGAATACGTACATTAATGGCTATATAAGTGAAGAACATGAATTGAGGGATTTTTTTTGCTAGATTTAGGGGATTTTTCATAATGGTTTCCCATAGGCAGGAGTGTCTGTTTTGTGTTCTAGATATCAAAAAACAACCATTGATGAATTATTATTACTTAATACCAGACTGACAACTTTCTCCACCTTTACTAGTTTAGCTAGGTTACGATACATTAGATTAAGTTGGCTGATGTACTTCATGAAAAAAGTTATGAGAATATTAAGCAATAATGGCTTTAATGATCACACTCCACCACTACTTGAAAAACTAAAAATCTTGAACCTTGCAGACTTGTCAAAACTTGATCTAATATGTACAAAATGATAAATTCAAATAACTACACTGCACAACTTGTTTACAAATCAAACCCAAAACTAATATGTATTGATTTTATGTACTAATACTATTCCAACACTTATTTATGTATTAAGGACCAAAGATCTGGATTCATGTGCATTGCCATACCAAAGGAACAGCAAGTCCATTGTCTCAAAACAAATTGAAGAGTCATGTGATATTTGATACTAGCCA
Organism: Callinectes sapidus; assembly: GCA_020233015.1. Taxonomy (NCBI): domain Eukaryota; kingdom Metazoa; phylum Arthropoda; class Malacostraca; order Decapoda; family Portunidae; genus Callinectes; species Callinectes sapidus. Next base: position 20,384,890 of record CM035192.1, read on the forward strand.
TACACTACAAGTGTTTTGAATTTTCAGGTGAATAGAAAGGCCAAATAATCGAGTGATGATGCATAACATGGCACTAAACATGCTACGCGCAGCAAGATCAAGCTTGGGTCAGACGGCATGGCATAGGGTACCAGCACGAGGACTTTGCTCATCCAATCCTGATATTGTAATTGAGAAGCTCTCGGGTGACTGTGAAGGGATTGCAGTGTTTGGTCTCAACCGTCCACAAGCTAAAAATGCTATAAGCAAGAATTTATTAAAGGAGTTCAAGGAAGGCATTGACAATGTCCGTCATGACCGCAGTGTAAGGGTGGTGCTGCTACGCTCCTTAGTGCCTGGGGTGTTCTGTGCTGGAGCAGACCTAAAGGAACGTGCAAAAATGAAACCAGAAGAAGTTGGCCCATTTGTTAGCAAGGCACGTGCATGCATTTCTGATCTTGAGAATTTGCCCATGCCAGTAATTGTGGCTTTGGATGGAGTAGCTTTAGGAGGTGGATTGGAAATTGCCTTGGCTTGTGATCTACGAGTGGCTGCTGCTACTACAAAAATGGGCCTTGTAGAAACTAAATTGGCCATTATTCCTGGAGCTGGAGGAACTCAGAGACTTCCACGTGTTGTAGGAAGTGCAAAGGCCAAGGAGCTAATTTTTACTGCTGCCATTGTTAATGGTGAAGAAGGTGAACAGATTGGTTTGGTAAATTATGTTGTTTCGCAGAATGATGCTGGAGATGCAGCCTACCTTAGATCTCTTGAGCTGGCTAAGAAAATCATTCCCAATGGGCCCATTGGAGTAAAAATGGCAAAAGTTGCCATATCACGTGGAATGGAAGTTGATCTTTCCACTGGTTTATCCATTGAAGAAGCTTGTTATGCACAGGTGATACCTACCAAAGATAGGATTGAAGGACTTACTGCCTTCAGGGAAAAGAGAACCCCCAATTACAAAGGAGAATAAGAAGCTAAATTAAAGATGTAAACAATTTTATAGTAATTTTCCCATTACTCAGCTATGTGTGTGTGTGTGTGTGTGTGTATATATATATATATATATATATATATATATATATATATATATATATATACTGTGTGTGTGTGTGAATGCATGCATAGTGTCCCTATTTACTATATGTATGCATACTGGAATTAGCAATAAAAATAAATGGATGAAAAATACGTTCAAAGTTTTATAACTTGAAGTGTATTTTTATAAAGAATTCTTTTTATGAGTTTACTTCTGGGTATTTTTTTGCTTTCTTCAGGTTAAATTTTATTGGATAGTTTCATTAAGTATTGTTTATTTTCAGGCATCTTGCAGTATTGACCTTGTGTTTTAATCAGGAAAAGAATATGTATTTTGGCACATTGTATCCTCTATGTATGTTTTCATAACTTAAATTGGGATTTTATACATTATTGGAAGTTATAATTTGTCTGATTAGTATATACAGTATATATGTATATTTTTCTTTTATGTAAGAGGGAGAAGCTGGCCAAGGGCAACAAAAATAGTGAAAATGAAATGCCCATTAATTGCCAGTCCCCTGAAAGGTCAATAGAGTTAGCTGAAAGTCAGGGACAAATGTCTTGAAAACTAACCTATTACTAAAATTTGCATTCTACTGTCTTTTGTGTTCATTCTTTAAATTTCAAGATATGGATTTATGAATCTTGACACAAAGATCACCTTTATTTATTAGATGTCTTTACTGGATAAATGCTTTATCATCAGCCTAGCTTTTCTCTTCATTAAAGTATAGAGTATGTGCATGTAAAAATTACTGCAGAATCAGCACACATTCGGCATGTATGTATGAATATGTGCATGCATGCACACACTTTGAGTGAGATTTGATATATTACTTAGTGTAGTAATATGGCTCAGACATTATTGTACATGATTATTTTGGTTAAATTGTACATTAAAGAATTTAGTTTATTAAATGTATGTTTTTGATAATATTTTTCATTGACACAAGATATGGGTGCATCTATTTACATTGGGTTTTAATATAACAATATAGGTACCTCTTGTTTCACACTTGTTCATTTTATATGTTCTCCAATTTACGTGTGGTCCAAAATCCCCCCAAAAAATATATAGTGTACATTTCTTTTCACTTATGTGTGATATTTCATTGAGTGGCCAACAGATGTCTCACATGAGTTCCTTTACGCCACCCAAACAACAACAGTTACACCAGTGGTTCCTAACATTTTTACTACCATGCTCCATCTGGGATCAGTTCTTTTCCTTTATGCTCCCCCCTTCCCTTTACATGTGTTGAAAATTCCAGCAGGGTTTTTAGTTCATTTTTAATTTGTAATTTTATTGTGTTTTTAGTGATATCTGAGGATGGGAGACATTTTTCCTGAGACGTTGTACTTGCCTCCAAATACATGTAGTTTCTACTGTTGTGGGTCTTCAATGTCCTGTATATATATATATATATACAGTGGTACCTCTTGATTCAAACTTAATTCGTTCTTTTTGGCTGTTCGAATTGCGAAAATTCGAATTGGGAAGCATTTTTTACCATTGAAATTAATGTAAAAACATTTAATTTGTTCCAGTTTATTTTAAATAAAAAAAAATTGCTACACTCAACCCCACATATTGCGTGAAATTGGTCCCTTAACATGGCCGCAATACCTAAAAAATACCTAAAAACGCAGTAGCCATTGTTAAGAAGTAATGGAAAAAAATATAATTGGTCCTGACCCACCAGAAAGGCAACATGATTTAACATATTGGCACCTTGTTTTCCCCTATCTCATCATGAATCATAAATATCCTTCACATTTTGAGAATATAATGTAAACACAGACATGAAAAGCGTAAAAAAAATATTAAAAAAAAGCCAAACAGGCATAACAAAACACTTATTTACTTTGGTGTGAAACTCTCGAGTTCCGATGAAGACTAGACAAGCCTCCCCGCGGGTTCCCACCTCCCTCCCATTCACTAAATACAGGAACACATCGCGTTGTATACCCCCCTTCCCCCTCCCTCAGTCCTTATCCTTTCCCATTCGATACGCAAACAGACCGAGTAGGCCGCCCTCCCCCACTCCCTCCCTCCTCCAGCCACTCAACATCCTCTCTCCCTTCTTGATCCCCCCCTCTCTCTCTCTCTCTCTCTCTCCCTTATCAAGTAGAATATATTCTCACAGCATCATTTCCAACAGGAACTATTTCAGGAAAAATATAAATTATTGTATGGCTAATGCTAGTTATTATATTATCGTAGTTTGCGTAAATGACAATGATATTTAACAATTTATTTTTCATCGGTTGTTTAAAGTGTTAAATATATCTTCATTAGTAAATAAGTTTGCCAGTGACCAGAGTAGAAGGCCGCATTGACTGCGGTGGTAGGTAGAAAGTGACCAGGGTTGGGGGCTGGAGTAAGCAAGGCAACTAGGGGCCGGAGTGACTTGAAAGCCGTTCACGAGAGAGAAGTGTTCACGGTGAAGATGTGCAAGCAAGACCGGCTGACTGGCGGCGTCGGCTGCCAAGTGTTTTTGTGTTCGAATTGAAAGGTCGCATTCGGATTGGAGGTCAAAATTTGTTCGCCAAATGTGTTCGGATTGGGAAGTGTTCAAGTCAAAGGGTGTTCGAGTCAGGAGGTACCACTGTATATATATATGTATATATATATATATATATAGATAGATAGATAGATAGATAGATAGATAGATATTATATATATATATATATATATATATATATATATATATATATATATATACAGTGGTACCTCTTGATTCGAACACCCTTTGACTCGAACACTTTCCAATCCGAACACATTTGGCGAACAAATTTTGACCTCCAATCCTAACGCAGCTTCTCAAGTCGAACAAAAAAAAAAAAAAAAAAAAAAAAAAAAAAAAAAAAAAAAAAAAAACAGTGCGGCCGATGCGCCTTCCCGCCAGTCAGCCGGTCTCGCTTGTACTTCGCCGTGAACACCTCTCTCTCGTGAACGACTTTCAAGTCACTCTGGCCCCTAGTTGCCTTGGTTACTCCGGCCCCCAACCCTGATTACCTCCTACCTACCACCCCATTCAATGCAGCTTCTTCTCTGGTCACTGGCAAACTTTTTTTACTTATGAAGATATATTGAACACTTTAAACAACCAATGAAGAATGAATTGTTATATATCAGTCATTTGCGCAAACTATGATAATACAATAATTTGCAGTTTTGTACAATAATTTACACTTTCTTGAAATAATTCCTGTAGGAAATGATGTGAGAATATATTCTACTTTATAAGAAAGAAAGAGAGGGGGGGAGGAGGGAGAGAGGATTCAGTGCATGAGAAGGGGGAGGGGACCCAAGGGGAGGCTAGTCTAGTCTTCATTGGGACTCTGGAGTTTCACACCGAAGTAAATAAGTTTTTTGTTATGCTATTTTTTTAATAATTGTATTTATTCGTATTTTAATGCATTTCATATCTTGTGTTTACTTTGTACTCTCAAAATGCAAAGGATATCTATGAGTTATGATGAGATGAGGGGAAAACAAGGTGCCAATTTGTTGAATCATGTTGCCACTCTGGTGGGTCAGGACCAATTTTGTTTTTTCCCATTACTTCTTAACAATGGCTATTGCGTTCTTAGGTATTGCGGCGATGTTAAGGGACCAATTTCTTGGAATAGCTGGGGTTGAGTGTAGTATCTTTTTTCTTTTTTTTTTTTGCTTAAAATCAACTGGAACGGATTAAATGTTTTTACATTAATTTCAATGGTAAAAATTGCTTCCTGATTCGAATTTTCGCAATTAAAACAGCCAAAAAGAAAATGAAGTAAGTACAAATCAAAAGGTACCACTGTATATATATATATATACCTGAATTTGTGTTGATGCCATTTACTTTATTTGCGATTCAAAATATTAGTGTCTGAGTAATGGAAAAAATATTACTTATACGGAGATTGCCATTACAGAAAGAAAATATTTTTGTTTTATCATTTATTTCTTTTGAAGCAAGAGAGAGAGTAATAATGTTATAGATTCACACACACAGAAACATACACAGACTGAACATGGTTGTGTGTATTCACATGTGACATTGACAACACTGTGACATGGTCGTCGCCATGGCAACAAGTCGTCTGTGTGTATTCCCCCTGCCACCTCCCCCTATCTCCCTCCCCACACCCGACTCTCCACAATGGCTCCAGATACTGCCAGAAATCCATTTTTGTGGTGAAAAATGCTTAGAAATATAGTAGCTGGAGGGAAACTCATGCGTCGCCTGCATCCTCTGCCGCAAGAGCTACCTACCGGTCAAAGTTGTCACTCTCTGGACAAACACAGCCACATCGGACAATTGTCCGAACCCTGGATATTGACCAAAGAATTGAAAGTCTGATGAATTGAAGTCCGAAGAAACAAGGGCTGACTGTATATATATATATATATATATATATATATATATATACAGTATATATATATATATATATATATATATATATATATATATACACCTCATATGCTGGAGTATAAGGCAAGGTTTTTTGCAAATTTTGATACTCTTAAAACCAAGGGTCATCTTATACACTGGTAATGAAGCACAAACCCTGTAGTGAACATTAAGCCACTTTACCTTGAAATTCATTCTGTAGGTACACATGTGCATATATCATTTACTCTGTGTGTGTGTGTGTGTGTACAATTTATTGGCTTAGCAGGCAGCTCCTCTCTAGTAATATCTATTGTTTACTGGTGGTGTCATTGTTTAAGCAGCGATCACACTGGCAATCGTTAACATTATCAAGGCATGTTTTCTGTATAGTCTTGCAGGTCGTAAGGTGTGTCAGTCAGGTTGTGCTTCCCCGCTCATATGCCACATTTAGGATGGGGCGAAACCTTTATATATAAAGGATGCCTTATTTTTATTTCACTGGTGATATGGAACAAAAGTTGGAATCTGGTAACAAATCTAGTTTATCCTTTAGTTAAATTTCTTTTGCAATCTCATTTCATTATAGATGTTCTTATCTTGTCAACCTTCACTCCCCTGCCACACAAACACACACACACACACTGAGAAGACAACTTTTTACTGGAGGGTGTTAGACATGAGGGTGAGGAAGTGGTTTACCCAGGAGAAAGAGGAGGAAGGAGAGGAACCACAGCAGCAGCAGCAACAGGTACAAGTGATGGAAAGAGCAACAAATTAAAAGTAGCATATGCAAATGTGAATGGGATAATTTCAAGTATGTTAAAAATAAATTATTTAAGTTTTCCAAAACCAGATGGCATGGTAGAGACAATATTAAAGGAAGAAATCCAAATAAATTTCCAGCAAGAGGGATACAAAATTTGGAGAAGAGATAGAAAAGGAAAATGAGGAGAGGTACTAATAATGGTGCAAGAAAACATCTTTGTAGATGGAGTGCAATATGGTGATGGCATGGTGGAAGTCATTGGTATAACAATTAGAACTAATAAAAGAGAAAGGAAGAAAAATTATAGTAACATATATGCCACCAAAAACTAATATGTGGAAGTTAGAAGAACATAAATTAATGCAGAAGGAGGTGTTAAAATGCCTGGATGATGCAAGGAAGAACAAGAAGGTACTACTAGTGGGAGACTTTAACTGCAAAGGTGTGAACTGATCCCCTATGCAAACAATTTCAGTTTCTTTGATCTTTAAATTTTGTTTTACATTCATGTTTCACTTACATAGTATCTTCATTGGTACTGCTATTCTATCACACATTTTTCTTCTAACATCATGCTTATCTTTTCTTTCATCAAACACTTAAGGCATTTATTTTATTTTCTCATTTTGTCTCATGTTTTCAAAAGCTGCACATTATCAAAATAAGGTACTATTTGAATTTAACCTTTTTTTTTTTTTACCTCTCAACATTTCACCTTATTTATGTTTAACCAATCTTTTTTATTGGGTAAGGAAAATCAACCACTCATTCATTCCATCCTGACTTAAATGTCAAACCCCTCTCTCTCTCTCTCTCTCTCTCTCTCTCTCTCTCTCTCTCTCTCTCTCTCTCTCTCTCTCTCTCTCTCTCTCTCTCTCTCTCTCTCTCTCTCTCTCTCTCTCTCTCAATGGAATTTTAATTCAACAACAATTCATCATCATGACTATCAAAAGCTTGATAAATTTCAGAAATATGTAAGGTCAAATTAAGTAGAATATTGGTGGACTAAGTAAATGGACACATCTCAATCTAAAATAGCAAATGGATGGGAGGATCACTGGAATATAAAAAGGATATGGATATCATGAGGAGGACAGAATGTTTACAGCAAATGAGATTCAAGCATACAACAATATCCAGAAATACACAGTTTTAGTGATGTGTGTGAGATGTGAACAGAATTAAATGAAAGTAATATAGGTAGTACAAGTGCATGGATCAATAAGTGTTCCATGCCTACTAAAAGTAGAGGGATGAACTTTAAAATAAGGGAAGTAGCAAAGGACAGGAATAATCAGCTTTCTAGAGAGAATGGGAAAGGAGGAAATGACAATAAGAATAAAGATGCTGCTGATGATGAAAAATATGATCCCTTCATGAAGTCAAGTAACAAAATGTAAAATATTTCAAACTGAAAGGAAGAGAAAACAAGAGAAATGTTTTGGAAATGTGCAAAGATGATGTGGTTATCCTAACCTGATCAGGTGTAACCAAATCTTGTTTTACTTCTGATCACTGACATGAAATAAACAAAAACAAAAGCCAGCAAGGAATGAGAAGTATGCTTTGAAGTTGTACATACTAACTTTACACAAGGTGATTTACTTTCCTCACTCTAGTGGAAATTATGTCTTCCAGAATATGTAACATGAGTATTCCTTGTACCCAAGGCTCTCACAGAATCATGATATTTCCACCTTGGCTGAGTGATATTTTCACATTATTTATGGAGCCATATCTAATGCCCATCTCAAAGAACACCCTCAAGGAGTTGGCCGTGGCAGAAGGTTCTCCATTTATTCTTGTCAATGATTTCTTCCTTGCATGCCATAATTATCTTCCCCCTCCCCTTTAGGACTATCCTCCCATTCAATTTAAGATCATGACACCAAGGCTGGTGTCAAGATTAGCACTCCATGATACATTTTCTTAGACATATAAAATCTTGTTAGATTCTCATTCAAGACCAATAATAGGATCATTATTTCCTTTCCCAGAATATGAGGTTACAGCCTTTGTGAGAGATCCTGCACGTCTTCCCCAAGAACTTTTGTCACAAGTAACCACAAAGACTGGTGATGTCTTGGATTCAAAAGCAGTGGATGAAGCTGTTCAGGGTCAAGATGCTGTTGTTATTCTTCTGGGGACAAGGAATGACTTGAGTGAGTGAAGCAGTTATAGTGATACTAAATGTTGCAATTTATTTTGTAATATGTGTACTACTGTATAACACAGTAATATGTAAATAGTATAGATCTGTTTACCCAATGATGTCTATTTCATAAGGTCCAACAACTATGATGTCTGAGGGAACAAAGAATATTATTGCTGCTATGAAGAAACATGGTGTGAAGAGAGTTTCAGCTTGCCTATCTGGTATGATTCATTCTTATTGTGATAAACTTTATGATATTTTCCAAAACTTCAGTCCTATATGATCTTTGCAAAACTTTTATATAACTTTAAGAACTGTAAGAGACATAAATGTATTCAAGATCTGTTATTTATCCTTTTAGGAAGAATCTGTTCTTAATTATCCTTTCAGGAAAAATCTGTGTTCTTAATTCAAATAATTTCCTTGCAGCTTTTAACTTCAGAGAAAAATCTGCAGTTCCAGAGAGATTTTATCCCATTTTGGAGGATCATGAAAGAATGCTAGAAGTATTAAAAGCAAGTGACCTTGAATGGGTTGCAGTGCTTCCTCCACATATAACTGGTGAGACTTAGTTTTCCTCATACATTACATACTTGTTGATAATTACATCCCTTACTGCAAACTCCAAATTTCCCATTTCTGTATTTTTGATGTTGACAGCTAAGATATGGAGAAACCCCTTTGAATATGATCGTAAGTGTGAATGTGTATGCTTGTTGATTTCTTCTCTATCCACTCACTTTTATGAGCATGTTAGCCTAGTATGCATAACTGAACATAAAAGAAATTACATAATTACTGTAGGTGCACCCAACATGTATCTAATGACTCACTGGTGATTTGTTTTACTGATCACAGCCATCATCATAGTCTTACATTTATTGATGACAGGTAACCATAAGAACTGTTGAACAGATTTTTAGTCTCAATTTCCTTATAAATCATTATATACTAGTATAAAACCCTCAAAATATTACATGGGTTATAAGTAACACATGCAATCAACTTAGCACTGTGACATTTGGTTTCTACTGTAAAAAACTATGAATTTACCTCAGTCACCTTTCTGCGTGTCTTAACAGAACGGGGTCTATGATGTGAGTGACACCCTAAGGCAGTGAGTATAGGGAAACTGCACCCCACTAAAAAGCACACATCAACTCAAGGTTCCATATAAGATCTATTACTGATCTTAAAGTACATTACTTATGTTTTCATGTTCATAGAAAACTATTAAACATTTTTCTGATTATAAAGGATTAGTAATATATATATATATATATATATATATATATATATATATATATATATATATATATATATATATATATATATATATATATATATATATATATATACATAGACCCTTATGTACCAGTAACAATTACTGTTAAACTATACTTTATCATTCATTTCACACAGATGTGGATATATTTCTTACCGATAAAGCCACATTTCTCTCTCTCTCTCTCTCTCTCTCTCTCTCTCTCTCTCTCTCTCTCTCTCTCTCTGCAACCCTTTCCAAAGTATATTAAACTTTGATAATAACAAGTTGCTATTGATAGAATATACATTCAATTATAACAAACATCATTATCTTAGATGGATATTTAAACATATGTGCAATTCATTTGCAGATGATGAAAAAGCTGGTGATGTCATCATAGAGCATGGCACTGGTCCAGGTCCTAGAGTGTCTAAGCATGACCTAGGTCACTTCATGGTGTCCAGTTTATCTTCTGATGAAAACCTTTTCAAACTCTGTGGCATTTGCAACAAACCTCAGTCATAACTGCCATTATCATAAGAGAAAAGAAGATCCTACATATTATGTAGACTATTTTTTAAGATACCTATGTAATTTGCAAGTTTTGTTTCATTATATTTTCACTTTCTGACAGAGAACCAGATCAATTAGTATATGAAGATATATATTCCAGACAATATTTACTAATGCTTAGGCATTTGCAACAAATCTCTGTCATAACTACCATTAGCTGTAGAAGATAGAAGTTACTATGTAGTAGACTATTCTGCAAGATGCTCATGTAATCTGCATGTACTGTTGTTTCAGTATGGTTTTACTTTAAACTGAAGGAACGAGATCATTTAGTGTAGGAAAATATGCATTCAAGACAATACTCACTAATGCTTAAGGTGTAGAACAAAGCTTACTGAATGATATATTTGTATCCATAGTTATTACTAATAGATATTAATTTGTTATGTAATGTCAAATAAAGTGAAAAGTATATAATTTATCCAAACATCTTTTATTTGGAATGTTGTGGATTGGAGGACATGAAATAATAAAGTTTGGTGAATGTAAAGATGTCAAGACTTAATGATGTTTGGTGAATGTGAAGATGTCAAGACACAAAAAAATGTTAAAAGAAAATTTGAAGAAAATCACAAGTTACCATGCATAACGCATTTTTATATCAATAGATACTCATACATCTTTGTTTATGATGGGTTTCATCAACTAATTTTGTCCCAATTTGAACACCAACATCTGATAAAGTGATGCCAGTTGGTCAGTCTTGCATTCCCTTCACCTTCTCTCCCTCTCCCTTCCTTGCTTTCTCTTCCAACCTTCCCAGTATCCTTCATTCCTCTATCTTTTCTGTCCACCTTTTCTCCTTCCATTCTCTCTCTCTCTCTCTCTCTCTCTCTCTCTCTCTCTCTCTCTCTCTCTCTCTCTCTCTCTCTCTCTCTCTGTATTTACAATACACCAGTCCCTTATTAATTTTATGATTGGGCTGTTTACAAATTTTCAAAGATATGAATAAAATAATTAGGTCCTAATTACTTATTTACGAATTGAAAATATTAAGTTACATACAAATGCTCTTTTTTTGGCTTCTCAGAACACATTTTACTTGTACCACAAAGTGACTGTCACTGTGATTTTATTTTTTAAACTCGTTAGAGATTAGAACAGTGCAAGATGCTAGACAATTGTGGTACATGTACAATTAGCTCTATTTTTTATGTAAGAGGGGGAAGCTGGCCATGGGCACCAAAAACATTGAAAACAAAAAAGCCCTCTATTATTGCCAGTCCCCTGAAAGGATAAAAGAGTTAGCCAAAAGTCCGGGACAAATGTCTTGAAACCTCCCTCTTAAATAAAGTCAAGTCATAGGAAGGTGGAAATACAGAGGCAGGCAAGGAGTTCCAGAGTTTACCAGAGAAAGGAATTTGAGAGTTGGAGAGTACTGGTCAACTCTTGCATTAGAGAGTTGGACAGAATAGTAGGTGAGAGGAAGAAGAAAGACTTGAATGGTGAGGCTGCAAAAGAATGGGAGGCATGCAGTTAGCAAGATCAGCATAAAAATAGCAATAGAAGAGAGCAAGAGATGCAACATTCCAGTAAAAAGAGAGAGGCTGAAGACAATCAGTCAGAGGACAGGAATTGATGAGATGAAAAGCTTTTGATTCCATCCTATCTACAGAGCTGTGTGAGTGAAACCCCCCATACTTGCGAAGAATACTCCATACATGGATGCACAAGGCCCTAGTCCAGAGTTAGCGGTTGGGAGAATGAGGAAAAACTGGCAAAGATACCTCAGAATGCCTAACTTCATAGATGCTGTTTTAAGCAAGAGATGAATATGAAGTTTTCAGTTTAGATTATGAGTAAAGGAGAGACCGAGGATATTCATTGTAGAAGATGGGGAAAGCTGGGTGTCATTAAAGAAGAGGGGATAGTTATCTGGAAGGTTGTGTTGATCGATGAAGAAATTGAGTTTTTGAGGCATTGAACACTTCCAAGTTTTCTCTGCCCCATTTTTAAGACAGTAAGGAATATGAGTAGGGTGTTGCACCAGTTGCTCTAGGTCATGGAGGAGAGCAATGTTGAAGGCTAGTTCACCAGGATGATCAGTGAAGGGAGAGGAAAGTCAAAGCTGGTGGTGAACATTGAAGTCTCTAAGGATGGAGATCTCTAGGAAGAGATAGATAGACAGAATGTGCTCCACTTTGGAAGTTGAATAGTCAAAGAATTTACTATAGTCAGAGGAATGTTCTGACAAGCCTCCCCCAAAATAAGCTATTACCTTCAAGACAAAGCTTGCTGTATTGGCAATAGAACAATAATGAACAGTAGAGGGGGAGGGAGCAGAGGATGACAACACCACATCACAGCTGCATCTCATCCATGGCTACTGCTTTCCATGACTTTGAAAATAGTATCCAGAAAATTGTTGACATCAAAATACAATTGCTGCCTACAAACAGTTGTATTAAGAAAAGGTATCACCAATCAATCAACTAAGAATGACATAATTTTCAAAGCCAACAACCGCTGGTAACACATGTGTCACCTGCTGCCACGGCTATAATGACAACAATGATTAGCGAACCAGTCAGAAATATATATTCTACAATGACAAAGGGGCTTCATTTACTCAATACTCGAATATCTTAGAGGTCGAACTTTTCAATACTCGAACACCACAAAAGTTCAACTAGGTATTTGAAAAATATCTGGTACTTGACTGTCTGCAGACATAGTTATAAACAAAGGCTCTCTCTCTGGAGCTGCTGCCTGCCAATTGTTCTGCCACAGTTGTGAGAACAACAGTATCCTCCTGCGTTGTCTGTGGTTTTTCATTTAGAACCTTACAATGGAACCAAAGAAGCTTAGTGGTGAAAATAAACCTAAAAGGAAGAATGTAGTGATAACCATTGAACAAGAAAAAGAAGATTAGTATCAATAAATAAGAGACAGGAAAAAGAATCACTAATCTTGCAGCTGAATATTGTATGGCAAAATCTAAAGTAGCTACCAAACTTAAGAACAAAGAAGCCACTAAGGGAGCTGATGTGGCAATGGGTTTAAGAGAGCAACTTGAACAACCTGCAGAAATAGAAATGGGAAAAATTGTTATCATAAAAAAATTACATTGTATTTTATGTAAACTTAAGGTTTTGCTAAGGTTAGAACAAATTCAGGAATTCTTTATCTGGTAAATCCACAGTTACAGTGTTTGGTAATTACTACCTTCGATTCTGTTTACAGTAAGAAAAGTTCACAGATATGGTATCCGCACGCGTTTTGTTTATACCGTACCGTAGCACCACCACACTGTGTGGCCACAACAATCAGTCTCTTCCTGCGTTTCCCGTTGAACACAAGTTAAATCCTTATGGTGTGCTTTTTGTGGATATTATTATCACGACACCCTCATCTTCGTCTGCCCACTCAGCGGAAGATGAGTAAGGGTGGAGATCCCTACTGCCCCTTAGCCTCTGGAGGGACATCATCTGATAGAATACACAGCGAGTAAAAGGTAAATAAAAACATTTTCTGTTTATTTCTTTTGTTCAGTACTTTACATTTTTTAATGTGACTATTGTCATATATTTTAATGTCTGTAGGGGTGACTTTTGATGTGCTGGAACACATATCCTATTATTACATGTTATAATGGGTTCAGTATATAGTAATTTCAATTTGCGGTAAGGTTTTCAGGAACACATATGTACCGTATAACAAGGGCTTACTGTACCTGATTTATAGGTATTGGCAGTCAATTTTTTGATACTCGAACAGCCATTTGGAACAAATTAAGTTCAAGTATTGAATCTCCATTGTATTTCTCTTCCTCCCTTTGTTTTTTTCCCTTTCCTTTCTCCTTTTTTTCTGGTCTGAAATCTCCATGTCATCTCCCCCTGTATTAGTCTGAGATCTGGGCCCTTGCTTCCCTACCATTTCTCAGTCATTCTTTGTCAATTTTGCTTAGTTTTCTCAATCTGACTCATATGATTCCCTTTTTACTTATTTCTATTTGGCAATCATCAGGACTGTTTTTACTTTCACAGAGAGAGAGAGAGAGAGAGAGAGAGAGAGAGAGAGAGAGAGAGAGAGAGAGATGGATGGATCAATGGAGGGAGGGAGAGAAGGGGCAAGAAGGTAGGAAATTTTTTCGTGGGGAGTGAATGTGAAATTAATATTGTGTACACTACAACAGCTGCTTTCAAGACTGAAGATGATATGAGTTTTCCATAAAATTTTAAAGCTATTGTTTTTGTAAATGAAGTATAAAGTGGTTGGCTTTTTTTTCTTTATTAAGATGATTAAAGTGTTCTTTACTCTCAAAAATATGGTACCTAATGTTTTCTTTTAATGTATTTTTTCTGCAATTATGTTTAGAGCACATAAATCCAGAAAAAAAAAGAAAGAGCTAGGTTGGGATTTGGAATTAATTACTTTTTACATTAATTTGAATGGGATAAATTGTTAACCAATTCAAACAGCCCAAGAGAACCATTTAATCACAGGATACCATTGTGGTAAATTGAGTTATGAGTTTAATTTATTTCGTGACAGGCCTTGTATCTTGATTTATCCAAATTAATTTATCACCACACTGATAATCAATAGGATGGGTTTTATAATTTATTATTGATGAAAAGAACATCAACTATAATAGCCAGGGCTCATCATTTCATCACTTGGTTCTGTTACAATCTCTCTCACACAATATCTTTCATTAATGTAAGAAGGATCTAGCTAAGGGCAAAATGAAGTTTGGTTAAAAAAGGGTCCACTTAGTTGCAAGTACTTTTAAAAAGTTTTATAGAACGATTTTTTACTTTTCATTATTATTTATTTTTTTCATCTCATCTTTTTCAAAATTTTTTTTATTCTTTTAATGAAGAATGCAAGTATGCTTAGGTGCATGCAATTCTGTGAGGGAGAAGAGAGTTGTTGTGACTGCCCCCTGTGTTGTGAGGTCACAATTGACTTTAACAATAAGTTCACAGTACCCCCTGAACCAGTGCTATTACACCTCACAGAGTAATCATTGTTTTGGCAGGTTCCTACTGCCTCCTCCATCTAACTCTTCTATGTGCACACTTTTTCCTATGAGAAGTGGTTGGACAAGTTATAGAGTAAACTCTTGAAGTCAGCTAACATATTTCACATGTCCTGTCTATTTTATTTTATGGTGATGCAATACAGCTATTCTAAATAGCTCACTGGTGCAGAAGTAACACTTTTGGCCTATAATAGAAATTTTGAATTTGAATCTCTGACCAACTGGAGAAAAATTATGTTTATCATTGCTCTATAACCCCCTTGCTTATCCATCAGCAAATATAAATAAGATATAGTACATATGAGGCGGTGATTAGAACAGTACGCTTAGTGCCAAAAAATTTTCAAAATGGAGAAAAACAGTGTTTCCCAATAAATTAAGCTATTACGTTCAGGTTTGTGTTAAATTGTTCAGAAAAAAACAGCAACACCACATGCATAGCTAAATCTAAAAATATTGCTTGAAAATTTGAAAGAATCAACAATGACTGCAAGTTTCTCCAACTGGAGAACTTCAATGACCAAAATAATGCCACAATGTGCTTTGATAAAAGGTAATAATAAGCACTTTAAAGTAATAATAATGGAATAAAAGAGATATGGGATGTTAACAATACAATAATGAGTGGTATACATAAAAAAAAATCATCATAATTGTTTATGAGATAACCAATAAAATACACTAGAAATTAGTAATATGGATTCCTTCCCTACTACTAGACATTATTATTGTTATTATGTAATAATAGTACTACTACCACAAAATGAGTATAGGATAATAATTTATGTTTTGTTTTATTATGATATTATCAATTATTTTACAACTGAGGCGAGATTTTTGAACTTATAATCATTCAAACAATGGAGTCCCTGAGGTCTATCGAGATAGAAGAATGTTTGGGGAAGACAATGGTATAAAAAAAACGGTTTGGGCTGGGATGGCACTTGAGGCATTGTTCTAATCACTGCCTCATATATTGTGACCTCACTTCTTGGCATCAGTAGAATGCTTGCAGTCTTATTGCTGTGTATTTGTGTTGTTCTCCAAAGACTGGAGAGGGTTGACAAGAATCTTTCCTTAATGGGTGAGAGGTAAAGTATCAAAAGAAATTTCACCTAAAAATTAAGATAATATATATTAGAAGGCTGGATAAAAAGCAATGAAAAGGTTCCTAAGGCAGCCTTACAGAGCAAGAGTCATAATACTTCTGGCAATCCGAGGTGAAATGAAGTGATAAATAAAAGAAAACTAATTTAAGTTACATGGTCATTGTTATCTTTATCTCAGATAGACACCCAAATAGAAACAAGATAAATTACATAAACAAGAAAGCAAGAGAATAGCCTGTATATTAATTTGAGTAATTATTCTTATTTCATAGATGTCTTTACCTCTAATTAGTTATTGGAGAGGAAAAAAATTTTCCTTCTAGTTGTTACTTTACCCTATCTACACTATTTGTACACTAGGGTGGCAATGTTACACACAGATGTTTTTCACACACCCAGTGCTGTCAGCCCCCAGTGGAAAGAGTCTTCTTGCCCATCATACTACACCTAAGGAGCTGACAGCTGACCACAAACAGGAAGGCAAGTTTGGAAAAGTTCAAGAATGTTGGGCACATCTCCAAGATGGTCAGGAGTATAAGTAGTTAGATTCAAGAGCATAGGAATGAGAGGAAGTTCAGTCATTGCATATATACACATTATCTAGCTTTGGAATGAAAATGAAGTTCGAGAAAATGAGGGAATAGAAAAGGAGCTAATGTCAAGTGTCTCAGACATCTGTGTTTCAGTGAGAGAAAGATAAGATTTAAAAGAGAAAAGGTGGTGTTCTACAGACTAAAAATAGATATTAGATTACAAATGTTACAGAAATTAATGAAGAAAAAGTTATGGGGTGGCATGACATTTGGGGTAGATGCCAGTAGAACAGTCCAACCTGGGGACCATGATCCCCTCCCCATAAGAGGACTTTATGACTAATGTAGGAGTCACCATATCTCACTTTTGAATTTTGAGTGAGTGTAACTAGAATCTTTTCCTTTTTCCTTAAGGAAAATTAGTGGGCAGGCTTTGACTGCCCCTTTGTGTTGTGAGACATAAAGGGAAACATTTGATTAGGTCACAGCACTCTTTGATCTGGTGCTTTAAACCTCAATGGAAGTTACCAGCTGAAGTTTGCTGAAGTTATTCTCTCAAATTATTTTACATATTTCTTGATATGAAAATTAAGGAGTACACAAGATGGTATGTATTCTTTCCCCAGATCATGCTGCTCCTCTGCTCAGTTGTTCTCCCACTATCTATTCGATCTTGAGCGACAGTGAGGTAAGGATATTAAAAAACTTGAGCCAAAAGGAAGCAAGTGCAGAATACTAGGAGAGTGGGCCTTACTTTGCAGACAAGGAAAGGCAGAAAAAGTAAGGCCTACTCTGTTTATTGATTGGGTGAAGAATCAAGTTGATGTATCATCCCTCTCAATACTTTCTCAAACTTCAGCACCAAGTCTGATTACCTTTAATTTTGTACTTTTCCTTAAACACCTCTATGAGACATTAATTACTTAACAATATCTGAATTACTGGTTGATGCAAGTAAGATTCCAAATTGAGTCTCGTCATTTGCTTCATTTCAACACATACTACCATGCAACTTCATAATTTGGTATCCAGTGTCAAGATTGACCTCATGGGCAGTCCCTGCACATATTCTACAATGTTACTAACCCTTTCAGCACCTAAGGATGTACCATTGGTCCACAGCAATTTTGCTGCTCAGTGCCATGGAATGTAACATATATCCACACTGATACGGTCAAATAAATATTAGCCATAAATCATGAAATGGAACCTCTTGTTTCTCACGTGATGAACCCATACACATGGACTAATTACTCTTATGGAGTGGTCTGCAACATCCTTAAGTGCTTCTAGTGAGTAGTGAGAGCTGCAGAGCAAAGCCAGTTGAGGGTGAAAGTTGGGCTTTGAGTAGGTGTGTTTGTTTGTCTATCCTGGGGCCCAGGGGACTTTATACAATTGTATAACTAAAGGGTTGCAGAATACAATGAAACTATAGGTTACTACCATTGGTGCAGAAGCACTTTTTGTATGTTACATTAGGAAAATTTTCATTTTTGGCAACATTAAACTCAGAATCAGTGCCCTTTATTGAGTTCTTTTACACTTTTGATCACTATTTGACAAAATGAGCTAAGTAGCAAGACCAAAAGGAGTGACTGAACTTTAAAGTAAGGACACAAAGGCTACCTGAAAAATATTTTGACTGCCTGAAAATTATGTCCTTAGTAGTCAGTGGGAGATTAAAAAGAAAGAAAAGAAAAAAAAAGTAAAAAAAAACACTGGTGATGAAAGGGTGAAAGACTAATGTAATGTACTACAATAGTAAGGGGTTAGGAACTCTTTTTATTCCTGTAAAACAAGAGAAAAAGCAAGAAGAGCCTCATATTTTTTTATTAAAAATTTTCTGCTTTATTGGTAGCCACCACCAGATTCATCAGACCAGTCAATGTGGCTGTCCTGGGACCCCAATTCTCAAAAAAATTAAAATAAATCACAGCATAGCATGAGACACATCATGTCTTCTTTCATGGAGACTGCACATAAAGACAGCATGATGTGGCTTTCTTTCATGCATCCAAAATCAAACTTTCTTCTCATTCTCACACACAAACTCCCAAGTTCAATTTACATATACACACTCTAAATTCTTCCATTCTTGTCTAAAATACAATGCTATCAATTTGTTGTTCTTATTTACCATAGAATTCAATGGCCTTCACATTTGTCTACAGATTTTTTCTTTGTTACTTTATCAACAAACATCAATGCACTTAAGAATACTCACAATTTTAAACTATATTTTACTGAGTTCTCTTCTTACAAGAACTCAGTTACCAATAACTGGAAACTTCATTAACAGTTCTTTTTGAATATTTCCTCAGACTCCCACATAGTATAGCTCAGTGGCTATTCAATTACAATTCTACACTTAATTAGTAAAATTTGTTAATGAAGCTTCAGGTCAATAACAAAGCATACACTATATCTTTTTATTGTAGTCTACGTGACACAAGATGCAGAAACCTACAACGCAGGTATATTTCATAAGATTGATGCACAGAAATCAAAATATCCATCTTTTCCTGAATATACTGACAAATTATGCTGGGAAAATTTCAAGTGCTATATTACTTACGCTTGTTGATTACTCAAGTCAAATTTTACTACCATAAGCTGATGATTTGCCACTATATAAAAAAAATCTAAAAGCTGTATTTCATAACCATTCGAATTCTAACTAACGAGCTACAGATAAAATAACCAACAACAAATGTATGATGTTGCTTCTGTATAATTTTTGTAATGCTTCATAATACTGTCAACTCTTCAAAGTCATGAGTAACAACTTCAAAAACTATAATTTCTTTGCAGCCTAATATACAACCTATGAGGATATAATTTTGTTTGATAGCATGTCGTTCTGAAAAGATACTGAGGTAATATCACTGTGATTTAAGAGACAAGTTTTTAGCAACATTAATAGGATGGGATATGGAAACATCTTTATACTTATCCTTGGAAGAAAGAAAAGAGAGGAAGAATAAAAAAGGGGTAGGGGCATAACTGAAGGCATACCCTCAGTACACAAATATTTAAAACAAATAAAATATAACTACATGCAATTGAGGTAACATTGCTTTTTCATTATATAATATTAGGCCTTCCATAATGCTTTGAAAAGAAATGTATAACAACTATAATGATAATTACTTTGAATGTCAGCATATGCATGCAGTTTATAAGTAAAATTATATTTATCAATATTTCACTTATTGGTGTGTGTGTGTGTGTGTGTATGTGTGTGTGTGTGTGTGTGTGTGTGTGTGTGTGTGTGTCGTGTGTCGTGTGTCGTGTGTCGTGTGTCGTGGGTGTGTGTGTCGTGTGTGTGTGTCGTGTGTTGTGGGTGTGTGTGTCGTGTGTGTGTGTCGTGTGTCGTGGGTGTGTGTGTGTGTAATACCAATTCCATTGTGGGTATGTGTAATACAAATTCTATTGTATGTGTGTGTGTGTGTGTGTGTGTGTAATACTAATTCCAGCGTATTTGTGTAATACCAATGTGTGTGTGTGTAATGCCAATTCCATTGTGTGTGTGTGTGTGTGTGTGTAATGCCAATTCCATTGTGTGTGTGTGTGTGTGTGTGTGTGTGTGTGTGTGTGTAATACAAATTCCATTTTTCTTTTGTGTGTGTGTGTGTGTGTGTGTGTGTGTGTGTGTGTGTGTGTGTCACACACTCACAATTATACACACATTCATTGTGTGTGTGAGTACTTCTCTAATGTCACACAAATCTACCTACTTACAGGATAAAAAAATACTTCTCGAAATAGTTTATGACAATGACAAACAAGAACTTTGCATGGTTTCAAAAGTTAAATCATAAATTCTCATGAGCAACACTAATGCCCATTCTTTAAATTTGGCATGGATTCTCAAACACACTCGCAATAGAAGAAAGTTACAAAAATAAGCATCACAATTTAGTAATTTCAATAATGCATCAGCATTTAACCTAACACAACTATTAAATATTTCCATATATCTACTGAATTTCATCAACAAAATTCAACTCTAAATTATGACAACGTGCCTTAAGAATACTTTCACACTTAACAACACCAGCACCAAGAATGGGTTTACTTGCTTTCTTTGTCTGTGTCCATCTTGGAGTCATCTCCATCTTCTTTCTTATCCTTTTTCCCATCACCACCTAAAACAAAGGAATTTTCAAATAGAATCACACAATTATAATTTGCCAATTTTTCTAAAGTGTTTGTGTGTGTGTAAAGATATTTGATGGAGTACCTCAGGATATCTGGTATGTTAAATTCACATTAAAAGTTAACTGTGGAAAATTTTACCATGATTCAAATCAGCCTTCACGTCAGACAAGAGGGTTTTTTATGTAAGAGGGAAAAACTAGCCAAGGGCAACAAAAACTGATTAAAGAAACACTGCAATGCAGTCCTCAAATGGTGTAAAAAAAGTTTGGCAAAAGAATGGGATAAATGTTTTGAAACCTTCCTTTAGAAGAGCAGTCATAGATAGGTATGAATACAGAAGCAGATAGAAGGTTCCTGAAGTTACCAGGGAAAGGGATGGATGACAGGAAATACTGGTGAACTCCTACATTACAGAGGTAGAGAGAATATGGATGAGAGAAAGAATGAAGTCTTATGGAACAAAGCCACAGAAGAGCATACAGTTAGCCAGCCACATCTGACTTCAGATCCTGCAGGCATTTTACTTGTTACCAATCATGACAGAAGCCTGTGTGACATACACCCGTGATGCACACTAGTCGGTTTGGCTGGATCAGTCCAGCTTCATCTGTCAAACAATGACATCACAACCTCATCATTCCTTGTTGTGAGTGGGAGGGGGGAAGAAGTAACTGAGGACAGATCCAGCCTTCCATCTGTCCGTGTGCGGGTTTTGTGATAGTTGTGATGTCATTGTTCAACAGATACACGTGGGTGGATCCAGCCAAACGAGTTAGTGTGTGGCCACCATTAGATACTTTGTTATTGGAAAATGCTATTGTGCAATAGTGATGGTCTCTAAGATTATTAAAAGAACCATGGTCGCTACCAAACCATTTGCACACTGTGTCTGAGATATTCCTACATCATTATATCTACAGTATTGTATTTCAAAGATTGAATTACTATCTCACCCACTATCTCTTCTCTCAATACATATATATGAAAGAAATATTCATGGAAGCTGTAAATCAGAAGTAAAAGGCAACTTTACTATTGTATTTTTGTATTAGAAATCAAATAAGTGCTGCATGTTGCACATGATTAAGAAAAAAATTTGCTGATGAGTGTAAAGATAGTAAGGAAGAACTTGGGCTGGGTCAGGGATACTCTTTACTCCAACGTTTCGACAATGTCGAAACGTTGGACTAAAGAGTATCCCTGACCCAGCCCAAGCTTTTCCTTACTATCTTTACACTCCTTTGTCTTACTACTACTACTCAAATTTCCTGATGTCATAACTTAAGACACAACTTATAATAAATGTTGTTTAAGTTATGATACACATCTAGCACAGTTATGACATGACAACTTAATGTAGAATAAGATCAACACAGGTTGGAATCAGAAAAAGCTAGATAAAGCTGTTAAGTGGTAAGTGCAGCATAAGGCTTGTGTTACTATAGAATCACACAAGATGAATGTGAACAACTCAGTAAACGCTAAGGCATTTAGCACAGTTCTAGTGACAGTTGGTTGTAGAGTTTCTGTAACATAATTGTTCATATGAGCATAACCTAACCTTTTACATCAGTACCTACAGACTCAGACTGATCCTCTCCTCTTTAGTCATTCAGTACTAAGTTATGAGTGAACAAATAAAATAAATTCATTAAGTACAGGTACCTCTCGATTTACGCGACACACACATTCTTGAAAAGGTCACGGCAAACAAAAACAACGTAAACTGAATACATACATACATACACACACACACATATATATCTATATCTATAGCTATCTATCTATCTATCTATCTATCTATCTATCTATCTATCTATATATATATATATATATATATATATATATATCTATATCTATATCTATATATATATGAGTGTAAAGATGGTAAGGAAAAACTTGGGCTGGGTGAGGGATACACTTTACTCCGTTTCGACAGAATGTCTTCTTCAGAGTGAGTGACAGATATGGAAAGAACAGCAGCTTATATTCACTCATTGTGGATCACCTGAGTGGACATCTGCCAGGGGTGCGAGCTGATTGGTCCATTAGCGTGAGTTTGGCTGCCGAACGAGATAGGCTTACAAAGCCCTCTCTATGGTTGGTGACGGGGGAAGTAGCAATGTATGTAGTCTCCACCAGCTTCCTCTTCCTTTTTCAATTTTTGTGTGCAGGGCCGCTGCTTTTTCCCAATGTGGCAAATGTCCATGCTCCTCCGCATGTAATATGAGGGAATTGGTGGTTCTGTGGTGTAGTAGGTCGCTTCTATGCTCCTTCAATCTTCTTTCCATCCCCTGCGCCATTTCACCATAGTACACGGCAGAACAGCTACCACAAGGGATGGAGTATACCACACTTTCTCACCTTGTGTCATCACTCATCCTTGCACGCACTACGTCTTGTAATTTTTGCCCAGAAGCATACGCTATGAGCATGCCTGCATCAGACAAAACTCTCATGATGGCTTCTACCTCTTTTGCATGTTTGTTTGTTTGTGTTTGTTTGTGTGTGTGTGTGTGTGTGTGTGTGTGTGTGTGTGTGTGTGTGTGTGTGTGTGTGTGTGTGTGTGTGTGTATTTACCTAGTTGTATTATACAGGGTTTGAGCGGGGCTCATAGTGTCCTGTCTCCATATCTCCATATATCCAACATTTTCTTGAACTTATGTGTATTGGTTGCTGTAACAACCTCTTCTTTCAATCCATTTCAGGTGTCCATAATTCTATGTGGAAAAAAAACTTTTTTGTGTCCTTTAGACACCGACTCCTTCTGATTTTCCTTGAGTGTTCTCTCATCTGTCTAGTTTCTTCTTCCATCTCCAGGTTTTGCTCGTCTAGCTTTTCAATACCATTTACTATCTTATACAGAGTTATTAGATCACCTCTCTCTCTTCTGTCCTGTACAGTTGGCAATCCCATTTCTTTTAATCTCTCCTCATATGTCAGCTCGCTTAGTTCTGGTACCATTTTTGTAGCTACTCTTTGGATCCTTTCTAGTTTCCTTATATCCTTTTTGGCATGTGGTGACCACACCACTGCTCCATATTCTAATCTTGGACGTATCATACTGGTTAGAATTTTTTTCATCATATCCTTATCCATATAATGGAAAGCCACCCTAATATTGGCTAACATTCTATATGTTGATCCAAATAGTTTATTTATGTGCTGCTCTGGGTTCAGTGTATCCTGTATCACAACCCCTAGGTCTTTTTCTTCTTTTGTCTAAGGTATTTCCTCCTGTCCTAATTTGTAGCTCCATTTTGGCCTTCTTTTGCTCTTGCCTATCTCCATCATATGACATTTCTTTACATTAAAAGCCAGTTTCCATGTCTTACTCCATTCATCGATCTTATCTATGTCCCCCTGTAGCTTCTGGCAGTCAACAGTGTTTTTAATAACTCTCATTAATTTGGCATCATCCGCAAACAGATTCATGTAGCAGGTCATGCCGCACAGCATATCATTTACATATACCTGGAACATTATGGGTGCTAGGACTGACCCCTGTGGTACTCCACTTGTTACTTTCCTCCAACTTGAAGTTGCTTTCCCTGATAACAGTTCTCATTTCTCTATCTTTCAAATAATCCTGCATCCATTTTGATAGTTTCCCCTCACAGTCCACCTATGTGCTTCAGTTTCCATAATAGTCACTTGTGTGAAACTGTATCAAATGCTTTTTTGATATCTAGGTAGACAGCATCCACCCACCCATCTCTGTTTTCAATTCCTTCAATTACCCGTGTATAGAAACTTACTAGGTTTGTGACACATGATTTCCTTGTCTGAATCCAAATTGCCTATTAGATATGACTCTATTGTCTTCCAAAATATCTCGCTCATTTCTCTTTAACCCCTAGCTTCCGGGTGGCGGGGATTCCCGCTCGGGCGATAGCTTCCGGGTGGCGGGGATTCCCGCTCTCGCTAATATCTGCGGTAATTTTGAGTTTAGCGCCAAACATTTGCTACCCTGCGGTACATACACGCCCAAAGGGATGACACACTGCATCTCAGTTACCTCTGAGCTCTCAAGGAGGAAAGACGTGCCTCTGAAAGTTTTCCTGCGTTCGGATCGGTGCGTTCCTCTCGCTCGCCGCCCACCACCCTGTGTCATCTACCTCCACTCCATTACTGCCCACCACACCCATCCACCCTGTACCATCTACCTCCACTCCTAGGACTTCATCTCGAGTGGTGATGCCTACAAGCGCACAGTGAGTGAGTGTGTGGTGGTGACTAGGCTAGCGCAAGTCAAGACCGGCAAACACACACGAACACATCATTGCTCTCCGCCCGGGAGATCACTCTACTCATCAAGTCCTCACTCCACAACCAGAACACCTACAGAGCTATATGAGGTATCCACTTAAAGAAGAAGGATTTGCGGTGAGTACTGAACAAAATAAAAGTTCATAACTTAGGTAGTTCAGGCACAGGGATAGAGCGAAATAGAGCGAAATCGGGGGAGCGGCCAGAAAACCGCCCGGGATAAGGGAGTGTTTTTACCGACTCGCCCGGAAGAGAGGGGTTAATCAATATCTTACATATTTTGCTTACAACACTTGTTAATGAAACATGTCTATAATTTAGTGGGTCAGTCTTCTTTCCTCCTTTGTAGATGGGCACTATGTTGGCCTCTTCCACTCTTGTGGCATCCTCCCCTCCTCTATTGAGCTGGTAATCACTTCCCAAATTGGCTGTACTAATTGCTCTTTACATTCCTTTAGCGTCCAACCTGACACTCCATCTGGTCCCATTGCTTTCCTTACATCCAGATTTCCCAACAATCTGCCAACATCTTGCTATTGTACCACAAATTCCTTGAATCCCTTCTGTGCCTCTGTCATGTTTGGTTCTATAAATGCCCCCTCTACTGTGAATACTGATTTGAAGCTCTCATTCATAACTTCACTAAGCTCTTCTGCTGTTTGGTATGTTCTTTCTCCCTTTACTATTTTATCTACGGTTTCTTTACACTTCTTTCTATTAATATACTTATAGAAGAGTTTGGGTTCATTTCCACACTTCTCTACCACATCCTTTTCGAAAGCTATTTCTTCCTCTCTTCTTATCCTGACATACTCATTCCTTGCTTCATTGTATCTCTCTCTATTACTTTTATTCCTCTGTTTCTTCAGTTTCCTCCAAGTTCTTTCTTTTACTCGCTTCGCATCTGCACAGCTGCCATTGTACCATGTGTGTTTGCTATTCTTTATTTTGTATTTAGGTACGTCTCTTTCCACACCTTCATGATACTTCCTCAGGAATATTTCATATTTCTCCTGTGCTGTTTTGCCATCCATGATCGCTCTCCAATCTATCCTTCCAAAAAATCTCCCCAAGTCTTCAAATTTGGCGCTCACATAATTTAACCTTTCGTTTTTATAATCATCTTCTCTTCTTACTAATGCCCATTCTTGTAAATCTACTTCAATCAATACATGATCACTTTTTCCCACTGGGCTTAAGATACTTTATGATGGGTTGGAGTTCTGTTTTTTTAGTGAACACCAGGTCTATGATTGATGATTCAACCTGTCCTTCCAACCTAGTGAATTCCTCCACCCATTGATCCAGTGTGTTCTCCATAACTAACTGCAACATTTCTTCATTCCATGATCCTGCATTTCCCCTCTCTTCCATTTCTTTCCAGTTCACACCTTTGCAGTTAAAGTCTCCCTCTAGTGTGCGTGTCACAGTAGGGCTTAATATTTACCACAGGGTTGCAGGTTTGTTTTATCCCCATTGTATAAGAGCCTCAAAATTGGCACACCTTTATAAACATGATGCTGAAACCAGCTCCCACTCACCACTCTTATCAGTAAACATTCATCTATGATGAAGGTGGCTCATCCTGTCAAGGAGCCAATAAATTGCGTACATTCCTATTTGAATAAATACACACACACACAGATGTGTGTGTGTGTGTGTGTGTGTGTATATATATATATATATATACATTATTTCCTCGATTATCGTGATTAATGGGGTGCAGAACCCCCCGCGAAAAGTGAAAATCCGCGAAGTAGCAGCGCTCCTTTATAAAAGCCCCCAAAGCTCAAACTTATCTCAAGATGACGTACTTACGGACAGAGAGATAATGTGGAGATGAAAAGACCTATGCAGTACGATGAGATGGAAGACGATGATGAATGACTGCACAGGTTCACGAAGAGCTTTACTGCTCCTCGGATGACGCCGCAGATGACGCAGGGTGGTGATGCAGGTGGCGCGTAGGGGTTGCAGAAGTCGGCATAGTGGCTTCAGGAGACGGCGTAGTGGCTGCAGGAGGACGTTCTTCAGGTTTTCGGTGCACAAGGAACATCGTTATTGGGAGTTGTGAGCGTTGCTCTTTCTTCTGGACGAAGATGCTCTTATAAACAGCCATCACGTCATCAATACGATTGCTGAATTCGACGGCTCTGACCATGTAGTCGTCCTCTTCTTGGGCCCTTTTTTGGAGGCCTTTGGCAATATTGAAGAGGTCTTGCAAATTATGTAATGTAAGGCCACAGGTCACCTTCGTCACTAGCAGACTCCTCTTCCTCCTAACTCGCCGATCTTGTCGTTTCTTCTAGGTCCTCGTCTGTCAGAGGGTTTGAGTGGCACTCGATGAGATTGTTTACTTCGTCCGCTGTCATATCAGAGAAGCCTTCAGTGCCCACCAACCGAGCCAGCCTCACAGCCTTATCAAAGGCAGAGTGATAATTCATACACGCTTGCTCTTGGGTGTCACGTGCTTTTCTCGGTGTTGTGGGTTGCCGGAATGGATTTTTTTTTTTAATACTTTTAATTAATTTATATATATATATATATATATATATGTGTGTGTGTGTGTGTGTGTGTGTGTGTGTGTATTTAGATAAATATGTATAAAATTTATTGGCTTCAAGACAGGATGATGCTTACGGATGTTTTCTGTATCGGCGACTTGGTGTCTTGTTTACAATGGCTCACCAGCTGCACAATAATACTAATAATCAGTTGCCGATTAGGCTAACAGAAACATTGGCGTCGGTAAATACTTTAAGTTATGCAAGCCAATCATAACATTCACAGGTAATCTCATTATAAAAACAATACTATGTACGTGATAAGGTGGTACTAAGAATTGCCAACCAAGCCTATCATATTATGGCTCCAAAGTGTCCAGTGAAGCACAAGCAATAAACCTCATCACAAATAGGAAGCAATGAATATTCCTGTCATTTGGAGCTCAGTTATACCTGGAATTGTGTACATTAAGGTTCACTGAATTTTGCCGTGAGTGAGGGCACTGATATGATCTATTTATCTATCTATCTATCTATCTATCTATCTATATATATATATATATATATATATATATATATATATATACAGTGGTACCTCTTGATTCGAACACCCTTTGACTCGAACACTTCCCAATACAAACACATTTGGCAAACAAATTTTGACTTACAATCCGAACGCGGCCTCTTAATTCGAACACAAAAACACGTGGCAGCCAACGCCGCCTTCCCACCAGTTGGCCGGTCTCGTTTGCATGTCTTCGCCGTGAACACCTCCCTCTATTGCGACTCGGGAACGGCTGTCAAGTCACTCTGGCCCTAGTTGCCTTGGTTACTCCAGCCCCCAACCCTGGTCACTTTCTACCTACCACCGCAGTCAATGCGGCCTTCTACTCTGGTCACTGGCAAACTTATTTACTAATGAAGATATATTTAACACTTTAAACAACCAATGAATAAATTGTTAAATATCATTTTCATTTACGAAACCTACGATAATATAATAATTTGCATTTTTATACAATAATTTAGACTTTTCTTGAAATAATTCCTGTTGGAAATGATGGTGTGAAAATATATTCTACTTGATAAGAGAGAGAGAGAGAGAGAGAGAGAGAGAGAGAGAGAGAGAGAGAGAGAGAGAGAGAGAGAGAGAGAGAGAGAGGGCAGAAGGGAGAGAGGATGGTGAGTGGCTGGAGGAGGGAGTGGGGGGCCTACTCTGTTTGTGTATTGAATGGGAGAGGGTATGGATGGAGGGAGGGGGAAAGGGGGTATACAACGGCGATGTGTTCCTGTATTTAGTGCATATGAGGGAGGCGGGGACCCTGGGGGAGACTTGTCTAGTCTTCATCAGAACTCAGGAACTGGCCATCTGTTTCTATAATCAGCCACACCGCGGCACGCGAGTGGTGCGGGTCAGTGGGACAGCCCAGCTGAGTGGCCGGCGGCGGCAGCGACCAGAGAAGGCAGCGCCGCTGGCCACCCAGCATTATTCATTTACTTCCGCGTTACTCGTTGACTTTTTCTTTTTTGACACCGCGTTACTCATTTTTGTGTTACTCGATACCGTGTTACTTGAAAACCCCACTGTATATATGTATGTATGTATGTATATATATATATATATATATATATATATATATATATATATATATATATATATATATATATTGTTCGATTTATGTAATTTTCATTTTGCGTCCCCTCTTCAGGAACGCATCCCCTGAGTAAATCGAGAGGTACCTGTATATATAAACAAATGACATAGTATAAATAACAACAGAATTATGCTGGAAGGAATAAAAGCACAATAAATCAATAGGTACATTATGATTGCATTTTGAGGTGACTACTCTGTACCGTAATACCACATTCACCAACTTCTGAATTCAACCAGCCAGCAAACACTGAAAACTTGACCACTCATTCAACATTCACCAAACTAAGTATGATTTGCATACTGCACTATATACTATCTGAAGGAAAACTCAATACTATATCAATTAATGTGTAACAAAAAAATCAATACTAAAAATAAATAACCTGTATCAATACTAAATACTTCTGGATGCAATTTACAAGATACACATCAGACATGAACTAACTACTAACCTATAACAAAAACAGTGTCAATGCCTACCGTCCAACTCACCCTCGGAGTCATTACCCTCGCCAGTAGAGTTGTCACGTCTCCTCTTACGAGTGAAACGGCCCCCTCGCTGGAATTTAGGTGGAGGGATTGGATCCATTCCAAGCACTTTGTGTATTTGACGGAATGCAATCAACCTCAGGGCATGCTGAAAAAAGAGCCTATCTGTAAATGTGATAAAACATTACAATAATGTAATCACCTTAGTGCTATTACAAACAAATACAGGTGTCCCTCACTATTTGATCGTCTGATACAAGTATCTCTCAATTATATGCGAGCGTTGTGTTCTTGAAGAGGTTGTGGAAAATAAAAACATTGTATAGTTACACACACATACACAGGGTGTCCTGTGAATTATGGTACATAATCTGTGCACATATGTCGTGTTTTGCTTTGTTTTGATAGAAATTAACATAGAAATTTTGTGTTGTGGATACTGCTTGCCTTAGTGGGTGTCCAGCACCTTCCCCCATCCCCGGCGTGCCAGTAGTGTCATGCATTGTTAACTATTTTTTTCCTTATAAAATACATGCACTCGAATCCTTACAGTAAACAGGTAGCAAACCACAGGTTAAAATTTTGCACATGTTAGTCAAGAAGTTTTCTAACACACACACACACACACACAGCAGACAAGAGATAGTTATCGTGAAGCTGGGAAGTTGCCATATAGAATGTTTAGAGAATAAAACTTGAAATCACTATATTACAGTGTTAATTGTACAATGGCTTGGCTAACACATGCAAAATATTAATCTGTGGTTTGCTACCTGTCTACAGTAAGGATTCGAGTAGCATCTATTTTACAAGGAAAAATATAGTTAACAAAGTATGACACCACTAGAGTACTTAACGTGCTGGGGACAGAGAGAAAGCGCCATACACCCAAGGCAAGCGGTACCCACAACACAAAATTTCTACATTAATTTCCATCAAATCAAAGCAAAACATGGCATACGTGTATAGAGTATTTTCAACTTAGAATTACTTAAACTATTAAATCCTAAAGTATGTACCTTAACTCCCAGGACACCCTGTATATATATATATATATATATATATATATATATATATATATATATATATATATATATATATATATATGAATTACAGTAAAATCTTCAAAACAGCAAATTTGTAAATTTCCTTGATTTTTCAGTAAATTTACAAAGTGGCTGTTTCAATCAGTAAATTTACAAAATTACTAAACTAACCTAACCTAGCCTAGCCTAACTTAACTTTTTTTTTTGTAAATTTTGTAAAATTCCTGGCTCCTAAAATTAGTATATTTGTAAATTTCCTACAAATCTTAGTAGGAAATTTAGGAAATTTACAAATTTACTGTTTTGAAGATTTTACTGTAACATAAATAAATATATATATATATATATATATATATATATATATATATATATATATATATATATATATATACAGTAAGTCCTCATTATACGGTACATATGCGGTCCTGAAAACCTTAATGCAAAACAAAATTACCATATACTGAACCCATTATAACATGTAATAATAAGATGTGTATTCCAGTACGTCAAAAGTCATCCCTGCAGACATGAAAATAGTCATACAAAAAAAAGTAAAGTACCCCACAAAAGAAATAAACAAAATGTTTGTATTTACCTTTCACTTTACACTTTTACCTCCAATGTCAGACTACTCCTCTTTCACTTTGCCTTTTCAACTCTGGCAGTGCCTGCAGAACATTTTGTGTCCATTATGGGTGCATCACTGTGAGACGTGATAATAATATCCACAAAATACACACCGTTGGTATTTAACTTGTGTTCAATGTGAAACACGAGAAGAGACTGATTGTTGTGGTGATGGCACAACATGGTGTAAACAAAACATGAGTGGATACCATATCTGTGATTTTTTCTTACCATAAATAGAATCGAGGGTAGCAATTACCAAATACAGTTACTGTGAATTTACCGTATAAAGAATTACTGACTCACTGTATATATATATATATATATATATATATATGCACACACACACACACACACATACAGGTACCTCTTTTTTTACGTGTGTTTGTTTTCCACATTTTTAATTACCATGAGGTTTAAAATTAAAGAAATAAAAATTTGTTTCTTTTCACTTACAGTGGTCGCGGAAAGTTTGGGCGCAAGACGAATGTAAACAAATATGTATTTCTATTTTTAGCTTCTCTACAGTCAAACCGTCACGATCCTCATATGCCACACGTGTTCTATGGGACTTCGTTCTGGTGAATTCCCAGGCCACATATTGAAGTCAACAACACTACAGTCCTCTAACCAATGGGTGATGGATTGAGCTCCATCTTGCATACACCAGCTAACATTACACTTTTCAAAACTTTTTAGGCAGGTTATCACACAATAACTCAAAATAACTGTGCTGATTTAGACTCATTAAAAAAAAAAAAAAAAAAAACTAATTCCCAACTCGACCAAATGCAAAGGAGCCCCACACCATAACACTCTTGAGTATGCTTTACGACCTTAGCTTGTTGGGGGGGGTATTAGGGTCAGACCCCCTGGAACACCTGAAATGCTTGGACCTGCAGCCAGATGACACCACAAATGTTGACTCATCACTTCCACAAGATCAGTTTCCAGTCTTCTAGGTTCCAATCGTTATATTTCTTGCTGAAAGCTATGCGATTACATTTGTTTTTTGCAATTAAGAAAGGAAGAACTTTGGTACAACTGTGATGTAAATTTTTGCATAAATGATCAGAATAAATCTTAGAGACACATCCTTCAGCAGTGCAAGGCAGTTTCCGAGCTGTGAGTGTTGAACTTTTATCCAGCTGCCTCCTGATAACCTTAGAAGTACAATTTGATATCCACCTTGGCCTACCAGAACAAGGCTCAGGAATAGGAAAAGCTCACCTCCTTCGTCACTAAATTTCTTGGTCCACTTTTGAACTTGCTGCAGTCTTACTTCCACAGGAGTGGCTATATCTTTACACTCATAACACTCCTTCTCGAGGGTTATAATAGCGACAATTGTGTCTCTTTCCAGCTCTTTACCTCTTACCATCACAGAGATATTGAAGCACAAACACAAGGACCAATGCAAAAAAAAAAAGACTACTCAGCACGAGAGATGTTCACACACTATTGCCTGGTGCTCGCTGAGGTGAGTTGCCAAGTCATACGTACTGTCTTGCCTAAATAGGACAAACTTTAGCCTTCAAATATAGCAAAAAGTTTGGTCGGATATTGGAATTTTCCATGTGTTTTGATAATAGCAGGATATGTCATTTTGCACCCAAACTTTCTGCGACCACTGGCACTGGCAAACAGATGTCCCATGCGAGTTCCTTTACACCACCAAACAACAAGTTACAAAAATGCACGTGCACACAATATATATGTACATATATATCATATTCATTATTATTGATTTTATTATTGTTATATTATCAATCTTATTATCATCATTGTTTCCTGGAATTGAGATTTTTTTTATGTAGAAGGGAGGCAGCCTAGGTAAAAAAAAAAAAAAAAAAAAAAAAAAAAAAAAAAAAAAAAAAAAAAAAAAAAAAAAAAAACACTGAAGTGCCGGTCCCAGGGAAAGTCCTAAATCAATGGCCAAAAGAATGGGATAAGAGTCTTGATATCTCCCTCTTGAAAGAGTTCAAGTCATAGGCAGATGGAAATGCAAAAGCAGGGAGAGTTCCAAAGTTTACCACAGAAAGGGATGAAGGACTGAGAATACTGGTTAACTCCTGCATTAGAGAGGTGGACAGAATAGGGGTGAAGGAGTGGGAGACGTCAGAAAGAACAATGAAATGAATATAAACTACACTGAAGGAACACACAGGACCCATAAAAAATAATAAGGTAAAGAAAGCATGGATTGTAATAAAAAAAAGTGAAATTTTGCAAGAAATACTGGAAATACATCAGTACATGAGGAGAGAAATTTCCACTGCCAATCGCAGAGAGTAACAGCTGCTTTTTCTTCTTCTTCTGACCATTGCTCTTAGTTATCTTCTGCTGTATTTTCAGTATTCCATACAAAATGTTACTTTCTGCATTACAAAACCTTGTTAACGGTTGATAAAAAGTTAGTTTGTTAACATAAAATGTATATATGACAGTATTATATGGAAAAATCTACAATAACCACCATAGAGGAAAACAAGGCAGCCATTAAAATAGCTGGTGTGGCAATGAAAATGCTCCAATGTGTGCAGAGCAAATTTAATTAAGATATTCCCTGATATATGATTTACAGTTACACAATATTTAACTTTTTACTACTCTAGTTCTGCTACATAATTGGTCTTTTGGTTTTACAATATCCCGAGTGTGCACTTTTCACTTTGCATGTAAGTACAGTGAACACTCACTGTTTTCATGGTTCAGTTAATAGCCTTTCATTTTAAACAGTTTGTCGTATTGCAGAGGCCTAGCACAATATGCCTTGGATTATTTCATAGTATGAGTAAAGGAAGAAAAATGTAAGTGTAAGGAACAAATGGTCTTACTTGTGCAGATGCTGTGATATCTTCTCGTTCTTGAGCAGAAAGTGGAGAAGCAGCATCAATAGGATCTTTCTCACATGGATCAAGAAGACCTGGAGAACCTGGCAATAGCAACCCTGAAGCCAAAGCCTCAAACACCCGTCTCAAGGCATCTCCAGGACTTAGGTGTTGTCCAGCAGATGCAATTACTTTTTCACACATAAGTTCCATGGCCTGTAAATAAACAGCACACTTTAAAACTCCAGAATTTTTATTTCTTCTGGTAGCTTTATTCCATTAATCAAGATGAAGGCACTACATGAAAAACAATAAAACTCACCCAACTGTTCAAGGGACCCCAGGTTGGCAGGCGCTGACAGAGGTCACGGAGGATTCTGATGACCATCACACAGCTCTGAAGTCCATTTGCTCTAGCCTGAAATAATTATAGTGTAAATATGAAATATGTAACCCAAGAGTGCTGGATGGTCCAAGATGGGCAGTAGTTTTTTCCTTTTCTTCTTTTTCTTTAACTTTTTGTGAGCTATATATATCAATACTACATCTATGATATTCATGGTATCTCGTTCACATTAGAATTTTAAGTCATCTTTCCTTAACAAATGACAAAAACATTTTTTTGCTACACAAGGGCCTAAATATGCTCAGTTTAAGGATGCATTACTAAAGTATGTATATTGCCCATCTTGTACGAACAAGTGCATAGAGATGAAACAGATCCGTCACTGTATACTCCTTTCACTCCATGCACCCAAAACAGCCAGCACATATTAACCTTAAAGGATATGTTGAACCAGGTCTTGTATGAACTCTGCTTGGAAGCTCCACAAACAAAAGCTCCACTGCTGTTATACTGAGAGCAAACTACTAAGGCGCAAGACACACCATTACTGGAATAAAATACAGCCCCTTTCCATAACAAAGCAGAGTCCTCCTTTACTTTCCAGCCTCATGCTTATTCTTGCAGGCTAAGCCCACAAAGGGAAACCTCCATGATTGGATGAGGGAAGCTGCTGTGAGGAAGCAGTCAGGGCAAAAGGAAAAGGTATGGGAGTTGCCAAGGAAGGGGTGCATTGGTCCTCTTCCTCAAAATGAGGGAAAAAGTACAATGCAAGTGGTCATTACTACCTCACTGCACAACAACCAATCAGGGAGTCATTTGGGGCATTTATTATTTCTTCCTAGCTAAACTGATTGTGAACTTTGAAGGAGAAGAAAAAAAGACAAAAGACTAAAATAAAAGTCATCATGGTATGAATGAAATGCAATTTTTTTCCTTCATTGTCCACGCCCCACGAACTGCCAGCTGTTTAGAAGCGAAGAACACTCTGAAAATAAGCATGAAAAGGGCAGACTCAGCAAGTGACACAAAAGTAATTATAAGTGACAACACAGTGCCACAGTGTCAATGAGGATCTTAACGAGAACCTTGCTAAACTTCCATTCATGCTGATTTCCAAAATGTGCAGTAATCATTTTCAGGTGGCAGTTAGCCAAGGTTGCACAATAAAGGAAAAAAACTGATATGACCTAGGCTATCCTCACACAATAACTAACCCATCCCACCCACACATCTCCATAAGGCTGAAAAGTTTGAGGGAGGCCAGGCCAGCCTGCTCCCTCTTGAGTGTTGGACAACAGGAAGGAACAGCCTGTCTTGGTACACCCTCAGATGAATGGGTAGCAAACCTGGAACCACTTGGCATGTCTGAGGGCGGCAAGCGCGTCCAGACATTTCTGCTTGTCGAGCACATCTGGAGGATCCTTGACGGCGGTCACCTGGGAGTCTAAAATACAACAACACAGCGTCCGTCACACACCCGCGCCACGCCCACCCACCCGCCTTCACCTCACACCACCCACCACCTCTGCCTGCAGTGTGGACATCACAGTAACCAAGCACTATGATAGTATAGGCATAAGGTAAACAGGATGCTAGGCAGTCTAGAACTGAGTTCTTGTGCATTACAATCGAAACATTACAAATAGGAAATTAAATCTATAACTAGATTTCAAAGTTTGGGCATGAAATTTTCACAGCTAAGACTGCACTAGTCTGTCTCAAGTGGTGGTGGAGATTGGGTCAGGTGTGGGCAATGGGCAACTCTTCCCCTCTGCAGTACAAGAGAGCCACATGCCTGGTCTCAAGGGACAGACTGTACTGAAAAGTATGATACAAGTTTAGATTGAGGTCAAAAGTGACTGCAAAGGAGTTTAATTCTCTTGTCCAGTGTCTGCTTATATGGCCCTTCTTTTCACTTCATTTATTAATGACCATCAAGACAGAGAGGGGAAAGTTCTCACTTAGTGAACCAGGGGCCAGCAATGGTCAATTTATATGCATAAACACTTGATGTTTGTTCACAAACAGGGCCTACTAGCATGTGCTGTTTCCATAATATTGCTTTCACTGTGTCCCCTGGTCTCCTTGTTAAGCAGTATAAGAGGCCAGTCTTGGTAGCATTTTCATCACAAATTTTTTAAGTAGACTTTTCTGGTTCATGTGCATAGCATATTATGTGATGAAAATCTTGACTTCCCCTGGTTAGAAAAGTCTTTCAATGGATTCTGAGAGATATTCTGTTAGGATAAATTAATATCAAGAAAGAAAGGAATTTATAAAAATTTGTAAAGGAAGAAGTAATGCCAAAGAAGTATGTAATCAAATTAGGGAAGGGACATCAAAAAAACAAAAATACAAAGACAGAATAGTATACTCAATCCATATAAAAGACTTCCTTCTTAACCTGTCACTGAAGAAAACCAGGCTGGTATTGAGCCTGTTTGTGTTACCTCCATCATGCAGCAGCTGTTCTCTCATGATGGGGGAAGTGAGGGTCACATTGACACAGATCCTCTGTTCCCCAATGTTCTGTACCACAAGTGCAGCCTCTTCCACCACTCTCTGGATGTCATATTTGTCTTCTGGAGCAACCACCTTCAATGTAAAGTGAAAAATTCAGTGTAGTCTGAATATTCATTGTGAAACAGCTGAAAGATTAAACTAAACTTAGTCAGAATCTATTAATGTCTCAATAATACACCATACACTCCAGCATTACAGTATGACACTTCCTAAAACTATAACATATGTTCTTAAAGAGGGCAACACATTTCTATTTACATGTTTTATAGTGACATTACAAAATTTATAGCTAAACTGCAACAGGTAAGATAATAAACTGAGCAATATATATTAATATAGTGAAATTTGGAATATTAAAGAGATCCATATTCTGATAGATGATGAGATAAAGAAACCATGTACTACAGAAGAGATGGTGATAGGTGAAGAAGGAATAATCTTTCATCTTAAAACAGTGGAAACTATTTTTGAGAGCTAACTTCCAATCATGGTATGGCTGCCAGAACCATGCTGTGCAGTGTATGGGTTCATCTGTCCAAAAATTGTTGGTTTAGATGGGGCAGGTTGCCTCAAAGAAAATGGTGAAAACTAGCACAATAATGACTATATATGAAAACCAGAGGCCTATTTATCACCCACTTCCATATTTTAATTTATACTTTTTTGTGATGTATGATGTTGAAACATTCATTCAATAGCTTCCTGAACAAATTCTTATCTTGTACTTTCAGAGATGGTTCAAATATAAAAATTA
The DNA here is from genome assembly GCA_020233015.1 of Callinectes sapidus. Classification (NCBI taxonomy): domain Eukaryota; kingdom Metazoa; phylum Arthropoda; class Malacostraca; order Decapoda; family Portunidae; genus Callinectes; species Callinectes sapidus. The sequence continues at coordinate 20,422,895 of CM035192.1, forward strand.
ACTTATTCTTCAGGCAGAGAGAGAGAGAGAGAGAGAGGGGGGGGGGGGGGAAATTTGGTTTTATAGATATTTATTGGGTTATTTCTTACCAACTATGCAAAGCTTTAGTTTGAAAACATGTTTTCATTTCAAGAAAATGTTTGTATCTATCTTACCATGAAAGCATAAGCAAACATTTTTCTTCCGCCACTGAAAATGTGAGCTAACTAGCCACAGGCATAGCTGTAGGCAGGAAAAGGGCATGAGTAACCACAGGTCATTGTACTTTAAATTCAATCTTTTATCTTTCAACTGAAAGGAGCTGCAGAGAGGGATGATCAAGAGGCAAACAAAGACAATCTTTGTTATCATTAAGGGTGGAGGAAAAAAAGAGAATATTTGCCTCTTCTAATACCAGCACCTCAGGGGCCCCCTTCTCTCTCTCTCGCTCTCTCTCTCTCTCTCTCTCTCTCTCTCTCTCTCTCTCTCACAAACACACACACACACAATCTTTGCATTTCCTCAATACATTTTCAAGGTATCCCCTTTATGCTTTGGTCTGCACAAGAGCATAACATTCTGTATTAGCAGACATCTTTAACCCCTACCATGCCACCCATTTTTCGGCTCGTTGTGCCCCCTGTGCCGGCCATTTTTTCATTTAAAAAAAAAAAAAAATTCTGGACCAAAACATGCTAAAATCCCCCAAAAATATCGCTAAAGGTACTTATCGACACTCCTTCCAGGTAAATTCGACCGAAACGTTAGAGGAAGAATTTTGAGTTAATTCAAGAGAAACTAGAAAAAATAACAAAAATAAATATATAAATAGAAAAGAAAGAAAGAAAGAAGGAAGGAATGTTAGAGAAAGAATTTTGAGTTAATTCAAGAGAAAAACTAGAAAAAATAGAAAAAATATATTTAAATAGAAAAGAAAGAGAGACGATCATCGTCACTATTATCTAGGTCGGAATCAGTAAAATCACTGTTCATTTCCTCCCAAACACGAGGAAAATCTGGAGTAAAAACAAGCTCCTTGCCACGAACAAATCGACGACGGGACATCTTGACCATTAGCGCACCCACGCAGCACTCTGAAGATCAACAAAGGATAGAGAGGGTACACGCGCGGCTGGCCGTGGGGGGGGAGGGGACCAGGAGACAGGGAGGGGGGTTTGGGGTAGTGCGTCATTGAGTAGAATGCCCGCGCTTGCCTCAGTCACAATGGCGCTAAATTTGACCGCATATCTATCCCACAATGAATTTTTTATTTTGCCGTCCTATATATAGGACAGCGGCATTTTAGACGCCTTTACGAGCCGTCCTATATATAGGACAGCGGCACGGTAGGGGTTAAATCTTAAGGTCACTTACATTCTGTGGTTCCAAATAGAAAATGTTAACAGTTGTTTTCACTAATGAGAAATAACTGTCCTTGTTAAGTGAAGTAAAGTATTTTTTTCTTGAAATTCAATATTAAATGACTAGATGCTTCTTACTTCAAAAGTAATTCTAAAATCAATATTCAACTACATCTTAACAATAGTGAAGTTTCTGTAGATGATACTTTACCTGAGATAATCTTACAAAAGGAAGAGATTAATTCCACTCAGAAACAATTTATCATGACATTCAGTCACTAAACATTGGTATTCCTGTGTTCTAGACAGATCTTTCAAACTCACAGATAGCTGTTTTGGAAGATTATCAGCAACTCTGTCTAAAAGTGTTCTTGTTGGCTTATCTCCACATAGCACTACAAGCTGCACACTGGTGTCTCCTCTTAAAAGAAGTCCCTTTGCCAAAATGCCAACACGCATAACACCCTTCAGCATTCGAGGTGGACCATCTTCCTTCTTCTCCCTGATGGGTGAAAAAGTACATAATTAACACAATAATGAATTGAACAAGATCAGTGTCATTACATTTCTACTTGACAACACATATGCACCATACCCTGTAGTACATACCTCACACTATCAATTTGTTAGTAAACAATTCAGATAAGAATAATTTAGCAATTAGCCTTTTCTTTTTACTGAGTTTTAATTCACAGTATTTCATAATTCCCCACTGAATTCCAAAAGAATAAGACAAAAAATAAAAAATAAAAAAATTATAAAATACAGCAAAATGTAGTTCAATAAATCATTAGGTTAATGACAAACAAATAAATAACAGAGAAGAGCATTATCTCTACCTTCTAATTAACTTAATGCATATTTACCTATTGGGAGTTTAATTTTAAAAGACAAAGTAAATGTATAATGAAGTCTGAGGAAAGATGTCACAATATTGTCAAAATTGAAAAGAAAGCAAAGATCAGAGAGTAAAGAAAAGCTATTACTCAATTCATTAACCTGCCAAACATATCATAAACCTTTAATATACCCTGTGCTAACATCCAATTCCTTTTCTCATGGATGATGCAGCAAAAATAAACTTTCTTCCTTCTTGGTAGCATTTCTTCAGAAAGAGAGAGAGAGAGAGAGAGAGAGAGAGAGAGAGAGAGAGAGAGAGAGAGAGAGAGAGAGAGAGAGAGAGAGAGAGAGAGAAACCAAGGAGGGGAAATATTTCAGTGCAAAGCTATCAAATCTTTCAAATCTAATCCACCACTGATCAGCCATATCTATAAAACATCTATGCACATTCTTATGTTAAAACTCACCCATCTTTCTTTTCATCTTCTCCCTTGTTCTCTTCTTCTTTTTTAGTCTTGGGTTTGATTTGCTGTTCTTTGGGGGCATCTACCTCTGCTAGGTAATCTGAGACCATTTTAAGAGCTTTCTCAGTATTTGACACGATCTTTTGGATCGCACCCAGTTCCTCCTCTTTAGGATAAATTTCTGCATGCTTAGCAAGAACGTGACGGTCATCACTAGAATCTGGTCTTCGCATAGGCTGTAACAAAGTACTGTGAATTAGAAATGAAGTACAAGTAAAAATTAATCTAAACCACTGTTTCTAAGCCATTGACTAGAAGATATCAAGAATAACTGAGCATCTCAACACATACCATCATGGGAATAACTAGCATCTCAACACATACCATCATGGGAATAGCTAGCATCTCAACACATACCATCATGGGAGGCATTCCAGGCATGAAAGGTGGACGTGGCATCCCTGGTGGCATCATGGGAGGGGGCCCAGGAGGACCTCTGGGGTAGCGTCGGCACCAGTCCAAATACTCGCATTCTTCTTCATATCTCCTTCGCTCCTCCCAATACCACCTTTCTTCCTCCTCCAGCAGACGTTCTTCTTCCCGTCGGCGCCACATTTCCTCGCGTAGCTGGTGCAAATCCGGCTATTTACAAGTGAGGCCTTAGCTTAACTTAAATGATAAAAACTAATGTGCTGTAAGACATACCACTATGACCATCTGGAAACCTACATTACAACATAAAATAAATAAAATAAAACAAGTATAAAAATGCAGGGAGGAGGATATAAGTGAATCACTGAATTCAGCATACTCCTCCAAATATTTCTCCAACAATAACAATAATAATGATAATAGTAAGGAAATCTTAAGATACAATGAATATAAAACACTGAAGCAAATTCAAGCAACAATGAATGACATGGATTAATGGCAGGCATCTAAGAGATATCTATTGACTATCAGAACCAAGACCAATTAGTGTCACAAGTCACTTGAAGGATTGTTCTTGTCTGAGCCATATCACTACAAGTAGTCTTTAACACATTAACAGCAGTATGGCAACACTCCCCATAAAGAAACAACAGCTGTTGGTTCACATGTGGACCAAGACACGGGTAACGTGTTAAGTGCTCAATGAATCCAGAGTATACCACACCATAGGTCAAAACAGGTTCCATAAATGTATAATAGAATCTATAGATGTCAAATAAGACAATGTACACAAAGCAATGCACAGCCTGACACATTCACACTTAAATATAGGTGTTTGCTTAAAAAGCTCATGCCTCATCCTTCTGCCTACCACCCAAAAATGCTAGGCTTAACAATGGTTTGCAAACTTGGGGGCACACCACACCAGTGGGGTATGAGGAGGATACAAGAGGACTCGAAACCATCTCCACAAAAATAATCATTTAATAATAATGAAATAATTCCAAGAACAAGTAACTGCCCTTTCACATGTGCAAGAGGGTAATTATATAAGTAGTTTGTTTTACTCATTGTAGCACAAGCAGAAATAATTTTCCTAAACGGTGCTATACAAAACACAGAGGGGGGTGGGGACGTTGAGTCTACAAGAAACAAGAAAGGGGCATCAGGTATAATAGCTTGGGAATCACTGTTTTAGGTTGTTAATAAAAACATAGTAGCACATTACTAAAAACATTCCTTTTCTCTTGTTAAGTGAAGAATATGTTGTATTTCTCTTTTTGTTTAGTTTAAGGTATGCTGTGCAACTTTCCTTGCATAGGCCTCACTTTAAAGTGTCTCACCATACTTTAACCTCTTCACCCACCAGTTAATATATAGTTCAAACTCTGGTGAAACAAACATTTGTAACCCCCCCTTTCTCCTTTATACAAGGCAACCAAGGATTCCTTTTTTTCTCTAGTAATGGTCAGTTTAGAAGCCATTGGTGAGTGACAAAGAGATGTTAGAGTAACCATACCCAACTCAGGAATGCAAGTACAAAAAAAAGTCCATGTCATTCTAGCTAATTTTCTTCAAAAAACTATAAATGTATGAATTCACCCCAGACCAAGGATAGACAATCTATCTTCAGTGAACTTCATGAAGCAAATAATCCAATACCAGAATGGCAAAAGTTAGATCCCAAACACAACACATTCATTCTTCTATATGACCTCTTCATCTCTATTGGCATCTCCTTATTTTCCCTTTTTTTCACTTGTTGCATTTATGCTTTCACTAATTTTCTCAAGTTCCTTGCTGCTTTATGGAAAAAAATAAATAAACAAACAAAATAAAAGAAATTAAATAAATGAATAAAAAATTGAATAAATCAATAAAGCAAATAAATAAACGAATAATCCACAATGCAAGAAATATCGCCACAATCAACAATTTATTCAGACCAGACATTCATAATATGCAGATGCCATGCTAATGCTACCCAGTAGTATGTTTGGTAATCATTGTACAGAAACCACTGTGATTAGAATTTAAAATTTCATTTAAGAACTTAAAAAAAGACCAGTTCAAAAACTACATTTTGACTGCATAATGACCAAGTGTTTGTGGTCCAATGAAAAAAAAAAAACATACAAAATTGACAACTTGATGGAAGAAGACTTAAAGTATCCCAAGTGGTAATGCAATGGCAAGCAGCCAACTAGAGCCATGGTTGACATGTGACAATGACTTAAGAGCAATTCATACCAATAGTGCAGAAGCACTTTGCTTCTTGGGTACACTACACTCACAGTCTCTTCTCTGTTCATTGCCAATGGGTTATCTGTGGGGTCTTTATAAGCACAATTTCTCACAATAACTATATACAATTTGGATGTTAAAGCTTCAAGAATTACCATATTTTCTGGCATATGTGATGCACTTTTTAAGAAAAGATTCACAAAATCACTGTGCTTCTTATACTCCGAAGAAAGGAATTTGTTACCGGTATGAGACTAATACCCAAAACACTTCCATTTGAAACAATTATTCCTAGATATTCCCATAATGAAGTTTGTTTATAAATGACATATATATTACATTTATATACATAAAAATAATACTAAAATATGAACTTCATATAGTCTAATAAATTACAGTCTTGATGTAGCAACAGTATAGCCATTGTCCAAATATATATGGCAAGAATGAAAGGTGGCAATTCACACTCGTACTGATGTGTGGTGGAAGCCTAAAAATTAGCCATTTTTGCCCACTCAAGAAATGGTTATATGGAAAATCTTTGAGAAGTCAGTAGTACTGGGATGGCAGATAGATACAAGATGAAGCAAGATACTGTATGGTGAAAACTGATACATCATTATCTCTATTTCTAGCTGAACTAAAGCAACAATGACTTGGATAACACTAATGTAAAAGAAATGTCCTGGCACTCCTCAAAGCATTTCTTTCCAACTCTAGTTCAAGTATTTAAGAGAAATGACTAAGAAATTTTAGAAAAAATGAGCAAATGAAAAAAAATCTTGAATGTGCCTAAACTAAAATCATAGGTGCATCCCATATGGCAGAAATATGCCAATCTGGTATGTGTACCCTTAAAATTATAGTTTGTCCTTAAGCTCTCTCCTATTCTGTTAACACTGAACTTTGCCCGCAAAATGTGAACATTTCTTTTAGTCAAGCTTGAATTTTCTTGTTTGAAGCAACTGATACACATACACTGGAATACTTTGGAGGATATAAGAATAAGGAACAACAGTGAATTTCAAACAAATGCTGATAAAAGCAGATAAGGGGGCCACAACAATAAAGACCTATTTTGAACTTGACAAGTAGTACACAAGCACACATACATGCTTTCCCCATGCAAAAACTTAAGTCACAGCTATTCTAGCAAGTACTGAGTAAAAATTGTTTCTTACATATTTACCCGTAAGTTGTGCAGTAAGACAATCAATGCTGATCAAAATTACTCAGATTTTGATCAATTTGGCCTAATTGATAATGCTTCCCATTACTATTACTTGGCATGAGAAATGTCCCGCCATGGCACTGATCACTGGCGATGATCCAATACAGCTAATTTTTCCAGCCCCTAAATGACTTCCTCAGTATCTTTATGATGCTCCGAAAGGAGTAATTATAGTAGAATTCTCTCCCCTTATAGGGGTTTCACCATATAAGTGAGTCACTCAAAAGTACCCAGGGGAAAATTCCCTTAATAGGAAGAACAAGTTCAATATAAAAGGCTGTGACATTCTGAAGTGCTGTTTTTACTATTTTTGCTTTGTCAGTAGACAAAATTTGTTAAGACAATCATATTGATTGATAAAGTGATGAAAACATAATGAGCTAAAAAGAAATATTATGAGCTTGGCAACAAAGCTCAAAATAATAAAACTAAAGAAGAGTCAGGTTAATGGTGCTGTAACTTGTTTACTTAGTGTACTTTATGTATTATACTGTGAAATGGGGTGGTCAGTCAACCATGTTATATTCAATACATGAACAACTGTTCATTATAAGCATTTTTCTTATCAGTCCAAGTTTTGGTCTCCACATTTAGTACCTAGGAGACCCAACTGTAGTACTAAGGATATGAATAGAATCTTATTTCTAGACCTACTCTGAGTCTTCATGAATTTTTATCATGCATTCTTTCTGCATGGAATAAGAGAATATCTTGAACAGCTCTCTGCTTCTCTTCTTCAAATGAGAAACAAAAATGCAACAGCCAAATAACCCACTGGCAACAGTTTGACCCTAAGTTAGTAAGTCACCACACTCCACTTCTCTCCCCTCTCACCTGCTGCCGACGAAGCTTTTCTTCCTGAAGCTTCCGCTGACGAAGGGATGGCTTTACCTCTACCACAAGTTCAGGATTAACTTTCTTCTTGTACTGCAGACGATGTCTACGGCCCTTCATGTGCATTTCTTTTGCATTAGGATCATTAAAGCGACACTCACACAACTTGCAATTGAAGCTGATTACTTTTCCTGAAAGACAGACAACATAAATATATAGTCTTATGTAAATCACACCTCACTAACCTCCCTCTTCTGATTTATGTAAAACTTTCAAGGACATTGTTCTCTAACCTGGCCTTTCATGTCCCTCAAAATGACATTAGCAAAAATTGAGAAGACACATCCCTGCATAAAACTGACCTCCACTGCAAACTCTGAATAAATTTCATCACATGGTATCACAAGTACAAGAGGCATTTCCTTAAGTAATCCTTTAATTTAATACTTAATTAAGGATTATCCTCTTCTAAAGACACAATTCGGTTCCTATTTCATGACTTTCAATTACTATTTTGCCTTCATTTTCACCCTACAATTCTGTAATGGATAGACATAAAAAAAATCTATCAAAGATGGAGAAGGTACATACAGATTTATGTCAGTTAGTGAGCTTGTCACAAGCCTAGACTACATACCTTCCTCATTTTTAATTTCTTCAATATACACTTGTCCAACTGGTTCAACATCCTTTTCTTTCAGATCAAGGAGATCATCCTTCAAGTCTTCCTTCTTTACATCTGTGGTCATGAGCAGACTAGTTAAAGCAGCTGTTGTCCCACTAGTTGTGGTTTTGGCCCCTTCAGTAGCCCCAGCAGTGGTGGTAGATGTCTTAGTGGTACCTCCAACCACAACAGGATCAGTTGAAGGAATGGGCTTGCCAAGCTTTTGATGCAGCTTCACTACCTGTTTATGAAATGTTCAAGTAAATTACATATACTTCAGTCCAGCCATCCGACAATACTCATAAATCATTGAAACCATCATACTTTAATCTATAACTCTCCGTAATATGCGTAGTAATACTCTTTGTATGGAAAATTCTTTCTCGCTCATTTTCTCTTTTCCCATAAAATCAACAAAAATATAAATTAGCCTATGTTCATGCACATTGGTAAAGAAAATATACAATAGCACCAAACACTTAAACAGGGACCAGTGGTAAATTACAAGTTATTCAAATAGAGACTCATAATAAACTAGTTAGTAATGCTCCCATTCTTCTTACCTTTTGATGCTTAGCACCACGAATGTGAGCAGCATATGCATCTGCACCAGTACACGTAACATCACACAGCTCACAGCGAAGGGAGGCACCATGTCGAGATGGAGTAGGGCCAGCTTTTGCAGCAGCCTCCTTCTTCTTATGTTTTTGACCTTCAAGATGTTCTCGGTAAGTCTGTGGTCCTGCACAGCTGATTTTACACACATCACAGTAATGAAGTTGCTGAGGCTTTGGTGGTGCCTTAGGTTTTGGGGTTTTGCCTGGCACTTGGGGCTTTTTGAAAGTTTGCCAAGTGTTCCCTGCTGTTTTTACAGCAGCAACAGCTGCAGCTGGTGGCTGTGATGTCTGTTGCATGTATACAGGCAATGCAGCTGAAACAGCAATAAACAAGAGTAAGCAACAAAAAATTAATTTGACATTTTTTCCCCATTTTCATGTTTTTCTTTTTTGTCAGGATCTTCTACCATTTCATAAATAGTGATCAAGCATTCAATCTGTACCAACACCTTATCTTTGCAGAACCCCTAATGATAGTAAAAAGTAGCCCATTCCTCCTACTGAGACTTTTTTCAACCACAGTATATATATGAATGGCTCCCTACAACAATGAGCTAAACACTAAAATTTTGGCTGTTTGCCTACAAATATCAATATAAATAAATCATAGTAATGTATACCTCAGCAAACACACTGTTGCCATCTTTACCTTATTTGATAAATATCACATGTTTATGCCACATACAAGCAAGTGTAGCATATGGCAATGTCAATTTTCTTTATCAACTACCCTGTTTACCAAAACTGCATTTTAATACAAGAGACTGTCCAGCTTTTCAAAAAATGTAGTAGCCTATTTTTCATCATGGGACATGAATGCTTGCATGTTTTCCTCAAAGAACAATACATGATTTTTCAATTTGGTTATAAAAGCTTGTTCATAATGGAATACTTATAATGATTTGCACATTAAGATGCTCACTTTTGTTGGCTGTTGTGGTCTGAACAGCATATGGAGAGGTGTTGTAGGTGGCAGTGGCAGCAGCAGCAGCAGCACCAGGATAGGTACCAGTGTAGCTGGTCTTTGGGGTCACCACAGGAGTGGTCTGTCTGGACGTTGTTGTATATGCACTGGCACTGGTATAGGCAGCTTTATCTGTGGGCAAGACAACTGAGCTTCATATGTCTTATTCTTTAGGATAATTTTATCATCAGATATACAAATACTAGTATATGTCTGTTGGCTGCAAATTCACTCGTCCCAAAATAATGACTGGCAAAATTCTTAATTACATGACGTTACTTGAAATATTTCTCTGGGAAACTAATCATTCAAATAGCATCATAAATATATTAAAGGAAAATCTGTATCATCATAAACCAGATGAAGAAAATAGAGAAAATATAAGCATGAAAATTCCCTATATTAATCAGATCTCCCAACACCCAAGACTTTTCTTAACCAAATGATACACACACACATTATCTCTCTCTCTCTCTCTCTCTCTCTCTCTCTCTCTCTCTCTCTCTCTCTCTCTCTCTCTCTCAAACATATACATTGTACATGTCGGACTATAAGATGAGTTTCTTTTGCCAAACCTGAGGCTCCTCAATCAAGGGGTTGTCTTATAAACCAAGAACAAAACACAGACCTATAACCCTGTGGTGAACATTAAGAGTCATTGTAATGCACACACACACACACACACACACACAAACGAGGAAGCTATGTCTTGGAGAACCCACTTGGGTTAAGGAGAATAACTGATAAAGCATGTAGTGAGTCCAAACTGATGAAATAAAGAACATATGGAAGAAAGAATGGAAGGAGGAAAATGTTAGTTTTGCTAAGAGCATAAGGTTGAAGAAACACAGAATTGGAAAATATAGTGACGGAAATGCAAGGCCATTAAAAGTGAGAATGAGATCACAACTGGCAGTGGAGGAGATTACAGCAAGACCTGGTAGACTGACCCAAAATTTAGAGCATAAGGATATATGGAAAAAAAGAAAAGAATTCGGAAGAAAAACAGAAGAAGGATCTAAGACAAGAGCATAAACTTAAAGACAGAAACTGAGAAGAAGAAATTTTACTGGAGGATATTGGACATGAGACTGCAGAGGTGGTTTATTCAGGAGAAGGGAGAAGTAGAGAAACCACAACAGCACACGGAAGAGGTACAAGTAATGAAAGGAGCAAAAAATTAAGGGTAACCTTTACTAATGTGGACAGGTTACTATCTAGTATGCTGGAAATAAAGGGTCATTTAAATATTCATAGACCAGATGTGTTCTGCATAGCTGAGACAAAATCAAAGGAAGAGATCCACATAAATTTCCAGAGAGGTATAAAATTTGGAGGAGATAGAAAAGGAAAAAAAGGAGGGGTACTAATAATAGTGCAAGAGGACATTTGTATAGAGGGAGTGCAATATGGTGATGGCATGGCAGATGTCATAGGTATAACACGAGAAAAGAGGAAAATTGTAGTAATGTATGTGCCACCAAAAGCAAATACATGGTTGGAAGAATGTAAAGTATTTCAGAAAGAGGTATTGAAATGCCTCAATGATATAAGGAAGGACAAGAAGATACTACTAGTGAGAGATTTTAACAGAAAAGATGTAAACTAGAATAAAATAGAAGGTAATGGAAATGCAGAATTAAGGAGTGAAGGTATTTTGCAATCAACAATGGAGAACACACTGGATCAATGGGTGGAGGAATTCACAAGGCTCAGAGGAGGAAGAACCGTCAATGGTAGACCTGGTATTCACAAAAAACAGAACCCTATCCCATCATTAAATACCTAAGCCCAGTGGGGAGAAGTGATCATACCTTGATAGAAATAGAATTACATGAATGGGTAATGCTAAGAGAAGAGGATTATAAAAATGGAAGATTAAATTATGCAAGGGCCAACTTTGAAGACAAAGAAATATTTTGGAATTATAGTTTTGGGAGATCATGAATGGTGAAAAAAAAAATAAATAAAAAAAAATAAACATTCCTAAGGAAGTATAATGAGGGTGTGAAGATGTACATACCAAAATACAAAGTAAGGAGTTGCAAACATAATGCCAGACCTCCAGAAGCAAAGAGGGAAAAGGACATAGCTTGGAGAAACTGCAGAAGCAGAGGAATGAAACAAGAGAAATACAAGGAAGCAAGGAATGAGTATGCCAGAACAAGAAGAGAAGAAGAAATAACTTTCAAAAAGGATGTGGTAGAGAAGTGTGAAAATGAACCCAAGCTTTTCTATAAGTATATTAATGGAAAGATGAAGTGTTAAGGGACCATAGATAAGATAGTAAAAGGAGAAAGAACATACCAAACAGCAGAATAGCTGAGTGGATATAGGAATAAGAGCTTCAAATCTGTATTCTCAGAAGAGGAGGCATTTACAGAGCCAAAAATCACAGAGGCAGATGAGGGATTCAAAGAGGTTGTGGTACAGAATCAAGATGTTGGCAGATTGTTGGGAAGTTCAGATGTAAGAAAAGCAATGGGACCAGATGGAGCGTCAGGCTGGACACTAAGGAAACGTAAAGATCAACTAATACAGCCAATTTGGGAAGAGATTACCAGCTCAATAAAGGAGGGGAGGGTACCACAGGAGTGGGAGAGGGCCAACACAGTGCCCATTTACAAAGGAGAAAAGAAGACTGACCCACTAAATTATAGACATGTCACTAACAAGTGTTGTAAGCAAAATCTGTGAGATATTAATTAAAGAGAAATGGTTGAGATATTTGCATGAGAACAGAGTTATATCAAATAGACATTTTGGATTCAAACAAGGGAAATCGTGTATGACGAAACTGTTAAGTTTTAATACAAAAATAATTGAAGATGGGTGGGTGGATGCTGCCTACCTAGACATCAAAAATGGATTTGACAGAGTTCCACACAGGAGACTCTTATGGAAACTGAAACTCAGAGGTGGGCTGAGGGGGAAAATATTAGAGTGTATCCAAGATTTTTGAAAGATAAAGAAATGAGAACTGTAATCAGGGACAGCTTCAAGTTGGAGAAATGTAACAAATGGAATAGTGCAGCACTTATAATGTTCCAGATATATGTAAAAGATATGCAATGTGGAGTGACCAGCTACATGAACCTGTTTGCAGATAATACCAAATTAATGAAAGTTAAAAGCACTGATGACAAGATGATATAAACAAGATCTATGAATGGAGTAAGAGGTGGAAATTGAATTTCAATGCAACGAAATGCCAAGTGATGGAATTAGGCAAAAGCAAAAGAAGGCCAGAATGGGGTTACAAGATAGGACAAAAAGTAATATTGAAGGCCAAGGAGGAAAAAGCTCTGGGTGTTATGATACCAAAGACACTGAGCCAAAAAAGGCACATAAGCCAACTACAGTACCCTCCCGAGTTTCGTGCTATCCGAGTTTCGCTATCCTTGAGTTTGGTGCTTAGTCCTAAATTCTTACCATCCCGAGTTTCGCGCATTATCGCCCTGAGTTTCAAGCTGCTTTGACAAGTATCGGTGGCGTCTACCTACTGTCAGCATCACGCGTGCTGCCTCAAGACTCCCTCAGTTGGTTGACTGTCTTGACCGTGTGTACACGAGTCCTTACCCTCTTTTACCAGCATCCTGATAGTTCTCCCATGATGTCAGGAAATAAAGGAGGTGCTGCAGAAGATGAGCCAACTGTTTGCCAATTAACAGAATAGTTAAAGGAGGCCATTCACAATTTTGATTCAAATTCTGACCGATGTGAGACATGTATCCACACAGTTCAGAAGGGATTAAATGAATACAAACAAATGTACGAAACACAAATGAAAAACCGACAAGCCCTGATTACAAGATACTTCAGTAACCATGACAAGTGAGAAGACACAACACCTGCTGTTGTTGCTGAAAAGGAGGAGGATGATGATGATGATGATGATCTGCTTGTGTACGATAAAGTAGCCCCCAAGTATTTGGGCAACAAATTTGAAGGCTTCGCACTAGCGGACCACGCTCCAGACTGAGGCTATGAATGAATGGGGGGTTTAAGCACCAGGATATGAAATGTTAATATTCTTATATATAATTTCTTTTCTCTCTCTTTTTTCCTTTTCTTTTCAATACAGTATGTATCCCAGGTTTTTATTCTTTCTTTTTTTTTTTTTACTTACATGAACATTCTTCACTGAAATTGCAAAACAACCATCAATTTATAGGTATGTGATTTGAAATAAGAGAGTAAAAAGGGGTAGAAAAGTCAGCTTCTTCACGGGCCGGACTGAATACGCACTCTTTCAGCGTTTTCAATACCACAAATTTCACGATCCTTGAGTGTAGCACCATACCTTAGGAAGAAATCAAGTGCGAAACCCGGGCGGGTACTGTATTTGGATCAACATACAAGCTATTAACCAAAATTGTGGCTTTCCACTATATGGATACGGTGGTACCTCTTGATTCGAACTTAATTGATTCTTTTTGGCAGTTTGAATTGCAAAAATTAGAATTAGGAAGCAATTTTTACTATTGAAATTTATGTAAAAACATTCAATCCATTCTAGTTTATTTTAAATAAAGAATACTACACTCAACCCCCAGTTATTGCGAGATATTGGTTCCTTAACATCGCCACAATACCTAAAAATGCAGTAGCCATTGTTAAGAAGCAATGGGAAAAAATAAAATTGGTCCTGGCCCACCAGAGTGGCAACATGAATTAACATATTGGCACCTTGTTTTCCCCTCATCTCATCATAATTCACAGATATCGTTCACATTTTGAGAGTATAAAGTAAACACAGACATGAAATGCATAAAAAAAACAAGCCTAACAAAAGACTTATTTACTTCGGTGTAAAACTACCAAGTCCCGACGAAGACTAAACAGGCCTCCCCCGGGTCCCCGCCTCCCTCTCATGCACTAAATTCGGGAACAGATCGCATAGTATTCCCCCCCTCCCCCTCCCTCCATCCCTATCCACTCCCATTCAATACACAAACAGATCAAGTAGCCCACCCCCTCCCTCCCTCCTCCAGCCACTCCCCATTCCCCCCCCTCTCTCTCTCTCTTATCAACTAGAATATATTCTCATAACATCATTTCTAACAGGAATTATTTCAAGAAAAGTATAGATTATTGTACAAAACTGCAAACTATTGTATTATCATAGTTTGTGCAAATGACAATGATATTTAACAATTCATTTTTCATTGGCTGTTTAAAGTGTTGAATATATAAGTAAATAAGTTTGCCAGTGACCAAACTAGAAAGCTGCATTGACTGGGGTGGTCGGTAGGAAGTAACCAAGGTTGGGGGCCAAACTAACCGAGGCAACTAGGGGCCGGAGTGACTTGAAAGCCGTTCACGAGTCACATTAAAGAGAGATGCTCACAGCGGAGAAGTGCAAGCGAGATTGGCCAACAGGCAGGAAGGCGGTGTTGGCCGCCACGTGTGTGTTCAAATTGGGAAGTGTTCAAGTCAAAGGGTGTTCGAATTAAGAGGTACCGCTGTGTGTGTGTGTGTGTGTGTGTGTGTGTGTGTGTGTGTGTGTATATATATATATATATATATATATATATATATATATATATATATATATATATATAGTGGTACCTCTTGATTCGAACACCCTTTGACTCAAACACATTTGGTGAACAAATTTTGACCTCCAATCCGAATGCTTCTCAATTCGGAAAAAAAAAAAAAAAAAAAAAAAAAAAAAAAAAGTGGCGGCCGATGCGCATTCCCACCAGTCAGCCAGTCTCGCTTGTATTTCTCCGCCGTGAACAGCTCTCTCTTGTGATCGGCTTTCAAGTCACTCTAGCCCCTAGTTGCCGTGGTTTCTCTGGCCCCCAACCCTGATTACCTCCTACCTACCACCCCATTCAATGCAGCTTCTTCTCTGGTCACTGGCAAACTTGTTTACTAATGAAGATATATTGAACACTTTAAACAACCAATGAAGAATGAATTGTTAAACATCATTGTCATTTGCGCAAACTACGATAATACAATAATTTGCAGTTTTGTACAATAATTTACACTTTTCTTGAAATAATTCCTGTTGGAAATGATGTTATGAGAATATATTCTAGTTGATAAGAGAGAGAGAGAGAGAGAGAGAGAGAGAGAGAGAGAGAGAGGAGGAGGGAGAGAGGATGGTGAGTGGCTGGAGGAGGGAGCGAGTGGGGGGAGGAGAGGTGGCCTACTAGGTCTGTTTGCGTATCCAATGGGAGATGATAAGGATGGAAGGAGGGGGAAGGGAGGAATACTATGTGATCTGTTCCTGTATTCAGTGCATGGGGAGGGTGGCGGGGACTGGGGGGGAGGCTTGTCTAGTCTTCATTGGAACTCTGGAACTCGGGAGTTTCACACCGAAGTAAATAAGTTTTTTGGTATGCCTTTTTTTTTTTTTACTGTATTCATTTATTTTTTTAAGCATTTCATGTCTGTGTTTACTTTGTACTCTCAAAATGCGAAGGATATCTATGAATTATGATGAGATGAGGGGAAAACAAGGTGCCAATTTGTTAAATCATGTTGCCAGTCTCTTGGGTCAGGATGAATTTTGTTTTTTCCCATTACTTCTTAACAATGGCTATTGCGTTCTTAGGTATTGCGGCGATGTTAAGGGACCAATTTCTTGCAATAGCTGGGATTGAGTGTAGTACTTTTTTTTAAATTCAAAATCAACTGGAAAGGATTAAATGTTTTTACATTATTTTCAATGGTAAAAATTGCTTCCTAATTCGAATTTTCCCAATTCGAACAGCCTTTAATTAATTAATTAAGTTCGAATCAAGAGGTACCACTGTGTATATATATATATATATATATATATATATATATATATATATATATATATATATATAGATAGATAGATAGATAGATAGAGAGATAGATATAGATATAGATAAAATACACAAGCACATTTAAATATGTATGTACACAATTTATTGGCTCCATGACAGGGTTGAGCTCCTTTGTTTACGGACGTCAATCATTTCCTAAAGGCATTGGTGTCTCACCATCATATTTACATGCCATAATATCAGCTGGCAATTAGGCTAACAGAAACCTTGACGTCAATTGTGTACATTCCTATTTGAATACATACGTATACGAGTATGTGTATGTGTATTGTTCAATTTACATTATTTTTGCTGTCTACAACCTCTTCAAGAACACATCTCTCAATTATATTGAAATACCTTCACTAATTTTTGCAAAAAATACAAACAGTAAGATTCTCAAAGTTTGCATTCCAAAACAACAAAAAGACTGGAGTTTCAGAATTTTTTCAGGCTGATCAATTACTGAAGAATTTACAAGGGGGAGAGGAGGTGAGGATATGTCACACTGCAGGGTAACACAACATGGTTGTTCATGGTATCAGTTTGAGTTTATGATTGTACAAACCTTACACTACTCCAGCATTCCTCCATTCCAAAGTTATGTTCCACAACATAATGATGCATTCTGCAATGCACTATACCAGGGTTGTGACATACTCATTTTTTATGGAAGCTAGCAGATGAGAGATGCATCCTCCACACAAGGTGGGGTGGGAGAGGACAATGTTGATAAACACCTCTCACAGAGCTCTATGGCCTCTCTTGTCTGTGAGACCCTTTACCTGCACCACTGCCATTTTCCCTTTTTTTGGTAATTTATCTTCTTTTAATAACATAAAAAGGTATTTTGAACATTTACACATTAGAGTACAATAATAAAAACTTAAGTACAAAAACTGACAAAAAATGTATCAGTTTATATACACATGCAAGAACAACCAACTTGATGCATAGAAACAAATTGGCCATTTAGGTGTGGCCCTGGCCTTCACCACAATTCCCTATTGCCTCATCTCCAAATATCACAAGTTTGCCTTCTTTTTCAAACCTCACTCCAACTCCTTACCCTCTATCTCTCCCTCTGTTTCTATATAAATTGATGTTCCAAAAATCATTTCTAAAATCAGTCTTTTTTCCCACAACATTGTTGAGGTAAAGATCAAGGAATGTTTTCGGTAAAAAAAAATTTCCACCCAAAGTATGGCATATGAAAGGGGCAGTGCAACCTTGTCAACACCTCCACTTGACTTGCTCTCACACACAGTCTTACCATGAACCATTCTCCAGCTTCAAGCTTGATATAAGATCACCTTTATGATCAATCTGACCCAATAATCTACAACAGAACAAGTTTTTGGAAGTACAGAGAGAGAGAGAGAGAGAGAGAGAGAGAGAGAGAGAGAGAGGGAGAGAGAGAGAGAGAGAGAGAGAGAGAGAGAGAGAGAGTGGCAGGATTGGAGGGGGAGTTGTTGACATCGCTTACTTTCTGTTGCCATGACAAATAAGTGGTGCAGCAGCGGAACATAAGCTATTTTCTCTTTTTTTTCAATGGAATTATTTCTCATATGCTTTTGTTCTGTTTTTTTTGGTAGCTATTAAGCCAAATTTCTTTTGTCTGGCAATGGGTTGAGAGAGAGAGAGAGAGAGAGAGAGAGAGAGAGAGAGAGAGAGAGAGAGAGAGAGAGAATTTCATACTTAGGCAAATGAAAACTAACCTGAAAAGTGTAGAGAAGAAATTACAATCAGAATCCACAATACATTAATATGTTATCTTACTGTGATAGTGAGTGTCTGCACCAGTGTAAGCTGTAGCGGATGATGGTTGTGCGTAGTAGGTCTTGGAAGAGTCGTATGCAGCTGCAGCAGCAGCAGCAGCAGTCTGTGTAGTACGGCCATACCCATAGTCATATGTGGCTGATGCTGCTGCACTTGGGTAAGTGCCTGCTGCAGTAGAATGAGTTGCAGCTGCAGCTGCAGCTGTTTGATAGCCTGTGTCATAAGTGGATCCTGCAGCACGCTGTGTGGTGTAGGTGCCGGTTGGGGTGTGGCCAACTGGATAACCAGTCTGGCCCGTCTGGTAGGCAGCAGCTGCATTTGCAGCAGCGCTGAAAAAAAAAAAAAAAAAGATATATACATACATACATACATACATACATACATATATATATATATATATATATATATACAGTGGTACCTCTTGATTCGAACTTAATTCATTCTTTTGGGCTGTTCGAATTGCAAAAATTCGAATTAGGAAGCAAGTTTTACCATTGAAATTAATGTAACAACATTTAATCCCTTCAAGTTTATTTTAAATGAAAAAAAAATACTACACTCAACCCCAGCTATTGCGAGAAATTGGTCCCTTAACAATGCCACAATACCTAAAAACTCAATAGCCATTGTTGAGGAGTAATGGGAAAAAAATATAATTGGTCCTGACCCACCAGAGTGGCAACATGAATTAAAATATTGGCACCTTGTTTTCCCCTCATCTCATCATAATTCATAGATATTCTTCACATTTTGAGAGTATAAAGTAAACACAGACATGAAATGCATAAAAAAAAAAAATTTAAAAAAAACAGGCATAACAAAAGACTTATTTACTTTGGTGTGAAACTCCCGAGTCCCGATGAAGACTAGACAAGCCTCCGCCCCGGGTCCCCGCCTCCCTCCCATGCACTAAATACATGAACACATAGCATAGTATTCCTCCCTTCCCCCTCCCTCCGTCCTTATCCTCTCCCATTCGATACGCAAACAGACCAAGTAGGCCGCCTCACCCCACTCCCTCCCTCCTCCAGCCACTCTCCATCCTCTCTCTCTCTCTCTCTCTCTCTCTCTCTCTCTCTCTCTCTCTCTCTCTCTCTTATCAAATAGAATATATTCTCACAGCTTCATTTCCAACAGGAATTACATATTTCAATAAAAGTATAAATTATTGTATAAAAATACAAATTATTACATTATCATAGTTAATGCAAATGACAATTATATTTAACAATTTATTCTTCATTTGTTGTTTAAAGTGTTAAATATATCTTCATTAGTAAATAAGTTTGCCAGTGACCAGAGTAGAAGGCCGCATTGACTGCGGTGGTAGGTAGAAGTGACCAGGGTTGGGGGCTGGTATAACCAAGGCAACTAAGGGCCGGAATGACTTGAAAGCCATTCCTGAGTCGCAATAGAGAGAGATGTTCATGGCGGAGAAGTGGAAGCGGGACCGGCTGACTGGCGGGAAGGCGGCGTTGGCCGCCACGTGTTTCTGTGTTCGAATTGAGAGGCCGTGTTCGGATTGAAGGTCAAAATTTGTTCGCCAAATGTGTTTGGATTGGGAAGTGCTCGAGTCAAAGGGTGTTCAAATCAAGAGGTACCACTGTATATGAGTAGCTCCGCGGGAGAACAATCCAAGCGCCACCCTCAGGGAAAACGTGTTTTCGCGCGCAAACGAGAGTTCAAGGCGTCCTCTATCACTAGATGTCGCTTAGATTTTTCTCCCTCTATGTTAATACGGTCTAAACCTCGATAGAATGCCAGGTATTTGTCGCCCTTGTTGAAATGTAGGCTCTTGGGTAAATTTACTCCGCGGGAGAACAATCCAAGCGCCTCTGGCTGTGACGTCATTGCAGCCAGCCCAATCCCCAGAGCGGGCGAGATGACGTGGTTAAGGCGTCAGGCCAGTCGGCCAATGGCGGAGCGTGAGATGTCGTGATGTACGTAGCGCGTGGCCAATGAGCTGGCCGCTTGCCCTCTCGGGGACTGAGTGTGCCACCAAAGCAGCCTCGGTGCCACAGCCTCGCTTGGGCTACGCCATTCATAGAAGCATCTCTTGAATTGTATTGCATTTCACTTGATTTTAACGATGGCTGCACGCAATTATGACACTGATGTTGATGATCCACTTGCTATTGATGTTGTACAAGGGACAAACGAGAATGAAAATGAATTAGAGACCAGCAGAGGTAGCAAAAAGCCACGTTAAGTGGAAGCCTGCACGAATACTGCTCTTCCGCCTGAATTACAGAGAAGCCTATGTCATCAAGTCGGACTACACACTCGACAACAACAACGTCACCAAAGTACAACAGATGAAAGGGAGGGGAGCTTGGTCCCGTAACAAGTTCAACCTGAGTACCGTCCCCTTCCCACCCTTGTATGATGCCCCCCTACAACTCAGTGAAGAGAAGCTCAGTGACTTAACAATGTTATGCCTCATGCCAGATGACAAGAAGGTCTTTTACCAGGGCCTCCAGGCTGGCACAGTCCAGCACAATGTCTTGCATCCTGACGAGGATGACAACTAATCCTGAGCTTCGGGTGGAGGGGAAGGGACAGGAAAGAGGGGAATTAACATTCAACACTCAACTTTGATTTTATTTCATATCAGTGTTACATGAATACACCTCATTAAGACGAACGCCACACGTGAATAGTCTTTGTTTATCATCAATTCTGATTCAATGCGTGATTAGCTCAAAATTACTTTTCATGTCCCTGGAAAGCTGACATGTTAAGGAACATTTTGGTATATGTTACGCTAAAATCGTATGGCTGATTTTCGAGATATTAAAGATTAAAACTTTAGGAGTGATTTTCTCAGTTTTTCAAAAATGGCGCTTGGATCGTTCTCCCGCGGAGCTACTCATATATATATATATATATATATATATATATATATATCTCATAGGCCACAAACAATATCAGGATATAAAATGTACAGTAATAACATAAGAACATAAGGAAATGAGGGAAAATGCAAGAGGCAATTAGACCTATTCGTGGCAGTCCCTGTATGAACACCTCTGCCCAATTCCACCTGTCATCCTCATCCATAAACTTGTGCAATCTTCTTTTAAAACTCCCCAATGTCTGAGCACTAATAATATGATCATTGAATCTGTTCCACTCATCAACTGCCCTATTTGAAAACCATTTCCTTCCCATTTCTCTCCTAACCTAATTAAATAACATATCTTAATATTTGTGACATTCACTCATTTCAGTATTCCCCTTACACTTTTCTTCAGGTTATGTTTGATAATGATGCCTACAAATTCAATATCACAATCTGAATGCCAATTCTATTCAAATTCCCAATCACATTCTCTCAATGATATCCACAAGTAACATACATCGTTAAATTTACATTACAAAACGGAACATCAATATCCATGGTTCCATTACCTGAGCACATTAAACACATATTACACATGCGAAGTAAACTTAACATGTACACCTCTCAGTCATTAATTTAGCCTCTGTGCAATATAGCAGTGTGCATGTAGACACAAGCAACTTATCATTGGTTTTGTACAAAATCAATTTGAAAAATAATCACCATGACAACTCACCCACATACACAAGCTTTTTGGAGGAAAATTGTTAACAGTCAGTCTGTGATCTATAAGAAATGGAAAATATCAATTGCTTATTGTTACTTCTGTCTATTTCACTCATTTATTTTCCATTCTATCCTCCTGCATACCAATGGGGCACAAGCACAACCTCTTAAAATAGAGACACCTCCACTTCAAAGGGTGTTCGAATATCAAGAGTGTATATATGTATGTATGTATGTATGTGTGTATATATATATATATATATATATATATATATATATATATATATATATATATATATATATATATATATATATATACACACACACACACACACACATACAGTCAGCCCTCATTTTTTTTGGACTAATACAGACAGGGCCATGTCTGGAGAATGAAAAGTCCGGACATTGAAAATTGAGTACAAAACAGTAAACAGCCTATCTTGTCTCGCACACATACTCATAGGCTACAATATGGTACAATATGCATGTACAGTATACATGAGAGTAAAATATGGTTATACCTGCAATAGGGTACAGTATAATATTAATCCGAAAACTGTTGTAAGCCTTCTGGGTGGCTTAGCGGTAAACTACTGTATGCCTTTTGGAAGCGCATTTTTTAAACAGGCACCACTACGTTTCTTTGTTTCGTATTTCTTTGAAATTAATATTTTTTGTATTTTAATAACCTTTCTTTTGGTAATTTTTACCCTCCTAATATGAATTTGGTTATTCATATCATACTTATAAAGGGAAACAATGGAACTACTATATTTCTATTTTATATAGTCAACATTGCGCTCCTCTCATAGATATTAGAGTTTGAGTCTCATGTATGGTAAGAGGAAGGTACAATTTAGTAGTATAGAAGTTGTTTTTGTATAAAAAAGAATGAAGCGAACAAGATTATGGGAACAAGTGCTCCTTCACTAGACGTTGTCAGACATGAAGAGCCAAGGGTGGCTGGCCCGCACGCGCATCACACAGACACACACTCACACATGCACACACAGCTGTATAGTATGGTGTGTATATTATGTATTGTTGCTTACACGGAACTAATATTTCGGTACTTTATTTATTGTGAACCAAGCAGAAGAGAGTATTTTCGTTTCACCTATTTATTCAGAACAGAGAGAGAGAGAGAGAGAGAGAGAGAGAGAGTGTTATAGATTCACACACGCACACACACACACAGAAACATGCACAGACTGAACATGGTTGTGTGTATTCACATGTCACATTGACGAAACTGCCACATGGTCGTTATCATGGCAACAAGTCATCTGTGTGTATTCCCACTTGACTTTCCTTAAATGATATCTACACTATAGACATGTGTCACAAATATTTCAATTCACAATTTTGTAACTTAAAATGTACTGTAGTTACCATCTTCCTAAGCATTTTTCACCACAAAAATGGAATTCTGGCAGTATCTGGAGCCATTGTAGAGAGCAGTGTGTGGGGAGGGAGGTAGGGGGAGGTGGCAGGGGGGATACACACACAGAGGACTTGTTGCCACGGCTACGACCATGTGGCAGTGTTGTCAATGTCACGTGAATACACACAACCATGTTCAGTATGTGTGTGTGTGTGTGTGTGAATCTATAATACACTCTCTCTCTCTTGCTTCAAAAGAAATCCATTTTTGTGGTGAAAAATGCTTAGAAATATAGTAGCTACATTACATTTTGAATTACAGAATTGTGAATTGAAATATTTGTGACATCTCTATAGGGTAGATATCATTTAAGGAAAGTCAACTTTTTCCTGATATTGCCGCACCGTGGGAGCCTCTCTTAATCCCATAGCCGCAGTTTATGGGTAAATAGTGTCACCTGCATCCTCTGTCGCGACAGCTACCTACCGGTCAAAGTTGTCACTCTCCGGAGAAACACAGCCGCATCGGACAATCATCCAAACCCCAGACATTGATCGAAGAATTGAAGTCCGAAGAAACAAGGGCTGGCTGTATAGGCTGTTTACTGTACAGTACAGAACTGAATTGTACTCAATTTTCAATGTCTGGACTTTTTCACTCTCCGGACATTGCCCAGTCTGTATTAGTCCGTAGAAACGAGGGCTGACTGTATGTATATTTATCTATCTATCTATCTATCTATCTATCTATCTATCTATATATATATATATATATATATATATATATATATATAGTTCAATTTACATCGTTTTCGTATTGCACCCTCTCTTCAGGAACGCATTCCCCACTTAAATCGAGGTATATATATATATATATATATATATATATATATATATATATATATATATATATTAGGGGTGGGAATCTTCTACTATCTCACGAATCGATTCGATTCCGATTTTTGGGGCTACGATTTGATTCAAAATCGATTTTCGATTCAAAACGATTTGATTCATGATTTCTGCTTCAATCTAGAGGTGTGTAAAGGATCCTTTCGGTAAAAACCAAAATGAGTCCAAATCTTTGCCTTCAACGAGGACGGGGCCGGTTGAATTTCTCTTTCCTCCTCCATTGCGTCCCGACTCCAGCGTCGTTTCAAAATAAAAGCCGACAGCCAGCGGATTAAAAAGTAAATAAATAAATAAACTCGATTTTGGAACATTTTAAATTGATTTTGAATCGTAGTAAATGAGAATTGCGATTCTTATGTGAATCAATTTTTTTGCACACCACTAACATATAGTATATATATATATATATATATATATATATATATATATATATACCTATATATATTTTTTTTTTTTTTTTATGTAGAAGGGAGGCAGCCAAGGGCAACAAAAATCAAACAAAATAGCCCACTCTAGTGACGGTCCCTGGAAAGTCCACAGCAAAACAATATATGCTCCCGTAGAATTAATGCTGGCTCTGATAAGTTGTTAAATAAGAGTTTAACACAAGTTTTTACTTCTTCATTCTCTCATTCAAATATTTTCTCTTTATTTGATAAATGGTTCACATTTATCAACTCAATAAGATTTTTCAGTCAAGTTATTGTAGTTTGGGTGTGGTTAGTGAATAGGATAGTAGCAGTTGCAGTAAATGACTGCTGATATTTCTTTATTTGATATAGAAATTTATTCCTCTACAGAGTAAATAAATAACAATGCTTCGTAATAATTTTTCAACTTTAATTTTATTCATTAAACATTCTTATAATAGTACTAGTTATTGATGAGGACAATAATACAAACAAAATAGATTTGTTGGTAGTTATGTTACTTATGAATCTGTATTTCAAAGGAATGGATTTATGATGGTGGTGTCAAAATCATTGAAATAACACTAAAATAAAAAGCATTAATATAACTACTTTTATTTTCAAAGACACATAATGAATCATGGTCTCTGCCAACCACCAAAGTATACTACTGCTGCTGCTATTAGTGTGTATATTTACCTAGTTTTATAATACAGTGTTCGAGCGGGCTCATATTGTCCTGTCTCAATATCTCCATATATACATCATTTTCATGAATTCATGTATGTTGGATGTTGTAACAACCTCTTCATTTAATCCATTCCAAATATAGACAGTTCTATGTGGAAAACTGATGTCCTCTCATCTGTGCAGTTTCTTTCATCATTACCCGGTCCTGTTTCTCCCTTCAATCCTGAAGAGTTGGCAGTCTCATTTCTTTTAACCTGTCTTAATACATTAAATTTTTTAGTTCTAATACTATTTTTGTAGTTACTCTTTGGACTCTTTCAAATTTTCTTGTATCTTTTTTTCATGTTTGATAGCCATGCTATTGCTGCATATTCCAACCTCATAGGTGTCAAATTGGTTGGAATTTTTCTCATCATATCCTTATCCAAATAGTGGAAAGCCACCCTAATTTGGGTTAATATCTTGTATGCAGTGTGTGTCATGCAGGGCTTAAAACTTTGGAGGGGCAGCATAACCCTAACTTAAGTATAGTATCTCGTATATATATATATATATATATATATATATATATATATATATATATATATATATATATATATATATATATATATATAATGAGTGTGTGATGTGAGGCGGTGACCTTCACACGACCATCACACACTTCCCTAACCTTTTCCACCACGGCCACCACCACCCTCCCCGACTACCCTGCACACACCGTAGCAGCACATCCTCGTCTAGCCAACGGGGAGTTGTAAAGGGAAGCATTAATATTTCCCCCTTAAGGTATTCCTTGGTCATAATCAATACTCCAATCCTGGTCCATGCCCTTCTCCACCTCCATTCACCCTGGCGCTGTCCACCCGCCTGCACATACACACCCGAACAATAGTCAAGGCCTTGCCATACTTGTATTAACCAAAATGGCAGCGGGTAATAAAGAGAGAGAGCTATTTTTATCTAATAACACCAGGCGCCCGTCACCTGCGCCCCGTCTGTCCTGCGCACGCATGGCACCCCGGCCCGCGGCTCATTTATCCCCTATTTCTCTGTGAATAAAGGTTTTCCCCTTTCATCACCGCCACCCTAGGCACGCCCACTCACCTTAGACCGCTCCAGTACATCACGAAGGTAGGCTGATGATTGATAATGGTGGAAAACCTGTCAGAATTCAGGATGTGAGTTGCGTTCGCGTGTGTTCCTCGCGTCCACACCGCCGCCGCGCCACGCCTCGCCCCGCCGCGCCGCGCCGCCGCCCGCAAGGCAAAGTAGTGCGTCCCTGACAGACCACTCATTTGACGATATTTTCTACTCTCATGTGTATTTAAGGAACTGCTGTGCTGATTCCATATAATTATTGTGCCCCTAATTCTTAATGTTTATCTTGTAAATTTTATATTTTCTTCCTTATATTTTTTATTATTATTTTTTTTTTTATCTATAAATGTATCATGTTTATTTATTTATCGGTAGTGTTATATTTTTCATATCTAATGTTAATCGATCATGTTACATGGAGTCATGTGGTCATGTCTGTCACTATCACCATGTCTGACTGACCAATGAGGATGGCTCATGTGTAATGGGGGACCTAACCAATATGTACTACACCTTGTACTCTAAGGTAAAAATAAACAAACAAACAGATAAATATCAAATAGATGAATAGAAATTAATAGGAAATCCTTTGTCGTGATATCTATACTTTGACAATTATACACCAGTGTCAATACAATAAATCAATCAACAATTCCATTCTTTTGCTCGAAGCATAAGTAGTTGCTAATTACTGTAGTTGCAGTTATTGTTCTTCACTGAAATGTGAACCATCTACTGCCTCAATCTATAATATTCTTGGCCTCAATGTAGCTAGCTATCATACCTCATTTGGCCACTCCATCAAGCCCAAATAATGAAAATCCATTTGATGAATTCGTCCTTACCTGGGTACTTCTGTCCGAATTAAAATGGCACAGGAAAAAATGACACGGTAAAAATGGCACATTTGACAAAGTAGGAAAAAATGGCTAGAAAGAAAAATCACTAGAAGTTTGTTGGAATTTCTTCTATATAAACCGTTCACCACCTCTGACCATCAGCGATCATGAAGGCCAATATCAAGGGTTCTAAGATTATAATATCCTTGGCCATTATGGCTCTTAAGGTTTCTTCCGATGCTAATGACAATACAGACAGTAGATAGTTTCAAGAAGTAAGCAGTAAATTAACAGCTTTTGTGCTTACATTACAATGAAATATATTCCTAAGAAAGTGTAGCCATTATCCAAGAATATTCTTAGAATCCTTGCTATTATCTGACTGTATTCAAGAACAAGATATTTTGTAGAAGCAGCACACATTATGTTTAATACATTGTGCAATGTCCAGGAACTAATTTAATCTTGCAGACCACTTGCAGCTGCATTGCAAACATCTATGAGTTCATGATCTATGTGGTCTGCTTACTATTTTACTTTATTGCTTCATTGTAAAAAAGAAAAAAAAACCCATTGTAAATGAATGAATAATTACACTGTAAATGTATGGATATGGTATTTCTAGCTAGAGGAACTAGAACACCAGGTAGGCTATTGTATAAGAGAAAAATGGGTAATGACTGGACAACCAAGGCTTATTAAAGAAAATTATAAAGCTGGGCATTCTGAGTTGTCTCCGCCAGGTTAAGATGTTTCATGTATGTGGAGGCTCTATTTATACCGTTCTTTTTAGAAAGGGTGGAATCCAAAGCATTTCATCTTGGAAACTCCCCGTCTTCTGACTGATTGTCTTCAGCCTCTTTCTTATGGTTGCAATGTTGCATCTCTTGCTATCTTCTATTGTCATTTTCATACCAACTGTTCTTCTGATCTCGCTAACTGCCTGTCTTCCTTCTTTCCATAACCTTCCTGCGCAAGATTTTCTTCCTGTCATGCCTGTTCTATCCACCGCTTTCTCCAGTAAACTCTGGAACTCCCTGCATGGTTCTGCATTTTCACCTTCCTATGACTTGAACTCTTGCAAGAGGGAGGTTTTGAGACACTTATCCTTACATTCATATTTCTTTTGATATCCTTTTTTTTTGTGACCACCTCAGTATGCCTTTTTCATTTTGTTCTTGGCGAGTAAAGAAAAAAAAAAAAGAGCTTCTTGGGTTCATTCCAGTAAGGTTTAAATCTACATTATTTAATTTGTGAAGTAGCAAGAAAGTTGACAAATAGAATCATCCAAGTACTTGCCATTTCCTTGAGACATTATTGGACAATTCAAAATTCATTAATTTTCCATACCTGCAAAACTTTTGGTATGTATTGATCATTGAAACATAAATTATGCTTATGATACAAATATTAATCCTGATAAAATATACAATTATTAAAAAAAGTCTTGTAGAAGAAAATTCCTAATCCACGTGAATTATCCAGAGATATTCCTTACCTGGTAGAGAGAAAGCTGAGAAATAAGGTGTACATGACAGGTATTGAAAATAAGTAGGACCAAAGAGAGGAAGAACAAGAAAGATTACAAGATGAATGGGATGCAGGCATAGTGAATTATGGTGACATGGATGGAAAATGGCGGCCAGGCAAGTGTCATGATAAGGTGTTTATATGAAATTTGTGATGAAAGATAACTGAATGGAGAAATGAGGAAGGGAAATGAATTGTAAAAATCAGTATGGCTATGTAAAAAACAGATGTGTGCATGAAATGTTGCTGCAGTGAGAAATTGGTGTTGTGAGAGATATAAATGAGTCAATCAATTGAAATGGGTTATGTGTGATGTAGAAATTACTATAGATGAAAGGAGCAATGGAAAATATACAGATGAACAAGAAAATGTTTTGAAAGATGAAGTGAAGAGTAACATTTGGTAAACAAGGAAAATACAGGGTGACAGGATA
This sequence comes from Callinectes sapidus, assembly GCA_020233015.1. Lineage (NCBI taxonomy): Eukaryota > Metazoa > Arthropoda > Malacostraca > Decapoda > Portunidae > Callinectes > Callinectes sapidus. The sequence goes on from CM035192.1 coordinate 20,451,980, forward strand.
TTCACCGAGATTGCTGCAAAATAGAAATAGGCAGTGTGTTTTGAGAGATTGCTGAATGGAAAGGCAAATACAGTACTTTACATTGTAGCAGTGTTAATGGTGAAAGGAATTAACATGTTAGGAATGATAAAATGAGTACTTGATCCTAAAGGAAAAGATGCAGGAGGTAATGAAAGCAGAGAAAGGTGCAGGATTTAATGAATGAATGGTTTAGATAGTGGCTGAACAATTGTCTTAGAATGATTAGTCCAAGTCTCCCCTTTAAATGAGGGTTGCTCAGACAAACTATCTACATGTGCCAGTTTACATTCAAAAGACATCCAGAAGGGAAAGGACTCAATGTTATGAATTAAACCATGCAAGATTCTGTTGCATACCTACCATGGCCTCTCATCAAGAGTTGGTTTAGTCCTATTGCATAATACTTAGTAAATAGACAGCCTTTCCAGGAAAAGAATGGTGCAATTACATTTCTTCTCATTAGATCATTGTTGGTCTTACTTGGTGCCTTTTATCACCTACCTGCAGTTTAAAGTTCCAGTATATTTCATAAGGTAAATGATGGATAAAGGGTAAAAATAAAAAAGAAAATTTCAGAGCATGTATAGTTACAAAACAGATGCTGCTCCTGAAAGTACAGCACAATTTGACAATCTATCAGAAGTGAAGAATAAAATACATCCTTATAAGTTTCTAACACCACAATACAGCAATAATCCCATCAGATATCCAAGATCACTGGAGTTGATTACAGCAAACATTTATATTTTTTTATTTACATATTTATTGTTTTATGGTACAAATCATGTAAATAAATAGTATCTAAGAAAATTTCAATTTCTGCCTTGTGCAGAAGAATATTGAAGACCAACTGGATATCCCACAATTGTTGCTCTGGTTGTACTTGCGTTAGGCTCCATCTACACTAGCTGGCAGTTGATGAGGGCCGAAGCAAGTTTTCTCCACCTTTGCCCTTGATGTTTTTTCCACCTTTGCCCTTGATGTTTTCTCCACCTTTGCCCTTGATGTTTTCTCCACCTTTGCCCTTGATATTTTCACCACCTTTGCCCATGAGTAGACTGCCCATGATGATAGAGTAAAAGTAAAGATACCTCTTTTTTTAAGTAGTTTTGAATTTACAAGAGGTCCAAAATCCAAACTAATTTTTAATTTACATTTTTTTTTCACTTATACACAATATTTAATTGAATGGTCAACAGATGTCTCATGTGAGTTCCTTTGGGCCACCCAAACACACACGTGTGCACAATATATATATATATATATATATATATATATATATTCAATTAGGAATGAATAAAGTTTATTAGCTCCTCTCTTCATTGTTGACAAATGTTTACTGACATGGTGTGGTGAGTTTGAGCTAGTGTCGGCGTTGTTTACAATGGTGCACCACTGTAAACATAACACTGATGCCACCTCTAACCATGTCACTTAGTAAACATTTGTTATCCATGAAGAGAGCTCACCCTGTCAAGGAGACAATAAATTGTGTACATTCTTATCTGAATATATATAAAAGTATATGTATATATATATATATATATCTATTCTAGTATAGTCCTCTTTATACAGTACATATGCATTCCTGAAAACCTTACCACAAATTGAAATTACCGTATACCAAACCCATTATAACATGTAATAATAGGATATGTTCCAGCATTCTGAAAGTCACCCCTACAGACATGAAAATACATGAAGTCACCTAAAAATGTGTAAAGTACTGGGCAAAAGAAATAAACAGAAAACTTTTTTATTCAGCTTTCACTCACCAGGTATTCTATCAAATGATTCTATCAGATGATGTCCCTACCAATTCTTCAACACTGTCCAGACTGTCACTGGGCTAGGCCCAGGTTTCAACTTATGGCAGATGTACTTCTCCCTGCTCTTTCCTCTTCAAAATATCTAATTTTACCTCCAATGTCAGACTACTCCTCTTTTGCTTTGCCTTTTCAACTCCAGCAGCATCCGCAGAACATTTTGTGGCCATTATGGGTACGTCATTGTGCATTGTGATAATATCCACACACACACACACACACACACACACACACACACACACACACACACACACACAAAAAAAAAAAAAAAAAAAAAAAAAAAAAAAAAAAAAAAAAAAAAAAAAAAAACACTAAGGATTTAATTTGTGTTCAATGGGAAATGTGGGAAGAGACTGATTGTTGTGGTGGCTGCATGGTGTGGTGGTGCTATGGTACGGTGTAAACAAAACTCGAGGGGATGCCGTATCTGTGAATTTTTCTTACTGTAAATAGAATCGAGAGTAGTAATTACCAAATACCATAACTGTGAATTTACCGCATAAAGAATTACCGTATAAGAAGGACTCACTATATATATATATATATATATATATATATATATATATATATATATATATATATATATATATTGCTCAATTTATGTTGTTTTTGTTTTTTATGACCTCTTCAAGCAGGCATCTCTTGCATAAATCAAGAGATATCTCTATTATTGTACATAATTTAACACTTTCTTGCAGTTCTTGCTTTGCATGTTGTTGTAATGCAATCTTCTGGAGTAGATTCTATACAGATTCACTGCCAGTGCTTGTCTGTGACTGGGTCAGGTAGTCATTGCCACGTGGATGTCAGTTTCTGTGTGCCCATGGGCTTTGCCTGGTGATGGGCAATGCCTGGTAGTGTGGACAGAGCCTTATAGTCATGATCATATGAATACACAACTTTCAAGAGAGAAAAAAATGTCAGTTTCTTCTTGTTTCTTTTCTAAACCTAAAATACCGAAGTTAATTTGAAAAAAAAAAAAAAAAAAAAAAAAAAAAAAAAAAAAAAAAAAAAAAAAAAAAAAAAAAAAAAAAAAAAAAAAAAAAAAAAAAAAAAAAAAAATCTTTCATGAGATATATTGATAAAAAAAAGATAATGAATACAATAAATAAACTAATATTCACTCTGCAAGACCTTGTTACAATGACAAATAATAATTAAGTGACAAATCCATATCTGCCCTTTTCTGCTCACTTAGAGAAAGAGGAGGCAGGCGGGGAGGTGTGGTCTGGCTCAACGTGAAGACGAGGATGAAGAGCGGGAGTACCTCCTGCGGCGTGGTGGTGTGCGTGAACGTGAACGAGGGGATCTGCGTCTCGGAGGGGGTGACCGCCGTCTCATCAAGGGCGGTGATCTGCGACGCATCCTGCAGGTAGAAGAAATGTGGTTACTGGTGATGATGGTGCTGACAATAGCGTGGTTAAGAGGGGTAGTGGTAATAATACTCATGAGGCTGAAGTATTACTGATTATATTTTCTGTTTAAAGTGTTCTAAATACTAAAGAAAACTTTAAAAAGAATAATACTATCAAGTTTAGTGAGAATGTTCATTTCATGACATCCATTCTTCATTTTGCTGCTCTTATGGATTGTACAAGAACACTATATGACAAAGAAGGATGAGCTCTTAAAGGAATTTTAACCAAAAAACTCTATATAATTATATAGTTTGGTGATCCACTAAAACTAATATTTACATGTTGTATCTTGGAGGTGAACGCCATCGAGGTGGAGGACCGCGTCTGATGGGCATGGGGGGCAAGGGAGAGCGACGGCGTGGGGGCATTTGGCGTGGTATTAGTACTGGAGCAGCAGTAATCTCCTGTCCATCTATCTGTCCTCCATCCATATGCTTCATTGCATTCTCTGCATCCTCTGGCTTCTCGAAGTCAATGTAGCCATAACCACGATTAAGGGAGGCATTGACTCGGCTGTAAAAATCCAATAACATAAACAAATGTCCATTGTTGTCAACAGCAAGAAATAATAGCCTTTAACTGAAGAATGGGAGGGAAGACAAAAGGAGACAGTTCTGTAAAATATTATGTGCACTGCTTCACTCTACCTCTATAACTAATAGCCATAAATATTAGAATTAAAAGCATTGCTACCAACTTCCAGGAATTTTTAGCCCACACTCAGACAGTTCTAGCCTGTACTTTGTCCCAACTATTCCATTGTCATGGTTTCATGGTTTTAGTGGATTTTATGGGGCACATATGTAAAGGTTTTGAAACATTCCTATTTTTCCTATTAATTTTTGAGTTAGCTACACGACTGTTTCCTCTTTGGTTGTATTTCCAGGAGCATAACCCAATCATATACCAGGGATTACTAGTACTTCTCTCATTCATATTGTTTATATTTTGTTAGATGCTAGTTAGTTTTTATTGCATTGTAGAGTATGTATTAAAATTCCAACTTTATTTTCACACCACAGCATTTTTTTATGTACCTCTCATTTTGTGGGAATAGTTTACACTCATCCTTAAACCCATGAGTGTTTAGTAGGTATATATACACTCAACCCCCAGGTACTGCAAGAAATTGGTCCCTTAACATCACTGCAATAGCTAAAAACGTAATAGCCATTATTAAGAAGTAATGTGAAAAAATAAAATGGGTCCTGGCCAACCAGAATGGTGACATGATTTAACATATTGGCAACTTGTTTTCCTCTCATCTCATCATAATTCATAGATATCGTTCACATTTTCATAATATAAAATAAATACAGACATGAAATGCATAAAAAAACAGCCATAACAAAAGACTTATTTACTTCGGTGTTAAACTCGAGTCTTAATGAAGACTAAACAGGCCTCCCCTGGGTCCTCGCCTCCCTCTTGTGCACTAAATACGGGAACAGATCATATAGTATTCCCCCCTCCCCCCCACTCCGTTCCTATCCACTTCCATTTGATACATGAACAGACTGAGTAGGCCCCTCCCCACTCCCTCCTTACTCCTGCCACTCACCCCCCCCCCTCTCTCTCTCTTTTATCAAGTAGAATATATTCACACAGCATCATTTCCAACAGCAATTATTTCAAGAAAAGTATAAATTATAGTACAAAACTGCAAATTATTGTATTATTGTAGTTTGTGCAAATGACAATGATATTTGACAATTCATTCTTCATTGGCTGTTCAAAGTGTTTAATATATCTTCATAGGAAATGAGTTTGCCAGTGATTAGAGTAGAACGCCACATTGACTGGGGTGGTAGACCAGAAGTGACCAGGGTTGGGAGCCGGACTAATGAGTGACTTGAAAGCCGTTCACGAGTCGCAATAGCGCCAATTGACATGCGTGTTAGCCATTTCAATGTGTCTTTTTGTGCTCCGGCAATAGCTTTGAAAAGCAATAGTGAAACCTGTGATAGCTGGGGGATATATATATATATATATATATATATATATATATATATATATATATATATATATATATATATATATATACTTTCTCTTTTAGGTAATTTTAAGCCCTTTATTTTTGTTTGTGTATATAGTTTTTCATTAACAGTAAAAAGGAATAGTTTGACAAGTCAGTACTGCATGTTTTCATACATGTATGACCTCTCTAGACATGTGTATTATACAAAAAGGTAAGTTACTTTCTTCTAGGTAATTTCTTGATTCTATATTAAATAGGAAACGTGAAAGTGAAAATCGCGGTTCAGAATAATTGGATATAAACACTGGTTGTTGTAAGTTTCACAGTACACCTGTCCCTTGATTTATGAATACTACAGTCATACCTCTACAAACGAGTTTAATTCTTTCTACAACTGAGCTCGTATTGTGAAATAGCTCATATGATGGAACAGGATTTCCTATTCAAATACATGTAAAACTGAATAATGTGTTCAAACATGAGAAAAACATGGAAATAAAAGTTTAGTAATACCAATGTACACTTTAAGAAAGTCAACATTAATAAGGAAAACAATGATAAATGGTACTTGTTATTAAAATAAACATAATAAATACAGATAACGTAAATAAATAAACAAATAATGTAAATATCAAGTGATAAAAAATGTACGTAGGTTAACTTGCATGGCGGCGGCCACGGATATTATAAATATCTAAGAATCCTTGGCGGAGGCGTAAAGCCTCACCTTATGAAAGTGCAGAAGGGCAAGCAAATCAAATTTGGTTGTAAATACAGACAATGGGGTGATGACGATTAGCTGTCAGTGTTATGGTGAGATGAGGTCACTTTTAACGTGACATGTAACCAGAATGCCAGAGTGTACCACCGCCATAGCAGTGATCCTCTCAACCCCTGCTATCTTGAAAGCACAGTGAAACACCCAGATTCCCTGGTGGTTTGGGGCTGTTTTTCTGGCCTTGGACTTAGCAAGTTAATGGTACTTCCTAACAAGCTCAAAATGAATGCAAATGTGTATTTAGAGCCCTTAGCTGACCATTTGCCAGAATCTTTTGACATGTGCAGTGCCAAAATATTGCAGCAAGATGATGCGCCAGCCCACCCTGCCAAATCTGTGACACAGTGGCTCAGAGATTGTGAGGTACCCTTTATTGATGACTGGCCAGGTAACAGCCCTGATATAAACCCAATAAAAAACTTAAGGGCCATCATAAAGAAGGATTTTAGCAGAAAAGACGTGAGTTTGGTTTTATGGATAGAGGTTGCAATATGGGAGTGTTGGGAGAATATAGAGGCAGATTCACTCAGGAACCTGGATCTATCTCTTCCAAATTGACAGGAAAGTATCATTAAGAAGAACCAACAAAGTACTAATATTACATGAAAATATTTTTTATTTGATTTCTATTATGACACCATTTGATGGGTGGGTGGTCACATATTTTTGACGAGTACTGTATATGTATGTATGTATATATATATATATATATATATATATATATATATATATATATATATATATATATATATATATATATATATATATATATATATATACACAATTTATTGGCTCTATGACAGGGTAAGCTTCTCTATGGATGGTTATTGTTTATGAGTACCGACGATGTAGGCGACTCGGAGTCTTGTTTACATTCGGCGTTCTACCCACGTAATAATAATAATCTGTAGCTGGTTAGGCTAACACAAACTTTGACATGATATAATACTGTTTATGTTAAGCTAGCCAATCATAGCCTTCACAGATAAACTCATTATATAATTAATGCTACGAGACAAAGTGAATGAAGGAATTGCCACACAAGCCTATCATTTTATGGCTTCAAAGTGTCCAGTGAGGTGCCAACTATCAGCCTGTGGCAATAAGTAGTCATCATGGAAATGAAGTAATGAATATTCCTGTCCTTTGGAGCTCAGTAACACCTGGAATTGTGCAGAACAGTCACAACCTTAAGAATTGAGAATGACATTGTTTTTCAAGCCAATGATCACTGGTAACACTGATGCATCGTCTGTTGCCACGTCTATGATAAGAATGATAACCAAATCAGTTGGAAGTATATATTTTACAATAACAAAGGGACAATTTTTGGTTGTAGGAACATATCTTGGCTTATATAATGGAAATGTATGGGAGAAAATGGCTTGATTTAAGAATTTTCGATTTATGAATGGTTTTCTAGGAACATAACTCATTCATAAATCGAGGGACTAGTGTATTTTGTTGAGCTTTCCGAACTGTGGGTGAAATAAACATGGCTTTGAGATGAGTGATTATGTTGTCAAACGAGCCAGCTATTTTGTTTTACTTACAGTCTGTTTATTTATAGATAAATGTGATGTAAAAAGGTACCTATATATCAATTGAGTCTTAGGATTGTGTAAGGTGTTTTCTAAGGGCAAGAATGTAGGCTGTCAAAAATGGTAAAACAAATTTTCTTTTTTTGGTATGACATTGTTGTTCTGAGATGCAGAAAAATAAGAGGAGGAAAACTGTAGTAAAAATGGTTCCACTCTTCACATATAAATTATATTTATATCAAATGAATTAAAAAAATTATATTTCAATGAGTAAATAAAAAATACAAAACAAGTGCAACCTGACAGGAGCTATACAAAAGACAACACTGAACAGATTAAACTGACATTTAGTCATTCTCTCGCATACACAGTGTTTGTCATGGTATTATGGAGGGTGAGTGCCCTGACATGATGCTGTGACAGAAAACAATGGCCTGCTGTACACGGGGTCTTCTTCTGTCATGGAATTATGCTGGGTACCAGTCATTAGCATGATGTCACTGCCTCCCAATGCACATCATAGTACTGCTTCATTGACCATGTGGCTATTGTGGTGAGAGGAAGCATTGTACCTTTCATCTGTGTTTCCCTATTTTCTGGGCAATTATGGGTAAAAGGAAGTTGTTAATGCCTATAACTATAGCTCGGATCAAAGGGCTTTAGAAAGCTGGGCTCCAGACAAGAGAAAAGTGGTGAATGTTGGTGTGAGTGAGAAACTGGGTGAAGTGTTTCAAGAGTGATAGTAGTGTCAAGTTATTGTTTGCTAATTCTCATCCTGGCCCCTCAAAGAAGACATCTAAGTACTGTAACTGTGCTCAAAAGCCAACTGGATAGTACATTTACTGTAACTGCTAGAGAATTGAAAGAAAAAAAGTCTCCTTTCTGAAGTGTTCTTAAGAACAGTCAACAAGTGGGTGGCCAAGCTGGGCCACAGTAACCTCTGGCAGATTTAAGTAACCCATCCTTCCCAACCAGGAAAAGAAATGTAGGCTGGATTTTCCACTTGAATATCGTAATTGGACTCCTGAAGAGTGGTCTGAGATACTTTTAGAGTGACAAAGCCATCTTCACCATCACCAATAACTGTAATGGACATATGTACCAGCCCACAGGTAGAAACTCACAGTGCACCTGTGGGACCAACAAACACACAGACTTACTCATGGTTTGGGAGTGTTTCACTACTCATGTGTTGGTGAACTCATAGTGCTCCCCCAAAACCAGCATATGAACCATTATAATTAAGTGGAGTTGTTATGTGATATTCTACCTAGCAGGACAGGCAGCTTAATGCTGTGACAAGCACTGTAGTCATCATCTTAATCCCTTATGAACCCTTCTGATTTAGTGTCATTATCATTTGACCCTTGCAATTCACTTTCAAGTGTAGTATCTGACTCAGAATCACTACTGAAAAAAGAAAGAGATACCATAACATAATGCATGTTAAGGGGAGCGTCCGGTAAGGTGTCCGAAAAAATATGAAAAATAATATTTTTTGTGAAAAAAATATATCTGGTAAGCATACACATTGACTATTATTTCACAAAGTTTTATGGTGATACGCGCAATAGTTTCCCTTTAAACCTCATTTAAATGTCCGTACGCGTGGGTTTGTTTACATCTGTATATTCAGTATTTTTCTTTCCCAAAACCTACTAAAAAGGGAAATCTTTATAGTTTCGGAGATCTAGATATGGCAACATGGTAACCCACGTGTGTGTTGGTAGTGGTTGGGGCCTGGGTGAGCACTGGCAGGCCAGCTAGTGCGTCTGTAGCCTTGGAGGGAGATAGACGCTGCGTGACCTTGATCGGCCCGTATCTCAAAACGAAAGTTATTCCCTTTCTAAATGCTTCACAGCCGCCAGTTTTAGCTTGATTTCAATGAAACAAAAACCATAATGCAGAGGAATCTTTTTTTCTAGAAATGTATGTTGATTTTTTTTTCATATTTGTAAGGAGTAATTTTATATTAATATTTATTTGGTCAAAAAAATGAGAAAAAAAAAATTTTCGGAAAAAAATTATTAAAAAAAAACTAAGGCGAATATAAAAAATCTTTTTACATACATTTTTGGGAAATCACAAGGTACATTAGCCCTAGAAATATAAAGATGATGGGGTTAAAAATACGGTCTGTGAAGCATTTTGAAATTTTAGAAGGGGCTGTTGGGGGCTGGCAGGGCTGGGGGTCTAGAGAGCGGCTGAATGTCTTAAATTCATGTACATGTTGTCACTACTTTACAACATAAAAATTAGAGTGATCCATGCATATATACCGGAGATATGGTACCACCGTCCCTAACCGGACCCGAACCGGATGCTCCCCTTAATCACACAAGGGCTACGTCCCCCAATATCCGTGAAACACAAGGTGCCAATAAATCAATAGTCAGGAAGTCATAAAAAGCATACACACTGCCCCAAAATTGAGTCCTGGGTATTGTCAATAAGTGATGATGTACATCGGTTTCATAAACAAGGTTTTATATAAAGCACTATGGTTCCCAAACTCTTGGAAACCAAAAATGCCAATTAGTCAACTTGTCACTTCGTTATAAAAATTATACAAACCGGAAAAGTAAGTCCTATATACCGCCAATAAGAAATGATGTATGAAAATACACTCATCCCCCAGCTATCACGGGTTTTGCTATTGTGTTTCAAAGCTATCGTGGCAACTCAAAAAGACATTTAAATGGCTAACGCACATAGCCATTGGAGCTGTTGCGACTAATGAACGAGCCTATCCAGATGGCTACGTCATACTACTTGGCCAAACTCACTTGCTGATTGGCTGAGTTGGAGTGACATATTTAGCTATGATTGGCTAGCACACTCTTGTTGCCCCCTCCTCTGCAACCTACAGTTCTGAGACATACGATAACTATCGTACAAATGCAATAATTTAGCACACTGTAAGATAAAAATAGTGTCTACAATAAGACAATAATTTGCAGTTTTGTACAATAATTTATACTTTTCTTGAAATAATTCCTTTTGGAAATGATGCTGTGGGAACATATTCTACTAGATAAAGAGAGAGAGAGAGAGAGAGAGAGAGAGAGAGAGAGAGAGAGAGAGAGAGAGAGAGAGAGAGAGAGAGAGAGAGAGAGAGAGAGAGAGAGAGAGAGAGAGAGAGAGAGAGAGAGAGAGAGAGAGAGAGAGAGAGAGAGAGAGAGGGGGGGCGGGGGGATGGTGAGTGACTGGAGGAGGAGGAGGGAGGGAGTGGGGGGGTGGCCTACTCGGTCTGTTCATGTATCGAATGGGAGTAGATAAGGACGGAATGAGAGGGAGGGGGGAATACTATGTGATCTGTTCCCATATTTAGTGCATGAGAGGGACACGAGGACCTGGGGGAGGCCTTTTTAGTCTTCATCGGGACTTGGGAGTTTCACACCAAAGTAAATAAGTCTTTTGTTATGGCTGTTTTTTATGCATTTTATGTCTGTGTTTACTTTATACTATCAAAATGTGAAGGATATCTATGAATTATGATGAGATGAGGGGAAAACAAGGTGCCAATATGTTAAATCATGTTGCCACTCTGGTGGGTCAGGACCAATTCTATTTTTTCCCATTACTTCTTAACAATGGCTATTGCGGTTTTGGCTATTGCGGTGATGTTAAGGGACCAATTTCTCGCAATAGCTGGGGGTTGAATGTACTTCATCTTCATCAATTCAATAGCCAAAATCTTATATAAAGTACTCTGGTATGCTGTTGGTAATGAAGCAACCTATGGTTGAATTGAATAGTAGTAAGACAAATGAGTGTAAAGATAGTAAGGAAAAAACTTGGGCTGGGTCAGGGACACTCTTTTCTCCAACGTTTTGACAGAATGTCGAAACGTTGGAGTAAAGAGTGTCCCTGATCCAGCCCAAGTTTTTCCTTACCATCTTTATGGTTGCATTTTCCAGAAAATAACTGTTTCAAGGACATCAGAGAGCCTAGTGCACTCATCCCACTCCCCAAATCTGGTAGGCCTCATAAGGTGTTTTTCCCCCTTATTGATTTCCCATGCTATCAGCCTTGGTTCATAAAGCCTACCAGAATTGAGAAGTAGAGTGAGTGCAGTAGCCACCCCAGTTTCCATGAAATGCTGGAAGAATCACTGTATTGTCCTCAACATAATTGCAGTTTGATAGAAAATAAATGTGTTTATGGCCATCCTTATATAATGTAAATATTTGTTTCTTCTTGCTTGTAGTCATTTTGGGCATGCTGAGAGGGTGGGAGAATGCAAAATGCACAGTTGGCCCTTGTCTGGCACATTAGACACATAGACCACCTTCTCTCAATGGGAATTAAACAGCCACCTGGGAGGTACCTACTTGTAAGCCTTCTCTACAACTATGTAAACTGCAATCTTTTGATAAGTACATTTTCTACATTGTTGGAAAAAGAGATTTGAAATGAATTAAGGAAAGAGCTGAAGATCAGATTCGTCTAAACATCACTTTAGCACTTGGCCCCAACCCAAGATGGATAGGAATTAAATAACATCTAGGTTAGCAAGGTTTATCAACACCAGGTGCATGTCAGCTGCTGTGGTCAAAATCAAAACAGAAAACAATGTTTCCAGTTTGGCACACAAATCGCTGGTTAGATACAATAAATTTACATGCACAAAATAGAAGATAGTTGGGCTTGAAAAAGAAGGGACATTCATCTCAAGAGATACTACAAAAATATGAACACTTACATATCATACATGGGGAGGTCAACACTCTTCACTGCACCATACACTGAGAATATTTCCATGAGGTGATCACGATTCACATTTCTAGTGAGACGACCAATGTGGATCCTGGTTGGGCGAGGTGTTGGAGAGCGGGGCTTCCTGCGTGGTCGTGGGGATCCTGACCTGTATATCAAATTGGTGTGTCAATTACAGATCACAAATGATTATTACAAACAATAAGATGGATGTGACAGAAAAGATATGAAACCCAGTAAAAAATATATCTAGGAGGTAGGAATCATAGACTACCTTATAACATCTTAGTTTTGTCTCATTTCAGAGTAAACTTCTCAACTAAGCATCTGGAGCTATAACTATAAAGAAAAGATTTTGTCTGTGATGATCAGCTGTGAGTCCTAAGCCGTGAAAATGGTGGATGCTTGTCCTAAATCTCCAGGATCACGTCCTAAGGCGGCAATCAGCATCTGACATGCGCTCTGCCATTAAGAGTGGGTGTGAGGTGGAATATGGACTTAGGATGATGTCTGAGATGCACTTCAAAATAGTAAAAAAATATGGCCATGGCAAAAGTTCAATGCTATCCCAGAGCTTTCCATGAAAAAAATGACACCCTGAAGGATTTGAGTGATGCTGAACTTGTAAGAAGATAGTGTCTGGACTGAGCCAAATTTGGTTAGATTATGTTGCTTTAAGTTTGTTTTCTATTAGATACATATTTAGGCTCCTTTATATGTGGAGCTAGGTTAGGTTAGTTCACATTGGTTGGGTTATTCAGGATAATCTAGAATCTTGATAATTAAATTAACCAAAACAACCTAACCAAACTCAACATATAAAAGAGCCTAAATATGTATCTACTAGAAAATAAAACTAATCAAAGTAACAACCAATCCAAACTTGATTTAACCATACAAAGCTATAAAATTATTCCTACCTAACCAAAGTACACAGACATAATCTAACCTTACCAATATGAACTAAACTAATTCCATTCTAATTCCATGTCTTTACCAAGGCACAGTGTTGCAAGTCTCAGACACGATCTAAGAATGAAATCCTAATTCTTCATAATTACGGCCCCTGAGCAAAGTAAGGTGTAATATGAGATTCAAATTCTTATTCAGACATCTAAAACAAACTCATAATTTCTTTACTGAATTTCCTCACAGACACAATGCATGCTGACCTTGATCGTGACTTTGATGGTTTCTTCAACTTGGGCTTCTTCTCCCGACTCTGACTACGACTCTTCTCAATTCCTGCTTTGAAGGTTGACCTGCTGACAGTCACACCACATTACTGTCATGAAACCCAACACCCTATTGCTACATAAAATAATTTTTCATTTACAAATTGACAGCAAACATATAATAATAACTGTTCAAAACAAAGATTCTGGCAAAACACAATCTTGATCTAAGTATCACGTTTGAATTGATATTAAAATGACAAAAAATTTTATGCCTATTTTCAAATGACACACAACTGAGTATGTACACTGTAAGATTGTAATCCATAAATCTTTCTCTCCAATTAAAAAAAAAAAAAAAAAAAAAAAAAAAAAAAAAAAAAAAAAAAGAGAGAAAACAGTACAAGTTTTCTAATTGTTTCAAAGACAACAAAAAAGTATATAAACTCACCGGGAATCATCTTTTTTCTCTTTTTCTTTTTCCTTTTCTCTGAAAAATCAGCAAATTGTATTAGGAATTAATGATGAACATTCACTTAGACATAATGAATGATTATACAATAGAGCATCAAATTATGAGCACCTCATCTTACAAGTAATTTGAGATACAAGCTGTTGCTTAACTATTTTTTTTCCTTCGACTTGCCAGGAAAAAGTCAGCACCAAATATGCCGATGCTATTTGGCACAGCACCTGATGTGTTCAAATTATGTTTTTTCCTTTTTTGCTGTGGAAGCATTTCCCATATTGTGCTAGTACTTCATGTTTTTTGTGCAGTTAAATAGCTAAATTTCTTTTGTCTGAAAAATGGTTCTAAGCAATGGCACTATGTAATGACATATGCCTAACTCAAATCCAAAACATTCTGAAATGTAAGATGAAACAAACCTCCTTTGACAACTATTTTGTGAAACACCCAACAGACAAAAACACTATTATTATTATTATTATTATTATTATTATTATTATTATTATTATTATTATTAGCTAAAAATCTGTGTGTACTGCATGTCACCTTTAAAGACTGCTATGAGATGGAGGAATACTTAACTAAATTTATAACTAAGTTAAGGATTGTGTTTACAAAACTTTAAGCTAATAACAACAGGTTACCAGTCATAATAAGAAGGTAAAAGAAGGTTCCAAGAGAAGAAAGACTATGTTATAAATGTTATATATGTGAATCCGGTGCACAAAAGAAATAAACGGAAAATGTTTGTATTTATCTTTCACTCCCCATGTATTCTATAAGATGATGTCCCTCCCAAGGCTAAGTAGGGATCTTAGCCCTTACTAATCTTCCACTGAGTGGGCAGATGAATATGAGGGTGTCGTGATAATATCCACAAAAAACACACCGTAAGGATTTAACTTGTGTTCAATTGGAAACATGGGAAGAGACTGATCGTTGTAGTGGCCGCACGGCGTGGTGATGCTACGATACAGTATACACAAAACATGAGCGGACACTGTATCAGTGGATTTTTCTTACTGTAAATAGAATCGAGGGTAGTATTACCAAATACCATAATTGTGAATTTATCGGATAAAGAATAATCGTATTATGAAATTGGTGGAGAATATTTTGTAAAGGTATTGCAAAGGAGTTGTGCTCCATTCTTCTGTTGAAGTATGACCTATCAAACTCTATCCAATTCAGTTCATACACACAAACATACCTTCATGCCACCCAAGCTTTATTTTCCATACGGTGTAAGTGTGTCTTTGCTTATCGATATAGCAAGGGATCACTGTCTACTATTCATTATTGTTATTTGTTATAAAATTACTTAAATTATGCATAAAATACCAAATTAATTGATTTTTATATTGATATTTTCTGATGTGAAACAGATTAATGTGATATCTATTATTCTAAATGAGGAAATTTGTTTCAAAATAGCAGTATTTCAGAATATAAGCTATGTTATGGAACAAATTAAGTTACTCACCCAAGGTACAACTGTATAAGATTGTCTAAGAATGAATAAAATTGTTGTCTTAATGGATACTCATTCATAAAATTAACTGATTCCTTTACATCACTTACTTCTGCTTATTCTCCTTGTCTCTAGACCTTGAACGGGAAGAGGAGGAGGATGAAGAGGAAGAGGAGGAGCGTGAAGATGAGCTACTGCTGGATGAACTATCGGAGCTGCCAGAGGATCCTGTGGAACTTCTAGATGAACTGCAATAAGAAAATAAATGAAAATATAACAGGACATTTAAAAATAACAAGACCTTTCCTTGCTACAATAAAACAAAATTGTACTGACCTATAGGGTGAGGTGCAGCCAGATATCCAATCAAAACATTCACCTTCTATTATTCAGTTCTTTAATCATAGTAATATCACCAAACAAGTGTTTTAAGAATATTATAACTTTTCATTAAATAGCAGGTGATACAAATAAGTGTCGTATAGAAAATGAAATGAAGGTATTTCATGTGCATGTATGATCATCAGGTCAGGTGACATTACCACAAGTCCTGAGGCACGGTTTATCGTGGGGGGAAGGTCAGTCATGTCATTACACACATGCAAATCAATTTAATTCTCATCTAGTCACCATGATGAAAGAACACTTTGATGCTTACTTGTCCTACTTTTTTTTTTTTTTATGTAGAAGGGAGGCGGCCAAGGGCAACAAAAATAAAACAAAAAAGCCCACTATTTTTTGCATAGCCAGACCAAGGGATTCGTTTACAAGATTCATAAATACTTAAAAGAAACTGCAGATCATGGACTACTTATGCCACAAATCATGTGAGAAAGAGAACAGCAGATGCAGTAGGAATACTGTATCTGAAGCCACAGTGAAGATGATTAATTCCAATGCAAATAGGACATGTGACACAACACTACAACCCTATCAGTCTTTGTTCACTTCTCCAAAAAAGGACCATTCAGCAACAATACAAGCTTCAATGACTTTAACAAGTTCACCTGTCCCTGTCCCTTGATTTACAAACAAGCTAGGTTCCTAGAAATTGAAAGTTCATAAATTAAGTATTTTTCCCATTTTTTGCCTTTATATAAGACGAGATATGTTTCTACAACAAAAATTTGAGTCCATGTGTTATTGTAAAACATATATTTCTGACTGGTTTATTGCTAAAAATACACCAGTTCCTTCATTAACAAATGAGTTATGTTCCTAGAAAACTGTTTGTAAATTGAAAATTCATAAATACGAGGTCTGTTAGAGAAGGATCCAACCTTTGGGCAAGGAAAAAACTGGCATACCTGGAGCAAAGGATTACTGATGCCATTGCCATAATTTATGAGGCTATCCTACAGTGAACATGGCAAGAAATTGAGTAGTCTTGATGCGCTTCATGCAACTAATGGTGCACATGTAGAAGTGTATTAAATGAGATGAAAAACTTTAATGGACAAATAGAACAATAGAACAAATCTGAATAAAATATCTTATCAATTGCATTTGTAATAAATTTTTGAAATGGTAAAGAGACTATGGACACCTTGTATTACATTCTAGGTTGCTCCATTATTTTCCTGAATCTAATTCTCATCAATTTATGCCTATAGACATTTCTCATGGTAAAATGAGAGATGAATTTTTATTCAAAATTTACAGAGATACAAGCACTGAATGATACAGCATGTAATAGTGTGGAAGTCACGCTATGATGCAAGAGTATGGGAAAGTGTCAGCTACAGAGTGAAATGCAGCTGTGTTGTAGTGTGTTATCCTTTATTCCCTTGTATCAAGCTTGAGTAACATTTTGTACTTTTGTAATCTCTAATGAGCTTAAAAAATTAGAATCACCGTGACATTTGCAACGTTCAATTAAGTGTTCTGAAAAGCCCCCCCAAAAGAGTGTTTCTGTTTGTAACCTTGAATTTTCCATTCGTAAATCAGTAATAAGGACATAACATTTTATTTGTAAATTCAAAAATTTGCAAATAGAGTACAGTCATACCTCTACATATGAATTTAATTCGTTCCACAACTGAGCTCGTATCCTGAAATTGCTTGTATGGTAGAACAAGATTTCCTATCCAAATAGATGTAAAACTGAATAATGCATTCCAACATGAGAAAAACATGCAAATTAAAGTTTAGTAATACCAATGTACATTGAAAAAAGTTAACATTAATATAGAAAACAGTGATAAATGATATTTGTTATTAAAATTAATGTTATAAATAGAGATCATGTAAATAAATAAACAAATAATATAAATATCAAGTGATAAAAAATGTACGTAGGTTAACGCGCACTTTACCTCTGCTTAGGGCAGTTGACAGCAGAGGCGTAAGATGGTGGTTGAGGAGGGAAGGAGTGAAATCAGCTGATGAGAATTACACTTACATAATGAAATTAATAGAATCTTTTCTATCATATATATAGATATTTTTTTATTTTTTATTTATTTACTTTTTCATTCACTGCTTTTGCTTCTTTTCTTCACTTCCCCCTCACTGTCACCGGATAGACATCGATTCTTGAAAAATCTATCCAAAGACGACTGCTTTTCTCTACTTTTCAAAATGTTTCTAAAAAGTGTACGGCAAATGTCATTAAACTGAGCAGTAATACAGCCAGTGTGAACTTTTTCATAGTGTTTCTTTTCAATGAAATCAATTACTTTCTTGTAATATCCTAAGATTTCCTTGATTTCAGCTGAAGTTACAATCTAACGCCACTGCTGTGAATTGGTGATGGCTTGGCGCAATCAAATGATCGCTGCTCGTATGGTGAATATTTACTCGTATCCTGGGCAACAATTAGGCTCGTTTCCCAGCTCGTATCTTGAAAAATTTGTATCCTGAAACACTCGTATGTATAGGTATGACTGTATTTGTAAATCAAGTGATGGATTTGTTCTAAGAAGAACAATCTAGAATTCTATACAAGAAGAGAAGTATCTAAGCTGCAGAAGATAAAAGAAGAATGAAAAGAAAACATACTGTCTCATTCTGTGTCTCTTTTTACCACAAGGTACCTCAAGAGCACATACCGGAAAATATTAGGAAATTATCAGACTCAATTTCACTTATATAATCAGCATCTTTAGTTCATTTAATCTGCTTATGGTATAATCACCTGCAGAGATCTTCACGTTTCTTATTTTTAAGCGGACATGCATTGAATTAAATAAAGAACTATTTTTCCATTTTCTTTGAAGTAAAGAGAGATATGGCAACATCACGTGGATTATTGGTACTATCCTAGGGGTTATCACAATTACTATGGGAAGTAACAATTTCTCACATTAAATCATTAGCAATAGTCAAAACATCAAAGCAATGAGCCAAATACATTACCCCATCCAGTGTCATTTCTGCAAATTTATGGTATCTTGTTTACTCAAGCTCAGTGCCAGCAACATAAATTTCCGGCAGTAATATGAAAACAAAAATCCACAATCTTTATTTGTTAAAATGAACTTAAAAGAATACACAGTTTGTACTCCAAACCTTGTCTTAGACTGTGCATGTGTTCGTTTATTGGTTCACCTCTTGTATGGGCCATGAGCAGCTATCACGCTAGTGGTCATAGTCATCGTCAGAGGCAGTCATGATGTGCCGCCATAGTTTGAGTGGCGAACAGATTTACAGAATTAATTACGTTTTATAATGAGGAAATCTCATTATACATGTCTGGTGATGATTCAGTAGGTGACAAACATTATGAACATTTAATAAAGACTACATCATTTAATATGTATCAAAGCCAGGCAACATATGAGGTAGGTTTTAAAAGTGTTTTATTTAGCTCAACTATCTTTTGCTTGTTTTTCACACATCTTTATATTGCTTAGTATTTTTCAAGCTAAAAAAAAAAAAAAATAATAATAATAAAAAAAAATAAATAAATAAAAGGCTGCTGGCACAATGGATAGGTTCAAAGTTGAAATGGCCTGCACCACATAGATTAAATGTAACATCAGTGTTATGTCTCTTCTTCATTACTGAATGTTACTGAATACATATGCACCCTTAGTGCTCCCTTTATTAACAATACATAATAATTCTGCATACACTCATACATATAGCTGGATGTCCCCTATAACCTCAGACACACATTATGGGAACCAAGTCAATTACTGTATAAAATCTGTATATGAAGTGGGAAATTCCACTTTATAGTGAAAAAATTGACTATTTTCTTTAATAAAATACAAGGTAAATCGTGGTGTGACTTACAATTAGATTTTCAGGAACCAATTACAATTGTATATTGAGGAATACCTGTAGGTACCAACTATTTGCAGAATTTCAACATTCATCAGTGTCTTTGCTATATGACCCTGTGAATGTTGAGCACGAGCCGCACTGGCCCAAGACATAGTTAGCTTCATCTATCAGACAGAAATAAATGTTAACTGTAAATCTATTCTAAGTGCATCTTATTACCTGCGACTTGAACTACTGTCACTACTGGAGGACTTCTTACGAGTCTTCTTCTCCTTGTCACGAGACTTCCTGGCTGCCTTCTCCGAACCACTGGAGGAGGCAGACCGACTGCGACTCCTACTGAGAACCCTGCCAATGGCCATGAAAAGACCAATATTAGAACACAGGTTAAGAGCAGGGTTAGAAGATATTTACCTATATTTAGGGAAATTCTTTCATCACTAATATACGTTTCCCAAAACCTCTGGGTATATATATACTGAGAGTTGCCCGTCTCGCCATAGTATTTCTCATTGTAACCAAGAGTTAGATCTCATTATTCTATGCATTTTGAGCCGCATACATTTGCATCATAAATTATTAGAAGAACCAACAGTGATTTTCGAAAGTTTAGAGGGTTTTCTAAGCCATGGCAGCACTGGGTGTAGCTGGGAGGGATGAGAACAGGTTAGGTTTGGTTAGGGTAGAAAATATATGTTTATTGGTGTTCAGAATTTTTGTGCGGAGCGAGGGTTATGGGTAGGCAGGGGAATCCCCTGCCTCACTGGCTGTTATGTGCCTGAGCCCCTCCCCCCTTTTGGTTATTATGGGATGTATTTATAAGAGGCAAAGATCTGTACTCTTCTTTCAGGTCAATGACAGTGGATATTTATTTCTAGGCAAGATGTGGTGTATTTTCTGTTTGAAGATAGCCAATTTTGGCAGAATGTGGCCGAGTTGCAACAATTACTCACCTCTTGGCAGTCAGAAAAAAACACTACCTGAACGCTAACAAGTGCCATATTTTGGCAGTAAATAAATAGCCAGTGTTTCAAAGAGTGAGACAGGCAATTCTTCAAACATTTACCAACCCATGAATGCCCCCATACTTGTTGGAAGGAATTGTGGGGACTGAGTAGAGATAAGGAATATTGGCTTGAACTATAAATGGTTCTACTCTACAACTACTGCTCCACGCTGATCTCTATAATAGCTGTGCAGTATATGTAAGATACTTACCGTTTCTGTACATTTTGGTGAGTGCAATGTCTCACGGAGGTCAAAACAATACCTTGAAAAACAACACATCGTTCCAGAATCTAAGTCCAGACATGGTGTTTCCTTTATGGTTCCCAAAGCACACTGAGCCTGACAACACTATATAATACGCCCCACACTCTAGTTTGTTCATGATATTTACATTAGCATGTTAAGGTTAGGTTTAAGTTAGGTCAGGATAATTTTTAGTAAATTTTTACTTTATCATCAGTCTCAAGTAGGCTTTTCATACCTTCCCATACTAAGTAATTTAATCTGCATACGTAACTGGCGCAGATAAATTATAATGGTGATAGCAGTATTTTAAGATTTACCAAGTTTGAGGGACGCGAGACGACTAGCCACCCAGCAACACCACCCCGTGTTGTGTCTCGAGGGTAACTGAATGTCTGTGGCCAGCAGCGCTCTGAGCTAAAACATTATATGAACTAAATGTAATATGGTGGGGATCAAATCGACTATTTTTCCCTCGTAGATTTTGGTGTGTTTTGAACAAATCTTCTAATTGTTTTCAGCGCAAATAAGCCTCGCCAATGAGAGAGACAACAACAAACACCGATGATGCTCGCCAACGGAGCAAGTTTTGGCCTCGCCACAGCTTTTCAAAATGAAGTAAATAACCCTACCTTTACAATGAAACTACCGTTTCTGGCCAGCAGCGCTCTAAGCTAAAACATTACACAAACTAAAATAACCTGGCGGGGGTCAAATCTAGCCCTGGGGTGCTCTATGCACCCGCCCACATCCCGCAAATTCAGTAAATGTTCAAAGATCGCTAGCGCCATTACAATTGATCTGCACCAGTTACATATGTGGGTCAAATTACACAGTATGGAAAGCTCTTAACAGATGTGAAGGATATGAAAAGCCAACTTGAGACTGGTGTTAAAGTAAAATAATACCAAATTTTTTAGGGATCCGGCTACCCTGGGGGATCCAAAGGGGGCACAGCCCCCCCAGCTAGAATGAGTGTCTGGCTTTTGGAATTTTATTACGTTACGATAATTTGAAGGGGGGATCCAGGGGGAGTGCAGCCCCCCAGCTACAAAAGGTTTTAGATAAGTGAGAACAGGTTAGAATAGGAATATATTTGCTTGTTCGCCACATTTAGGGAATTTCCTTGATTTATAGGGAAATTTTCTTTAATTTTTAAAATACCACATATCACTCATATATGCCTTCCCCCCAAACCCTCGACTCCCCACAGTACCCCAAACTTGCTTGAGGGATTAGGGGGCTGTGTGGTGAACGGGGTGGAGCAGTAATTATAGATAAATAACCTAAAAATTTACCAACTTCGCAGTGAATTCCAGGGATTTTCTTTCCTGATCATGTAGAACCGCTAACCTATCCTTACCTCCAAAAGATAGTCATCTAATAATAAGCACTTTTAATATAAAGTACAAAAAATATGGCAAATCACACATCACACCATCTTCACATTACCAATATTACTATATTTTACATCAATTCACACTCAGAATGCAACCATCTATGTGAAAAGTTCATTTACTGAAGTCGCCGGGTTTCCACTTTTGAGTCCCAAGACGTCACTGCATTCTTATTTTACGGCGTTCAACGCTCGCACAAGGTGATAATACTATACAGGTTATCTTTACATTATACAAAGACAACTAGTATATGGCAGATGACCATGATATAAAGCGATAAGACTTACATTTCTCCCCAGCTACAAAACTGTTTGTTTACAACGCTCCTCAAAACGTTCGTCGATTGCCCTCTGTCAATCCGGATTGCGCAAGGAAGCCTTCTTGGTACAGTACATACAAAAGGGCTAATACCTCGATTTCCTATATCCCTGAAATTTTATATATATATATATATATATATATATATATATATATATATATATATATATATTGTTACGAACCCATGTATGGGGGGGGGACCGTGGCCGTGGGTATGTGTGTATGTATGTGCGTGGTGGGCGTGAGAGTAGACAAAGAAGCAACGGGTCTGGGACGGGAAGGAGAGAGAGAGGCCGGAGGAGCGACACAAGGGAGAAGGGGGCTTTTGAAGATTCAGCAAATAGTTTCTGCCGCCGCCCGGCGAGGCAGTGAGGGGAGAGAGCAGAGAGACGAGAGTTGGGGCCCAGTGAGGAGGACAGAGGGAAGAGCTGCCTGGTTTCCCCTTGTTCCTGGACAGATACATTCTGACTGCCATGTAATAGTGCCTGTGCGTTGGCAGTGTGTGCGCCTGGACTGTGTGTGCCTAGTTGACATTGTGGAAGCCTGCTGGGAGGCCGTGAATGAGGTGTGAGGTGTGAGGAGGCCCGAGCTGCCGCCTTGCTGTGTCGTCTTGCTGAGCGCGCCTTTGTCATTGTGTGAGGCGTGTCACGGTCCCCCGTGTTACCTGTAGTGCTTGCTGAGTAAACTAGCCAAAGTGAACTCTGTGACCCCTGTGTTTTGCTTTGTCCCCCATTTTGAGCTGCTATAGGTACACTTCGCTACACTTGCCCATCCGAACCGTGTGGAAGTTACGCAACCCCCCTATGCCCTGTTGCCCTGCTTGTGCACCTGGGAGGCCTGTGTGAACCCTGTGGCCTGAGACGTGCTGCTGAGGGCAGAGAGAGGGTGTGAAGAAGAAGAAAGGGGGGTGAACGTAACAGTGGTGTCAGGAGTAGCGGGATAGTTGATGGTGCAAAGTGAATAGCCGAGTGTTGTAGTAGCAAAATGGAGGATGAACGCAGACAACAAGATGGCGGGGATGGTGCCTCTGTGTCTGTGGGCGAGGCTAGTGACGTCACATTGGCCAGAGAGGAAAGTTCCGCCATGATGGCGATGCTTCAAGCCCTGATGACAGATATTAAAGTGAAAATGGACCAGCACGCAGAGAAAATGGACCAGCAGGCGGTGAAAATAGACCAGCAGGCGGAGAAAATGGACCAGCAGGCGGAGAAAATGGACCAGCAGGCGGTGAAAATAGACCAGCAGGCGGTGAAAATGGACCAGTAGGCGGTAACAATGTTAGACCAGCAGGCAGCGCAAATAAAGGAACTGGCGGCAGGATTCACACAGGTGAAGGCAGAGGCACGTCAGTTCACCATAGAACAATGTGACAGTCTGAAAAGCGAGGTGATGACTGAACTGAGGTACATGAGGGAGGAGGCACAGGCGGTGGAACAGACTGTTGTCGCTTGTAGGGAAGAGCTGGTGGCGTTGCAGATGACAGTGCAACAGCAGACCAGCAACCGCGGAGGGCAGGCCGTGGCAGAAGGTGAAGAGGGATCGGTGTGGGTCCCCATCACCTCGAAGTGGAGGCGTGGAAGCATCGAGTCGGAGCCCGCAGACGTGAGGGCTTGGTGTGGTGCGAGCCCGAGACCGGGGAGCGGTGAGCGCACCGACGCAGCCTCTCCGCCACCACACGGCCGGCGGACACCTGCTCCCGCTCTGACTCCCCCTCGCTCCCCACCTCCCCCCTTGGGCACGTCTGGCGGGACTGTGCGGAGGAAACCAGCCGAATTTGACGGACGGGTGGCCTGGGAGGCTTACCTGGCTCAGTTTGAGCTCCTGGCTGACGCTCAAGGCTGGGATGACGCTGAGCGGGCTCTGCAGCTTGTCTCCTGCCTGAGAGGACCAGCACTGGAGGTATTGGCCCACCTAGCCCCAGCGCAGCGCATGGTACACACGAGCGTGGTGGAGGCACTACAGAGGAAGTTTGGTAAACACCACCAAGCAGAAGTGTACCGGGCCAGCCTGAAAAGCAGGACGAGGAACCGGGGCGAGCCTCTCTCTCAGCTCGCCCAGGAGTTGGAGACGCTGGTCAGGCGGGCGTACCCAACGGCACCAGAGGACATGGTGGCCGTGTTGGCTCGCGACCACTTTGTGGATGCCCTGCAGCAACGGCAGCTGCAGATCTACATAAAGCAGGCGCATCCATGTGATCTCCAGGAGGCGCTGGCGAGGGCCTTGGAGTTTGAGGCCTTCCTTCGCACTACAGGCGGCGCCCCGGGACCATCTGAACTGCGTTACTCAGAAGAGGTCACCGCCTTACCCCGTCACTTCCGGGCAAGAAGGGCTCAGGCGCGAGAAAATGCTCGCGGGAGGAAAGCGAGCCCTGAGCAGTTCAGAGGAGACTGCTGGGGGTGCGGCCAGCGTGGGCATAAGAAGAGCCAGTGTGGCAGCAGGCGGAGGACCCGTTCGCTGGAGGAGCCACGTCGAATGGTTTTCAAGCCCTGCTGCTGGAACTGTGGCCGGTCCGACCATGTTACCAGTCAGTGCCAGCGGCCTAAGGATGTCGTGCAGGCGGGAAACTCGGCCAGGCTGGGCAACGGGGCTGCATCCCAGCCGGAGGTCCTGGGGCCCCACGGGGAATAAGGTGCCGCCTGACTGCGGCGCCCTCGGCTGTGCGAGTGTCTGGCACAGTGAACGGGCGCCCCGCCAGGCTGGTGGTGGACACAGGCTCGGAGCGGACCTTCGTCAGGGAGGACATGGTGGATGCACGTGGCGTGCCTGAAGCCACGCAGCTGTTGTGTGGTGTCACCGGCGAATGTACTACCATGAGAGGGCCTGTGTCAGTCAACATGGGCGTGGGAGATGTGATGGAGTGCCTGCCAGTCTTCATAGCTGACCTTGAGGACCCATGCTTGTTGGGACTGGACTACCTCACGCGGGTGGGAGCGTGCGTGGATCTCCGAGGGGGAAGGATGAGGGTACGGAACCAAGAGGTGCCCTTGATTCTCGGAGGCGACGCTCAGGGCGTGAGAGGTGATAAGTCCGGGCATGTAACTTGTGAGGCGGCAGAAGAGGCACGGTGTATGCGGGTGAGAAGTGAACAGCCTGCATCCTCGCCTGATCATTCCACGCCTGTTACCTCCACCACCGTGGCGCCGCGTGAAGGGCCACGCCTTGGGGTTGTTGGGGAGAGGAGGATGGCGGAGGAGGCTCTACCTCCCCATGTAGAGGACTTGGCGAGCAGGAGCGCAACTCACTTGTCAGAGGAACAGGCCAGGAAGATGCGTCAGACTCTGGCTCAGTATGCAGATGTCTTCAGTAAGGGAGACATGGACCTGGGCTGCACGTCCTTGGTAAAGCACTCTATATTCACCAGGGACCACCCTCCCATCAAGCAGCCTCCGCGGCGGGTGGCTGGGGCTAAGAGGGAGGAGATGCAGCGTGCAGTGCAAGAGATGGACGCTGCAGGGCTGATTGAGAAGTCTGACAGTCCTTGGTGCTCCCCAGTGGTACTGGTGAACAAGAAAGACGGCTCGAGGAGGTTCTGTGTGGACTACCGTGCCCTCAACGCCGTGACAGTGGTGGATGCGTATCCCCTGCCAAGGATAGATGACACATTGGACGCGCTGTCAGGAGTCCAGTGGTTCTCGACGCTGGACCTGAAGTCTGGGTACCACCAGGTGGAAGTGGAGGAGGAAGACAGGAAGAAGACTGCCTTCTCCTTTGGCCAGGGGCTGTGGCAGTTTAAGGTAATGCCCTTTGGGTTGTGCAACGCCCCGAGCTGTTTCGAGCGCTTGATGGAGCGGGTGCTCGAGGGGCTGCAGTGGAAAGCTGCCCTGGTATACCTAGATGATGTCCTGGTGTTCGGAGGTACCTTTGAGGAAGAGCTGAGCCGGCTGGAGGAAGTACTTCGTCGCTTGAGAGCGGCCAACCTTAAACTGAGCCCTAAAAAGTGTACTTTCTTCCAGCATGAAGTGCCGTTCCTGGGTCACGTGGTGGGACGGAAGGGCGTTTACACGGATCCTCTGAAGGTGACAGCGGTGGCAGGCTGGCCGGTGCCCACTGACGTGACCGGGGTGAGGAGCTTCCTCGGTCTGTGCTCCTACTATAGGCGGTTCGTGCCTGGTTTTGCCACCATAGCAACCCCCTTGCACCAGCTTACCAGGAAGGGAGCACGCTTCCTGTGGGATGAAGCCTGCCAGAAGGCTTTCGAGGCACTGAAACAGGCTTTGGTGAACGCTCCAGTGCTGTCTTATCCTGACCCGAATCTTCCTTACCTGCTGGATACTGATGCCAGTGCAGATGGCGTGGGTGCTGTACTGTCGCAGGTAAAGGAAGGGAAGGAGTGGGTGGTGGCATACTTCAGCACCAAGTTCTCCAAGCCCGAGAGGAATTACTGTGTGACCCGTAAGGAGTTGGCTGCAGTGATGAAGAGCCTGGGCCACTTCCATCACTTCCTGTACGGAGCCAAGTTCACTATCCGGACTGATCACGCCGCCCTCCGCTGGCTGAAGACTCTGAGGGAGCCAGAGGGGCAGCTGGCAAGGTGGCTGGGAAAATTGGAGCAGTACAATTACCAGATTGTGCACCGGGCAGGAAAGCTGCACAGCAATGCTGACAGCCTTAGCCGCCGCCCCTGTGAGCCCGGTTGTGCTCACTGCTCCAGGAGGGAGCCTGTGGTGACGTGTCAGAGGCTGCAGGTTCGAGGGGGCCCCGAGGAAGCCAACGAGCAGTGGAAGAGAGACCAGCGAGATGACTCGGAGTTGGCTCCCGTGATTGCATGGCTGGAAGCAGGGGAAGAACGGCCTGGCTGGGAAAGCGTGTCACCGCAGAGTCCTGTGACGAAGTGCCTGATGGAGCAGTGGGAGACGTTGCGCCTGGAGGAGGGCGTGCTGCAGCGACGCTGGGTTGATACTGGTCGAGGAGAGGACCGCTGGCTGATTGTCGTGCCACGGGCTCGCAGGGAGGAGCTGCTGCGGGAAATGCACGAGGGATACACTGGCGGCCACTTGGGCCTCAAAAGGACACTGTGTCGACTGAAGCAGCGTGTCTACTGGGTCGGCCTTCGCAGGGACGTGCGAGACTGGTGCCGTACTTGCAAGGTGTGTGCTGCCAAGAAGGGCCCAGCAAGGAAGACGCGTGCTCCCCTGCAGCTGTACCAGGCTGGGGCGCCCATGCAGAGGATGGCAGTGGATATAGCTGGCCCTTTCCCTCGCACCCGAAGGGGCAACCGATTCATCTGTGTGGCCATGGACTACTTCACAAAGTGGCCAGAGGCCTGTGCATTGCCCAACCATGAAGCAGAGACGGTGGCGGAGTTCCTGGTCACGCAGGTGTTCACACGTTTTGGGGTGCCGGGAGAGCTACACTCGGACCAGGGGCGGGAGTTTGAATCCCGGGTTTTCAAGGAGTGCTGTTCCCTCCTTGGGGTGGACAAGACCCGCACCACGCCCCTTCATCCGCAAAGTGATGGAATGGTCGAGAGGTATAACGCCACACTGGTGGGACAGCTGGCGAGGTACTGTGAAGAGGGACAGCAAGACTGGGATGAGTGGCTGCCTTACATGTTGATGGCGTATCGGGCAGCGGAGCACGAGGCCACGCAGCACACGCCCTCTCGGCTCATGTTTGGGCGTGAGATTCGGCTCCCTGTTGACCTTGCCCTTGGGAGGCCCCCAGATGAAAGGCTGCCCACGGTACAGTCCCAGTATGCTGTGGCGCTTCAGCAGCGGTTGGAGGACACCAGGCAGCGGGTGAGCAGAAACTTGAAGCTGGCAGGGCACTCCATGTGGCAGCGGCATCAGCAGCGGGTTCGTGAGGCCGTGTTCTCACCAGGAGACCGGGTGTGGTTACACAATCCACGCAAAAAGAGAGGTCTGTCTCCTAAGCTGCAGAGTCAATGGGAAGGACCTTATACGGTGACTGAGGTCCTCTCAGCCGTCACATACCGCCTCGCACCACCTGGAGCTGGCCGGAAGTCTAAAGTGGTGCATGTGGACCGTCTGTGGAGGTATGCTGGAGATGCCACTTTTTCCTGGGAGGGCCAGGATGGCGCTGTCCAAACTCCTCCCTCACCTGGGAGTGAGAACGGTGACGACCCTGCTCTAGACAGCGATAGCCAGGGTGAAGGGAGCAGTGACAGAGGTGACAGAAGTGACAGTGGTGACAGTGATGGTGAGGCCCAAGGACAGGTGTTTGAAACTAACCGGCCTACCAGGGCCCGGAGGCCACCGCAGTGGCTAAGGGATTATGTAGAAATTTAATTCTTGTGTAGGTTAAGATGTAGAAGTGATTTATTTTTCTTTTATTCTGTTTAGTTTATTTTCTTTTGTAGGGAGTTGCGGACGGCCGGGTCGGCCTTTTTGCAAGAGGGGGGTAGTGTTACGAACCCATGTATGGGGGGGGTAGCCGTGGCCGTGGGTATGTGTGTATGTATGTGCGTGGTGGGCGTGAGAGTAGACAAAGAAGCAACGGGTCTGGGACGGGAAGGAGAGAGAGAGGCCGGAGGAGCGACACAAGGGAGAAGGGGGCGTTTGACGATTCAGCAAATAGTTTCTGCCGCCGCCCGGCGACAGGCAGTGAGGGGAGAGAGCAGAGAGAAGAGAGTTGGGGCCCAGTGAGGAGGACAGAGGGAAGAGCTGCCTCGCTTCCCCTTGTTCCTGGACAGAGATATTCTGACTGCCATGTAATAGTACCTGTGCGTTGGCAGTGTGTGCGCCTGGACTGTGTGTGCCTAGTTGACATTGTGGAAGCCTGCTGGGAGGCCGTGAATGAGGTGTGAGGTGTGAGGAGGCCCGAGCTGCCGCCTTGCTGTGTGTCGTCTTGCTGAGCGCGCCTTTGTCATTGAGTGAGGCGTGTCACGGTCCCCCGTGTTACCTGTAGTGCTTGCTGAGTAAACTAGCCAAAGTGAACTCTGTGTGTTTGCTTTGTCCCCCATTTTGAGCTGCTATAGGTACACTTCGCTACACTTGCCCATCCGAACCGTGTGGAAGTTACGCAACCCCCCCTATGCCCTGTTGCCTTGCTTGTGCACCTGGGAGGCCTGTGTGAACCCTGTGGCCTGAGACGTGCTGCTGAGGGCAGAGAGAGGGTGTGAAGAAGAAGAAACAAGGGGGGGGAACGTAACAATATATATATATATATATATATATATATATATATATATATATATATATATATATATATATATATATATATATATATATATATACTATATATATATATATATATATATATATATATATATATATATATATATATATATATATATATATAATTTTAAACCTAACATGGCGTTCTGGTTTGCTGTTATGTGTCGTGTAACTTTTTTCTCCCCAACAGATGGCTTGGTTGAAGGTCCACAAGTACACAATGGTGAAATCTCACAAATTTACAGTTATATAAAAGCCTAAGTATTGGTTCATATTACTGGATATTCAGTATACACTATAATTTCTTCCAGCTCTTTATACTTATTATGTACAAGTAATGTTTACTGTAATTCATATAATAATTACCACAAGAACTTCAAGTTGTATGTAATGCAGTAATTTATAACTAGGTATCTGTGTTCATGTTATTCTAATGTTTGTTCAAAATTATTTTTTCATTTCATGCTATATTATATTTAAAGATATTGGAGCCACTGCCATAGAATCTAGCCATGATCACCAGCTGCATCTACCTGCTGAGGACTCTGGGGTGGATACATCAGCAGAGGACTCTTTGTTTCAGACCAATTTTGGAGGAGGTATGAGATATCGTCTATTTTGAGGGTATATCCTCAAAGAAGGGGGTTTGTATGGGGAGATAAACAGGTTGTTTGAGAATATGGTACTTGTAATGAGTATTCAGAAAATATTGTATGAAGAGATAGTAGTGCCAAATAATAACACAGAATGCTTCTATCTTTAAGAGGCATAGCTTACTAGGCATTAATTGGTCGTATTGTTAGATACTTAGGAGAAGGGATGGCACATCCAATTGTAACACTTCTACTGCAAATCCTAATTGATTGTAAAAATTGTGAATTTTTCATACTGTATGTTCATGTTATGTATTTTGACAGCTGAATCAATCAGGGACCCCCTTAATGATGACCACTCATATTCAAGAAGGTCAGACACTGTTGAACCTATTGATAAAGGTAAGAATGATTTCAAGTATGATAATAAACACTTGTATAGTTAATAACATTGAATTGTACAGTAAATAATAACTATGATTTTCAGAATTAACTCTTAATTGCATGCTATATACCAAGACTTTATTAATTTACTGTAATGTTCTATTGTATCCCTTTGTTCAGAGGTGACTAAATGGTTTCTCATTAAAAACTTGAAAGGTAAATGTGATGGAGCAGAGTTATGTAACAAATCAGGTACCTAAGTTAAGTGGGTTGATTAAAAGAAATATAATGTAAGGGAGGGTTGATAGATACGTAGTGTGAAAGAGGCCGTAGTTGGAAGAGAACTCCCATTGGAGCAAAGTAGAGTAATTGTGCATGATATGAACAATAGAAGAGCATTTGTAAATACATGAAAATGGCACCACACATTGATTATTTCACATGGGAGGGGAGGAATGTGGAGATGAGTGTCTGGTCTTGGTTATCCCCCTCACAGGGAAATAGCCTTGGTATATAAATAGATGATAATATAATGCTATCTCTCATTTGTTGCAGTATGTAATGTTTGCAATGATTTCAGAATGTGTGACACCTGCAGTGGGGGAGTACCAGGTCTTTTCAAAAATGAAGCCTGCCAAGAAACGTTAGTGCATCTACTTTCACCTCATAATGCATCAGTGCCTCATCTACCACTCTCATAGTCTTGCCACTGCCATGTATACTTTTCTTGAAATATATGTTTGCTGTTGTTAGCTCCCTCTCTATACAGAGTCGTATCAACTCTTTCCACTCACATTCCTTCCTAGCATCCCAAGGCATGTGGATGAAATGAAGATTAATTAAACAATTATGAACTTATGATTACCTTAATAGTGGTAGTGAGCTAATCTTAGAATTGGTTAATATTTGGTTAGGTTAGGGGAGGTGGTGGTTAACTAATCTTAGCATTGGGTAATAATTGGTTAGGTTAGGGGAGATGGTGGTAAACTAATCTTAGCATTAAATAATACTTGTTGGTGGTGGTGGTGGTTAACTAATCTTAGCACTGTAGTAATACTTGGTAGTGGGGAGGTGGTAGGTTTGTCTGGTGACAGTCGTGGTGACTATTGTAGAATGATCATAGAGATCTTCAAATTCATCGATCATTTTAATATTGTGTTATGATAGGTCTTGGAATATCTTTAATGGTTAATCTTCCTTTCAGTTAAGCTGGTGCAAAACCAAATATACAGGCTTCAGAAAAAAATAAAGAACTTGAGGAAGGACCTGGTACAAACCCCACAACAACGTATAAAAAAAATGTCACACTACTTTGATAACACATTTTTAGAATTGATCAAAGGACAGATTATTAAAGGTGTAAAAAGTAAGACTGGTATAAGGTATGGGGTGCAGGAGAGGAAGTTTGCTTTAGCCATGTATCATCATAGTCCAAAAGCATATAGATTCCTTAGTTCAGTTTTTCAGCTTCCTTCAGTTTCAACTTTGCAGTCCTGGCTACGTAAAATTCCTTTAAGTACTGGCTGGAACAAACTGACTCTGACAACCCTGAAGAAGAATGCAGAGACTTTGTCAAAAGAGGATACTCTTTGTGGCATGGTATTTGATGCAATGAGTATCAAAGAGTTTCTTCACTTTGACAAAGCCACTGACTCCATCATTGGAAGGGAGGATTTTGGAGAACATGGCAAGAGTCTCAGAAAGGCAAACCACGCGCTTGTATTCATGGTTAAGGGCCTAGTTAAGAATTGGAAGATGGTTTTAGGATATTTCTTTTATGCAGGAGGGATCATTACTTCAAAATTGAAAGAGCTATATGAGGCAGCAATAAAAAATGTTCAAGAAATGGGAATGAAAGTTGTTTTCATGGTTTGTGATCAAGAAGGTGTGCACCGTTCCCTTTTTAATACTCTTGGTATGATGCCAGAAAATCCATCCTTTGAAATTAATGGTGAGAGGGTTCACTTCTTCTATGAGTCACCACATCTTTTGAAAAGCCTCAGGAACACCCTCTTAAAGTATATCAAAATTGGGGGGAAAGTAATTTCATGGGAATATATTGTTACGTTCACCCCCCCTGTTTTTCTTCTTCTTCTTCACACCCTCTCTCTGCCCCCAGCAGCACGTCTCAGGCCACAGGGTTCACACAGGCCTCCCAGGTGCACAAACAGGGCAACAGGGCATAGGGGGGCTGCGTAACTTCCTCACGGTTCGGATGGGCAAGTGTAGCGAAGTGTACCTATAGCAGCTCAAAATGGGGGACAAAGCAAACACACTGAGTTCACTTTGGCTAGTTTACTCAGCAAGCACTACAGGTAACACGGGGGACCGTGACACGCCTCACACAATGACAAAGGCGCGCTCAGCAAGACGACACAGCAAGGCGGCAGCTCGGGCCTCCTCACACCTCACACCTCATTCACGGCCTCCCAGCAGGCTTCCACAATGTCAACTAGGCACACACAGTCCAGGCGCACACACTGCCAACGCACAGGTACTATTACATGGCAGTCAGAATATATCTGTCCAGGAACAAGGGGAAGCGAGGCAGCTCTTCCCTCTGTCCTCCTCACTGGGCCCCAACTCTCTTCTCTCTGCTCTCTCCCCTCACTGCCTGTCGCCGGGCGGCGGCAGAAACTATTTGCTGAATCGTCAAAAGCCCCCTTCTCCCTTGTGTCGCTCCTCCGGCCTCTCTCTCTCCTTCCCGTCCCAGACCCGTTGCTTCTTTGTCTACTCTCACGCCCACCACGCACATACATACACACATACCCACGGCCACGGCCCCCCCCCCATACATGGGTTCGTAACACTACCCCCTCTCTTGCAAAAAGGCCGACCCGGCCGTCCGCAACTCCCTACAAAAGAAAATAAACTAAACAGAATAAAAGAAAAATAAATCACTTCTACATCTAAACTTACACAAGAACTAAATTTCTACATAGTCCCTTAACCACTGCGGTGGCCTCCGGGCCCTGGTAGGCCGGTTAGTTTCAAACACCTGTCCTTGGGCCTCACCATCACTGTCACCACTGTCACTTCTGTTACTGCTCCCTTCACCCTGGCAATCGCTGTCTAGAGCAGGGTCGTCACCGTTCTCACTCCCAGGTGAGGGAGGAGTTTGGACAACGCCATCCTGGCCCTCCCAGGAAAAAGTGGCATCTCAGCATACCTCCACAGACGGTCCACATGCGATCAACGTGGACAATGCTCGGCCGCTTACGTGTGCCATCGCCCAGCTTGCAGATGATGTCTGAGAGCCGCTCAAGGGCAGTACACGGGCTCTCCCAGTTGCTCTGCAGTCTCGGGGCGAGGCCTCGTCTCTCGCGGGGATTGTACAAGGCAGACGCGGTCGCCCACCGCATCTGCACGTCCCCGGCGCGCGGCTGGTACCAGCGCTGCTGCAACGCCGCCACAACCTCAGGCGACGTCTGTGGCAGCTCTCCCCCAGGTGGTCGTCCAGTAGCCGCCGGTAGGCAGTGGCATCCACGGGGCTTACACGGCAGTGGCCCCGCGATATCCACCGCCATCCTCTCCCACGGGGCGCCGAACTGGTACCACCTCAGGGCTGCTCTGGTGCGTCGCTCCGATTTCTTTTCGACAACGCCAACGTGGTACAACTTGCAGCACCACTCCTCTACTCCCTGTCCCATGCCAACCCAGCACAGGCGACGCAGAGTCTTCCTGCACTCCAGGTGCCCACCAGAGACGCCAGCATGCGCCTCCTCCAGGAACTCAACCTGCAGGAAGAAAGGGTTTACCAGCAGCCACGCCTGCTGTGTCGCTGCCTCCTCCACGCGCCTCTGCCACACACCGTCTTGTATGTGCAGCATCTCCTCCTGCTCCACCGAGTCCTCGGAAGCAGGAATTTCCGGCAAGAATTCCTCCTTGCACGGCTGTTCCTCCCTGCACGACTCCTCACCTTCCTCCGTATACCCAAACACCGGGTGGACATGTTGCCCGCCGTCTCGCTGCTGGCCAGCCTCGCTCTGTCCGCTTCCACTTCCCCCGGGGCCCACCTTCCTCGTTCCACCGTTCACCTCACTGCCACAGCTGCCCACCGCTGCTTGACCTCCACAGCCTTCCCCAGTGGCGTCCGCCGCCTCTCCCCTTGCGACTCCGCAGTTCAGCTCCAGTCTCTCCTCGACATCCGGACTCGTCACGGGGCTCTCCACCTGTTTAGCAGGACCCTCAAGGACCAGTGGTACGATTTCTCCACGTACCTGCCGCTGCATCCTTCCGAGGTCATCACACGCTGCATTCCCAAACAGGGAGTCTAGCCCCAACAGACAGGGTTTCTCCATGTCGGTAACAGAGACTCTCAGCTCACAGTGGCCTGTCACGCCACACAACTGCTGGTCTGACACAGGGGGTTGGGCTGCCACATCTTCCTCCCTCACTTGTGCGTTCCCTGCCGCCAGGTTCATTTGTGCTGCCTGCCCGTCCATTTTCACCTCCTGCAGTCCGATTTTCCTCAAATTCTGGCAAATAATCGTCGTCTGCCGGTCTATTTTCTCCGTCTGCTGGTCTATTTTCTCCGTCAGCCTATCTATTTTCTCCGCCCGCTGGTCCATTTTCTCCGTCTGCTGGTCCATTTTCTCCGTCTGCTGGTCCATTTTCTCCGTCTGCTGGTCCATTTTCTCCGTCTGCTGGTCTATTTTCACTTTTATTTCTGTCATCAGGGCTCGAAGCATCGCCATCATGGCGGAACTTTCCTTTCTGGCCAATGTGACGTCACTAGCCTCGCCCACAGACACAGAGGCACCATCCCCGCCATCTTGTTGTCTGCGTTCATCCTCCATTCTGCTACTACAACACTCGGCTATTCACTTTGCACCATCAACTATCCCACTCCTGACACCACTGTTACGTTCACCCCCCTTGTTTCTTCTTCTTCTTCACACCCTCTCTCTGCCCTCAGCAGCACGTCTCAGGCCACAGGGTTCACACAGGCCTCCCAGGTGCACAAGCAGGGCAACAGGGCATAGGGGGGGTTGCGTAACTTCCACACGGTTCGGATGGGCAAGTGTAGCGAAGTGTACCTATAGCAGCTCAAAATGGGGGACAAAGCAAACACACAGAGTTCACTTTGGCTAGTTTACTCAGCAAGCACTACAGGTAACATGGGGGACCGTGACACGCCTCACACAATGACAAAGGCGCGCTCAGCAAGACGACACAGCAAGGCGGCAGCTCGGGCCTCCTCACACCTCACACCTCATTCACGGCCTCCCAGCAGGCTTCCACAATGTCAACTAGGCACACACAGTCCAGGCGCACACACTGCCAACGCACAGGCACTATTACATGGCAGTCAGAATATATCTGTCCAGGAACGAGGGGAAACCAGGCAGCTCTTCCCTCTGTCCTCCTCACTGGGCCCCAACTCTCTTCTCTCTCTGCTCTCTCCCCTCACTGCCTGTCGCCGGGCGGCGGCAGAAACTATTTGCTGAATCGTCAAAAGCCCCCTTCTCCCTTGTGTCGCTCCTCCGGCCTCTCTCTCTCCTTCCCGTCCCAGACCCGTTGCTTCTTTGTCTACTCTCACGCCCACCACGCACATACATACACACATACCCACGGCCACGGCCCCCCCCATACATGGGTTCGTAACAAATATATATATATATATATATATCATAATTATCATAGAAAGTACAATACTAATAATAGTAGTAGTAGCAGCTGTAATAATGATGATGATGATGATGATGATGAGGATAATGATGATGATAATAGTAATAATGTTCCAAACTCTATGATAAAGAAAATAGCATCAAAAACGTTTCTGCTGTGGACAACACGTACATTAATGCATGCATGTGTGTGTGTGTGTGTGTGTGTGTGTGTGGCGGCCATTATGGATGTATGGTTTCCCAGCAGACATTGGTTTGATCACTAACCATCGTGGCTAGGCAAGAGGCGCACCATGGCCAGCCACCCATGCCACCGATGAACAGAACACTGCCTCCCACTCATAGGTATTTTCTCGATAACAAGTTAATAATTGGCCTCATCACTGTGCATAAGAGAGGCAAACAAG
>CM035192.1:20488821-20500092 GCA_020233015.1 Callinectes sapidus
TACATCGACACGTTTACGGCAGATTCCGACGTCTGATCAGATAACCTGAGTCTGGTGAAGGCAGGGTGCGAATGTGTGTGTTGTCGACCTGGCCAAAGCATACCTGCAAATATGGATCTGTGACTCACTGTGGCCATACCAGACAGTGAATTTTAGGGGAAAGCGATACTGTCTGACGCGCTTGGGTTTCGGCTTGAACGTGGCCCCACTTATAATGAGGGCAGTGTTGGAGTGTGTCCTCTCGCAAGATCCAGTGGTACGGAAGGGAACATCTGCCTACGTCGATGACATATTGGTAAACGAGGACGTCGTCTCGGCCAAATATGTGGAACAGCACCTAGAAAAATATGGATAACTACCACGCCACATGTGAGACTCGCTGAGGGAGGGCAAGCACTAGGCCTAAGGGTCTGGGGGAGAGCAAGGAGACCTTGTGTGGAGAAGAGACAACACAGTGCCGGACGTACCGAAGGAGATGACCCAACAGTCCGTGTTTTCGTATTTGGGTGTTTGGGTGGCTGCGAATGGCCACAGCCTTTATAAAGGGGAAGGTGAATGACAGAACAGAGAAGTGGGAAGATGCTGTCACTGATGAAGATCTAAGAAAACCATTGGAGGAAGTGGATGCCGAAGTCAGGAAGAATGACCCGGTTCGAAGCAAATGGAGTGTTAAGCGGCCCCTAGACGCTCAATATTATTGCGCAATGTGGATTGCACAATATTTTGACGGTAGCCCCTAGACGGTCAATATTATTGTACAATATTTTGGTTTGTGCAAAAGTTTGTAGCCATGATACGCGGGGTTGATGAGCGAGACAATCACCGTACGGCGTACACGACTGCTGGAGACAAACTGACAGGATATTGCGCAATATAGCCTACAAACGACACAATATTATCCCGTTTGCGCAATATATTTTCAAGTTTTTGAAAATCACACAATATATTGCACAACCTTTCAATATTACCCACACATGATCAATTATATTGCGCAAACCAAAATATTGCGCAATAATATTGAGCGTCTAGGGGCCGCTTTAGGAGTAACGCAACCAGGATTTGGGTTAAAACAAGTTCCCTGGCTCTTGGCATTGCAGTTGAGGTGGATGGATGCATCATCGAGGATGCCAGCCAGCTTCGTAAGGACGACGGCACACACATCAATATGGCTGAGTTGGACTTGGTCATAAAAGGGCTCAATCTCACGCTGGCCTGGCAGTTCAAGAAGGTGGAGTTGTTGAATGATTCCTCCATAGTGCATCACTGGATCACTGACGCGTTATTGGGAAGGAGCAGGCTTAGGACAAAGGCAGCAAGTGAGATGTTGATTCGGAGGAGGATTGGCATCGTGACATCGGTGGTGGAAGAGTACGCCCTGCAGCTGACTGTCACACTCGTCCCGTCTAGCGGTAACAAGGCTGATAGTCTGACGCGAGTGCCACAGCGCTGTTTAAAGGCACACATCCCGCACCCACCACCCACGCCACCTACTCTCTCCTCTGTCCCGCATCCAATGTGTGCTGCCGTTGCTGAAGTGAATGAGAGTCAGATAGTAGAGATTCATCACGCCACAGGACACCCAGGCATGAAACGTACTCTTTATTTTGTAAAGAGAGTACATCCAACAGTCCCTCGACGGCAGATACACAGCGTCTTAGCGGACGGCGAGAACTGTCATTCCATCGACCCTGCACCCGTTAAGTGGCGGAAAGGGAGTCTGGAGGTGGACAGGGTGTGGCAGAGGGTTGGCATGGACATCACTCACTATAAAGGCAGGCCATACACGAGTCTCATCGACTGCAGTCTGTCAAGGTTCACGATATGGCGACAGTTGAGGCTTCAAACCAGCGAGTGTCATCAATCGGCTGGAGACAATATTTTGTGAGCACGGAGCACCAGAGGAGTTGCTCACTGACAATGACCCTGCTTTCCGCAGTAAGCTCTTCACAACTTTCACATGAAGATGAAATGTTCGTCTACTGTTTAGATGCGCTCACATTCCTTCAGGAAACGGAATAATAGAGAGGTGTAACCGTTCTGTCAAGGTTATAGCTGCAAGAAAAGGCTGCTCTGTGGAAGAGGCAGTGTATTTACATAACTTGAGACCCCTAGACGACATTGATTCAGCAACTGCTCCTTCAAATCTGCTGTACCAGTACACTGTGAGAATACGCGAGGTGGACCATTGCAGGTATACTACAGAAGGAGAACTGGCAGCAAGAGGGCCGTACCACGATGGGGATGAAGTGTGGGTCAAACTCGCAAACGCTCGTGACAAATGGTATGAAGCAGCCACAGTTACGAGGATGTTGTCAGAACATGCCGCCGAGGTCAACAGAGTTCCCCGTCACATCAGAGACCTTCATCTGCACGCTGATGACGGTGGTGTGGATGCCACGACGGAAGCGAGAGGTGAGGATGATGACCAGCTTCTTATTCGGTCCCCTGAAGGAGTTAATGGCAGGGAAGAACAGGACTCTCACGCATCCGATGATGAGGAAGAAGGGGACGCCGATATAGCTGTAGCAGGTGTTGAGATGCCAAGGCATTCAGATAGGATCAGGAGGCTTAGAGAATGTGCTATTTGTAAATAGTCTGAGTGGACACTGTGTGTGTGTGTGTGTGTGTGTGTGTGTGTGTGTGTGTGTGTGTGTGTGTGTGTGTACTGTTATGTGAATGAGATTCAGGGGGGAGTGTGTTAACTATGTATAGTGTTTGTATGTGCATGCGTATGTTTGCATTGTGAACGAGTATATTGGCTTGTATATTGCCTTTCTATGTTAACTGCTTTCATACAGTGTCGTTTAGTAGTTGGTAGTTTCTAGTTCCTGGTTCGATGGTTTACTGAAGCGGGTTTGGTATGACGTCGAGCCGGAGGTGAAGTTTCTCATGGAGGCATGAGGGAGTGACCAAACATTCTGAGCACTCACCACGACAGCCTGCCCTCACCACAGAAGATAGTTCAGCCACACCCTCAAAGCGAAGCAGTCCTGCAGCTCTGTATTTTACACCAGTATACTAACATAAGAAGACTGAGTTTTACTACTGCCTTTCCTACAATATATTCTCACAGCATCATTTCCAACAGGAATTATTTCAAGAAAAGTATAAATTATTGTACAAAAACTGCAAATTATTGTATTATCATAGTTTGAGCAAATGACAATAATATTTAACAGTTCATTCATCATTGGTTGTTTAGAGTGTTAAATATATCTTTATTAGTAAATAAGTTTGCCCATGACCAAAGTAGAAGGCCGCATTGACTGGGGTTGTAGGTTGGAAGTGACCAGGGTTGGGGGCTGGAGTAAGCAAGGCAACTAGGGGCCAGAGTGACTTGAAAGCCGTTCACGAGTCACAATAGAGAGAGGTGTTCAAGGCGGAGAAGTCGGCCGACTGGCGGGAAGGCAGCGTTCGGGTTGGAGGTCAAAATTTGATCGTCAAATGTGTTCGGATTGGGAAGTGTTCAAGTCAAAGGGTGTTCGAATCAAGAGGTACCACTGTATACAGGTACCTCACAATTTGCACGAGATGCGTTTTTGAAGTGGGAAGTGTTCAAGTCAAAGGGTGTTCGAATCAAGAGGTACCACTGTATACAGGTACCTCACTATTTACACGAGATGCATTTTTGAAGTGGGAAGTGTTCAAGTCAAAGGGTGTTCGAATCAAGAGGTACCACTGTATACAGGTACCTCACTATTTACACGAGATGCATTTTTGAAGGGTTCATGGAAAACAAAAACAATGTAAATAGAACAATACACAAAAACACCCTTTGTGTCTCACAACTCAAGGGGGTAGTCACAGCTTATCCTCTACAGACAACTCTCTTCCTCTAAATTAAACCATATGCACTTACCACACACACACACACACACACACACCTTTCACTTAAAATTTTTAAAATCGCAACTTTAACACCAATCTCAGAGTCCTCTTCTGGGAAGAGAACTATAAATGTCTCCAGGTTGGACGGACCATTTGGTGTCAACCAGAAATGTCCTGAAACCCACCTTATCTTTTTCTACATTAACTTCTGCAACATTCACAGTCTCAAATCTAATTTTCAATCTGTAGAGCACCACCTCTCCTCCTCTAAACCTCATCCTCTTTTCCTAACCAAAACACATGTGTCTGAGGAAACTGACAGTAGGCCCTTTTCTGTTCCCTTCTACTTTCTCTATCCTCATTTTCATTCCCCAGCTGGACGTTGTGTCTATGTATGCAACAACTTAGCATGCTCTCGTGCCCATGCTCTTGAATCTTCTGAATTTTCTACCATCTGGCTTCATATCACAAGTCACTCTCTTAGTAAATGTATCTATGCTATTTATCTCTCCCCTAACTCCTCTATGGTAAATTCTTTGCTTATTCAACTTCCAAAATGGAGCTTATTCTCTCTCTATCCCTTCACAGAGATATCCATCCTTGGAGACTTCAATGTTCACCACCAGCTATAGCTTTCCTCTCCCTTCACTGACCATCTTGGTGAACTAGCCTTCAATTTTGCTATCCTCCATGACCTAGAGCAACTGGCACAACACCGTACTCATATTCCTTACCACCTTGGAGATACACCCAACATTCCAAACCTCTAACCCTTCTATTTATGCCATTACCCTACTGTCTCCATTGAGCTCCTCCGATCACTGTCTTGTATCTGTATCTTGTCCTATTTCTCCAATCCCTCCCCAGGATCCCCCCTCTGACATTTTGCTTCTGCAAGTTGGGGGGAACTGCTCGTATGAACCAAGCTTAAGAAGAGCATAAGTATTTATGGGAGATGACAAAAGTTAACATTTTTTAACACACCGCATAGTGTAGTGGTAGCACGCTCGGCTCACAACCGAGAGGGCCCGGGTTCGATTCCCGGGCGCGGCGAGGCAAATAGGCGATCCTCTTAATGTGTATCTAGCCCCTGTTCACCTAGCAGCAAGTAGGTACGGGATGTAACTCAAGGGGTTGTGGCCTCGCCGTCCCAGTGTGTAGTGTGTGACACACACACACACACACACCCAGCCACTGGGGGCACAAGCCAGTGCAACTCAGTGCCAGTCCCAAGCCCGGATAAATGGGGAGGGTTGCGTCATGGAAGGGCATCCGGCGTAAAAAAAATATCTGCCAACTCAATATGCGGAGCTCGTCAAAGATGAGTGATCCGCTGTGGCGACCCCAAAATGGGAATAGCCGAAAGATGAAAAAAAGAAAAAAAAAAGTTAACATTTGAAAGTACATATATACAATAATTCAACAATGGAACTATAAACAATTACCAGATTCCTGAAGTTACAAAAACAGGTAGGCATCACTTTTAAATCTACAAGATAAAGCATATATGTATTCCAGAACCTTTATGCAGTAAGTAGGCAAGAAAGTTCTCTGAACATTTAATAAACTTTAATCAAACTTGTATTACACACACACACACACACACTCACTCACACACACACACACACACACACACACACACACACACACACACACACACACACACACACACTCCAATGGGTTTGAGAAAGCTACTGGAAAATGATAGCAGAGATTTCTCTGGCTTTAGAGAAGAGAAGGGAACAATGAGG
Source organism: Callinectes sapidus (assembly GCA_020233015.1). Lineage (NCBI taxonomy): Eukaryota > Metazoa > Arthropoda > Malacostraca > Decapoda > Portunidae > Callinectes > Callinectes sapidus. Next base: position 20,494,401 of record CM035192.1, read on the forward strand.
AGAGTAATCAGTGTCGAGTGGGAAATGAGAAACATGAGGGAGTTGATAGCAGGTATATTGTTACAACAAGATGAACTGGTAGAGGAAAATAATGATTTGGGAAATAAGTTCATGGAATGTGAAAGAGACCTACAGATGAACAAAGAAATGAAAAGGGAAATGGAAGTATTAAAAGAAGAAAATGAAAGGCTAAAGACAAAGTGTGGTAGTTATGAACAGGCATTACAAGGATTGAAAGAAAATTTCAAAGTAATGTAGAAAGGGAAGGAGCACCTCTTTCCGAAACTAAGCTAGAGGAAATCAAAGAAACCTGGAAAAAGCAGCATGAGGAGGAAAAGGTTAGCTTTGCAGAGGTGATAAGGAGGCAAGTTCAGGAAAGTACAAAGTCAACAGTGATTCAAGTGATCAAGGAAAAGGATGAGTTGGTAAGGGATACAGTGGATAAAAAAAGATGCATAGTCATTTTGGGGCTGCAAGAAAAGAAGAACCCTGTAAAATATGTAAGAGAGAGGGAAGAGAAGGAATTGGCAAAGGAAATTGATAGTCCAAGATACAGAGCAGGGACTGGAAAAAGAGGTGGAAGAAGTACACAGGATTGGAAGATACAATGAAGGAGGAATAAGACCACTGAAAGTGAAACTGAGATCTCAAACAACGGTAGAGGAAATCCTAGCGAGAACTGGGAAGCTGGCTGAAAATACAAAATACAAGAATATTTGGATAAAGAGAGACATGAATATGGAAGATAGGGAAAAAGAAAAGGATTTGAGAGATGAGGCTAAAGAAAAAAACGAGAGGAGGACAGAGACCAAGAAGAAGAAATTTTATTGGAGGGTATTGGACATGAAGCTGAGAAAATGGTATATCCGGGAGACAATAGAAACAGCAACGGACAGTGAAAGCACAGGAAGAGGAAGAGTCTCTGCTTTGAGAGTTATGTATACAAACATTGATGGGATACTATCAAGTGTGCTAGAGGTGAGAGATTATCTAAAGGAAAGCAAACCAGATGTTCTGTCTGACCGAAACAAAATTGAAAGAGGAAATTCATCTGAGCTTTAAGGAAGAGGGAGGAGAGATAGAAAAGGAAAAGGAGGAGGAGGAATAATGATTATGGTTAGAGAAGATATATATGTGGAAGAAGTGCAATATAGAGATGGTATGGCGGAGATCATAAGTATAATAATCAGGAACTGGGGGAAGAGGCGGAGGATCATATCAACATATGTCCAACCAAAGACTAACGCGTGGAAACTAGAGGAGCACAAAGAAATGCAAAAAGAGGTGTTGGAGTGCCTGGACAGTATGATAAGAAAGGACAATAAAATTCTACTAATGGGAGATTTCAATTGCAAGAATGTTAGATGGGAGGAGATGGAAATAGATAGAAATGCAGAGCCATGGAGCGAAGAAATGCTACAATGAGCTATGGTTAACACATTGGAACAATGGGTGTTGAAACCTACAAGATACCGGGGACAGGAGGTACCATCTTTACTAGACCTGGTGTTATCAAAAAAGCCGGAGCCCCGTCCGAACATAAAGTACTTGAGTCAAATAGGTAGGAGCGACCATGTGGTGCTCAAAATCAATTTGAAAGATTGGGAGATTTCAAAAGACGCGGAATATCATGAAAATGGAAGGTTTAATTATGCTAAGGGAAAATTTACAGAATTAAGGAAATTTTTGGGGAGCATAAATTGGAAGGCACTCATGTAAGGTAAAAGAGTACAAGAGAAATATGAAGCATTCTTGATAAAATACAATGAAGGTATACAGTGGTATGTACCATTATATAAACTAAGGAAGAGCAAACAAGTTTGGTATAATGCCAGATGTGCAGAGGCAAAAAAGATAAGGGATAAGGCTTGGAAGAAACTAAAGAAACAAAGAAATGAAATTCACAGAGAGCATTACAAGGAAGCAAGAAATGAATACATCAGAATAAGAAGAGAAGAGGAGAGGAGAGGGTGTTTGAAAAGGATGTAGTGGAAAAATGTGAAAAAGAACCCAAGCAATTTTATATATATATCAATGGCAAAGTGACAAGCAAGGAGACCATTGACAAGTTAACAAAGGAAGGAAGGGTATATCAAACAGCAGAAGAGATGAGTGAACTCATGAATGAGAGTTTCAGGTCGGTGTTCAGTGTAGAAATGGAATTTACAGAGCCATACAGTGAAGTACAGCAGAAGGGGATGCAGGAAGTTCGATGTAAAGGCAAGAAATTGATAAATTGTTAGAGAAGCTGGATGCCAGAAAAGCAATGGGACCCGATGGAGTGTCAAGTTGGACTTTAATTAAAGGAATGTAGAGAACAATTGGTGGAACCAATTTGGAATGTGATTAACAGCTCACTGAAAGAAGGAAAAGTACCAAGAGAGTGGAAAAGAGCTAATATAATACCAATATACAAGAAAGGAAAGAAGACTGAGCCACTTAACTATAGACCAGTATCTCTAACTAGTGTTGTGAGCATGATATGTGAAGTAATAATAAAGGAGCAGTGGGTGAAATATCTGGAAGAAAATAAAATTATAACAAACAACCAATATGGCTTCAGGAAAGGAAGGTCATGTGTTACAAATCTACTCAGTTTTTACACAAGAGTAATAGATGTAGTTGATAATAGAGATGGGTGGGTGGATGCTGTGTACTTGGACATCAAAAAGGCATTTGATAAAGTTCCACACAAAAGGCTTCTGTAAAAATTGGAACATATAGGAGGACTGAAAGGGAAACTACTAAAATGGATGGGAGACTATCTAAAGGATAGAGAAATGAGGACAGTAATCAGAGACAACTATTCAAGCTGGAGGGGTGTCACAAGCGGAGTACCACAAGAGTCGGTGTTAGCACCTATTATGTTCCAGATATACATAAATGACATGCAAGAAGGCTTAAACAGTTATAAATTTGTTTGCTGATGATGCTAAATTGTTAAGAGTTATAAAGAGCCAAGCAGACTGTATGGAGCTACAGAGAGATATTGACAAGATACATGAGTGGAGCAAGAGATGGAAACTAGAATTTAATGCAAAGAAGTGTCATGTGATGGAAATGGGAAAGAGTAAGACCAGACCAACATGGGAGTATAAAATGGGAGAGGAAGTGATAATGAAGAGCAGGGAAAAGAAGGATTTGGGAGTGATTGTACAGGATTCCCTGACCCCAGAACGACATATAAATGGGATATGTGGCTCGACACACAGAATGTTAACGAATATCAGGGTGGCATTCCATTATATGGATAAAGATATGATGAAAAAAATTATAGCCACTATGATACGTCCAAGGTTAGAGTATGCAACAGTTGTGTGGTCTCCACATAAAAAGAAAGATGTAACGAATATAGAAAGGATTCAGAGGGCAGCCACAAAGATGGTACCGGAGCTGAAAGATTTAACATATGAGGAGAGGTTGAAGGAAATGGAAATGCCTACCTTACAAGCCAGACGAGAAAGAGGAGATCTAATAACGATGTATAAAATAGTGAACCGCATTGACAAGATTGACAAACAGGATCTGGTGGTACTAAAGGAAGATGATGGTGGAAGGATGAGAGGGCATTCAAAGAGGATCAAAAAAGACAATGTTTGAGAGACACTAAAAAGTACAGCTTTCCGCATAGAACGGTGGATGTCTGGAATGGATTAAGTGAAGAGATTGTTACAGCAGCAAGTGTGCAGAAATTTAAGGAAATGTTGGATATATATAGATATGGAGACAGGACAATATGAGCCCTGCTCGAGCCCTGTATAATACAACTAGGTAAATACACACACACACACACACACATACACACACACACACACACACACATATATATATATATATATATATATATATATATATATATATATATATATATATATATATATATATATATGGAAGTAAATCACATACATATAACTTTGAAGTTATGATTCCATATGTTTGATATATGTAAACAATGCATATCACATTTTGATCGAAATATTAATTAAATTAACTCTTTAGAAAAATTACTTTCTTAGTAAATAAAAGAACTAACACTTACAATCACAGTGGATATCAAAATCATATCGCAGAATGAGATAAAAAATTTTGGGTACTAATGTATTTCGCCATAGTAATGAATAGCCTCTCGTCGACGCTGCACAGTTGGGGCACCTGAAGACCTTGAGATGCGTGCACTGCCCTGCAGGGCATATTGATGATTCACAAAACATATTTCAGCTATACCAACCACAGCATATCATACAACCTACACTTCCAGAATAACCACCAAGAACTGTTTTAGTACATGAAATGTGTCATGACATGCATGGGCCCGTGACCTAATCCGTGGCACCCGGGTCGGAACAAACTATATCTCACCTGGCACCTGCACACCACATCCGATGATCCTGCAAGCATGTCCACCACCTTCCCTTTGCCTTCATCGCCCCACTGCGCCCCTAGTACCACTGTCACTTTGTTTTTTATATCGTTTTTTAGCCGTTTCCTCGGCGAGCAATGCTGCACCCCGTTCTGCTCCGACATGGTCACCGCTTCTGTTGGCTCGGGGCCACGCACAGCTGGGTCTGCAATACCTGGCGCCGCTGCTCTATATATCTATTCCCTACTTGGCAACTCTACTATTAGCTGAAGTCTTTTTTACATTCATTCATTCATTGGGTTCTTTTCCCTGTTAGATTAACAAATCAAAATATCGTTTTATAATATCTCTTCACGTGAAATTATAGAACATAACTTTGATTTGAAATATATTTACTTGAAATTCATGGAAGAATAGGCTTCTTGATTGCCGCCTGAGGGCAGCATAGAATAATAAAACTAAGCCACGTGTACTGTAACCAAGAGTGGATGTAAAAGCAATGGTGTAGCGAGGAGCAATCTTATCATGTGGCGTCCGTTAACCTTACCATTTTGAAATTATCACTACATTGTGCAATAAGGAGCGTATAGAAGCCTTGTTGTAGACTGTGCAGTCACACACTTCATTCACCTTCCACGGAACGCTTAGTGTATACACCTTAACAATCAAACGATGCTGGAGAGCTGTTGGTCATACTTAAGATCATACAGATTAGCTACATATATTTATTAATTTTATGTGGATTGGTGCCTGTTAGAAAGTAGGTACAGGATGTAACTCGAGGGGTTGTGGTCTCGCCAAGGATATTATAATTATAATAATATATCTTAGAATCCTTGGGTCTGGCCCAGGAAGTGATGTGGTATGATCCCCGTAATATAGTACTACAACTAGCTAAATACACCTGGTGATGATGGAGGAAGAAAGTAGACAAATGAGAGGACACTCAAGAAAGATAAAAAGAAATAACAATAATAATAATAAATAAATGAATAAAGTCTTTAAAGGACATTACAAAATACAATTTTCCACATATATAGAACTGTGGATATTTGGAATGGATTAAAAGTTGTTACAGCAACCAACATGCATAAATTCAAGGAAATGTTGGATTTATGGAGGTATGGAGACAGGACACGCTCGAACCTTGTATAACACAACTAGGGAAATATAACTAGGTAAACACACACACACACACACACACACACACACACACACACATTAAATATGGATTCGAAGCCGCCGACTGGCCAAAGGAGAGAGAGAGAGAGAGAGAGAGAGAGAGAGAGAGAGAGAGAGAGAGAGAGAGAGAGAGAGAGATGGCTATAGTGT
>CM035192.1:20500192-20514931 GCA_020233015.1 Callinectes sapidus
ATATATATATATATATATATATATATATACATACATACATATACATACATACACATACACACAAGCAAGCAAACAAACGAACAGACAAACATATACACACACCGCGACAGCGAATTACATGCATGCACATACATGCAAAAATTACTAAATACACACACACACACACACACACACACACACACACACACACACACACACACACACACACACACACAGAAAATAAAGAAATGAAAAATAAATTTCAAGAATACGAGCATACATTGGAAGATAACATCGAGTTGAAAAAGGAAATAGGAAACATGAAAAAAGAAAATGATCTTCTCAAGGATAAAATTAATGTGGTACATGAGCTACAACTTGAACATTTCAAGTAAAAAGTAAAAGATGACTCGGAAAAGATTGATAAAGCGTTCAGTGAAAACAAGTTGACAGAAATGAAGAGCGTATGGAAAAAAGAAAGGGAGGAAGAAAATAGTAAGTTTTCCATAAGTAATAAAGAAACAAATTCAAGATAAAACAAAGGACACAGTAATTCAGATAATTAAAGAGAAGGAAGATTTAACGAGAGACACAGTGGACAGAAAGAAATTATGGTTATAGACTATATGGTTTACAGGAAAAGAAAAATCCAAATAAATACGGGAGGGAAAGAGAGGAGAGGGAATTAGTAAAGAAAGTAATTAAAAAGGTTCAAGATTACATACATAATTTAGACCAGGCGGTTGAAGAAACACACAGAATAGGAAAATACAGTGCAGGCAATATAAGACCATTAAAAGTGAAAATGAGATCACAGTTAGCAGTGGAAGAGATAACAGCAAGAGCCAGTAGATATGAATTTAGAAGAAAGACAGGAGAAAGAGTTAAGACAAGAAGGTAAGGAAAAAAACTTACAGAGGACAGAAACCGAGAAGAAAAAATTTATTGGAGGGTACTAGATATGAGGTTGAAGAGATGGTTTATACGGGAGAAAGAAGAGAAAGCAGATGAAACACAATAGCAGCTGCATGAGGTATGAGAGATGGAAAGAGAGACAAATTAAAGCTAGCATATACAAATGTGGATAGGTTAATAAGCAGCATGTTAGAGATAAAAGGTTATCTAAGGAATAAAAAACCAGACGTGTTCTGCATGGCGGAAACAAAATCAAAGAAAGAGATCTATGTAAATTTCCAGCAAGAGGGATTTACAACTTGGAGGAGAGATAGAAAAGGAAAAAGAGGAGGAGAAGTATCAATAATGGTGAAAGAAGACATAGCTGTGGAGGGAGTGCAATATGGGGATAGTCTGGCAGAAGTCATCGCTATAACAATTCGAACTAATGGAAGAGATAGGAGGAAAATTATAGTAACTTATGTGCCACCAAGAACAAAGAGTGAAGAAATGCTGAAATTAGTCATGGAGAACACAGTGGACCAATGAGTGGAGGATTTCACTAGACTCAGAGGAGAGGATGAACCATCAATGCTAGACCTGGTATTTACAAGAAAAAAAAAAAAACTCCAACCTATCATAAAGTACCTAAGCCCAGTGGAAAAAAGTGACCATGTATTGATGGAAGTGGAATTACAAGAAGGGGCATTGGTAAGAAGGGAAGATGATTTTAAAAATGGAAGGTTAAATTATGCGAGGGCAAACTCTGAAGGCTTCAGGAAATTTTTTGGAAGGAGAGATTGGAAAGCAATCATTAATGGCAAAACAACACAGAAGTATGAAATATTCCTGAGGAAGTATCGAGGTGTGGAAAGATATGACTGTACCAAAGTACAAAATAAGGGATAGCAAATACACCTGGTATAATGCTATATGTGCAGAAGCGAAGCGAGGAGACTGAAGAAACAGAGGAATGAAACTAATAGAGAGAGATACAATGAAGCAAGGAATGAGTATGACAGGATAAGAAGAGAGGAAGAAATAGCTTTTGAAAAGGATGTAGTAGAGAAATGTGGAGATGAACCCAAACTCTTCCATAAACATATAGATGAAAAAAATGAAATGTAAAGGAACCATAGATAAGATAATAAAGAAAGGAAAAACATACCAAACAGCAGAAGAGCTCAGTGAAATTATAAATGAGAGCTTCAAGTCAGTATTCACAGTAGAGGGGACATTTATAGAACCAAACATGACGGAGCCACAGGGGGCTTTCAAGGAGCTTGTGGTACAAAAGCAAGATGTTGGCAGATTGTTGGGAAATCTGGATGTAAGAAAAGCAATGGGACCAGATGGAGTGTCATGCTGGACACTAAAAGAATGTAAAGAGCAATTAATACAGCCAATTTGGGAAATGATCACCAGCTCAATAGAGGAGGGGAGGGTGCCACAAGAGTGGCCTATTTACAAAGGAGGAAAGAGGACTGACCCGCTGAATTATAGATCTGTTTCACTGACAAGTGTTGTCAGCCAAAATATGTGAGATACTAATTAAAGACAAATGGGTGAGATACCTGGAAGACAACAAAGTTATATCCAATAGGTAATTTGGGTTCAGGCAAGGAAAATCATGTGTTACATATCTACTAAGTTTCAATACACAAGTAATTGAAGGAACTGAAGACAGAGATGGGTGGGTAGATGTTGTTTACCTAGATATCAAAAAGCATTCGATACAGTTCCACACAAGAGACCATTATGGAAACTAAAGCACATAGGTGGATGGCGAGGGAAACTATTAGAATGGATGCAGGATTATGTGAAAGATAGAGAAATGAGAACTGTGATCAGGGAGGAAACTTCAAGTTGGAGGAATGTAACAAGTGGAGTACCGCAGGAGTCAGTCCTAGCACCCATAATGTTCCAAATATATGTAAATGATATGCAATGTGGCGTGACCAGCTACATGAATATGTTTGCAGATGACACCAAATTAATGAGAGTTATTAAAAACATTGTTGACTGCCAGGAGCTACAAGGGAACATAGATAAGATCGATGAATGGAGTAAGACGTGGAAACTGGATTTTAATGTAAAGAAATGTCATGTGATGTAGATAGGCAAGAGCAAAAGAAAGCCAAAATGGAGCTACAAGATAGGACAGGAGGAAATACCAAAGACAAAAGAAGAAAAGACCTAGGGGTAGTGATACAGGATACATTGAACTCAGAGCACCACATAAATAAACTATTTGGATCAGCATATAGAATGTTAGCCAGTATTAAGGTGGCTTTCCACTACATGGATAAGGAAATGATGGAAAAAAAAATTATAACCAGTATGATACGTCCAAGATTAGAATATGCAGCAGTGGTGTGGTCACCACATGCAAAAAAGGATATAAGGACACTAGAAAGGATCCAAAAAGTAGCCACAAAAATGGTACCAGAACTAAGCGAGCTGACATATGAGGACAGATTAAAAGAAATGGGACTGCCAACTCTACAGGACAGAAGAGAGAGAGGTGATGTAATAACTCTGTATAAGATAGTAAATGGCATCGAAAAGCTGACAAGCAAAACCTAGTGATGAAAGAAGAAACTAGACAGATGAGAGGACACTCAAGGAAAATAAAAAAGAGTCGGTGTCTAAAGGACACAAAAAAGTACAGTTTTCCACATAGAATTGTGGACACCTGGAATGGATTGAAAGAAGAGGTTGTTACAGCAACCAATATACATACTGTAAGTTCAAGGAAATGTTGGATATATGGAGATGTGGAGACAGGACACTATGAGCTCCGCTCGAACCCTGTATAATACAACTGTTGACTAGGGGTAGCTTCACCAACATAAGTTGTCCAAGTGAGTCTGATACTTGTGGCAAGCGGTCAACTGGTTAATATGTATATTATACTTCTCATACCCAGGTTTGAAGGGAAACTCAGATTATGAAAGTTAATATATTACAGGTGATAATTACAGGGGTTTCAAGACACACAGTTAGAGCGTAATGTCTCTATTTTTTTCTCGGAGAAGTGTTAAGTCTATCTCTTGGAGGATCACTTAGAGAACACTTCTGAGTCACGAGAACACATCTTCACTGTACAACACACAAAAGTCCTCACACCCAAAACACCACACAAACCGGCGGAAGACCGGCCAGCGGTGGCCCTGTTGGGTTTCCCCCAACCACCTCACACCGCAGCTCGATTTCTTCTCTCCTGGTGCGGCCCCCTGCGCCTCACGCCTCGGAAACTGCTGATTCCCGGGCGTGGGTCCTGTGATGCAGAGATGGGTGTGTGTGTCTAATGCCTTAGTGTTAAAGTACATTATTTTCTCTCGTATAGTGATGTCTTATAAACTACATCCTACTTAGAGAGTTTATATTACTATATTTTAATAAATGGAACATCCTATGGATACAATAACAATTGAAATGCCTAGTTATATTATGTAAACACATGCAACTCCTTGCTGTGTCAGCATTTCTGAAGTATTGCACTATATTATAAAAATGTTGCATCAGATTATATTTGCATATATAAATACAATGAATTCCTACCTATCATGTCCCTAACACAACTAGGTAAATACAACTAGGTAAATACACACACACACACACACACACACACAGTATATTAGATATATAATATATATATATATATGATATCTAGATACTATATATATATATATATATATATATATATATATATATATATATATAGATATATATATATATATATATATATATATATATATATATATATATATATATTGTTGCGGCGGCGCCTAGTGTGAAGATAGCGTTGGCAATGCTATTAGATTGGCAATTATGACATTGGTGTGGAGATGGTAGAGATGGCTGAAGTTTGTGGCCAGGTGGATATCTTGTGCCTGATAGGCCAGTAGAAGGGACGCGTCTGGGACGGGAGAGAGAGCGAGACGCGGCCGGAGGAGCGACACAAAGGAAAGGGGGCTTTTAACGACTCAGCAGTTGGTGGCTGGGAGGCTCCAGAGTGAACCGAGTGGAGGCGGTTGCAGCCCAGTGAGGAGGAGTGTGAGTTCATCGCCGCGGGTGGGTGAGGGAGTCATCCCCGCTCTCTTCCTGAGAGAAGTAGCCAGCCTTGCCTTGAGAGGACGCCTGCCTCTCCCGCTCTCTCTGAGGACGTGATCCTGCCCTGTTTGTGAAGTGCTGTTAAGTACTGTGTGCCATCCTGTGTTTACTCTCTTGTGTCCCAGTAGAGTAAGGAAGTTGTGTTGTGCCTTTAACTGTATTCCTGCCTCTCTAAGTAAGTCTTGGGTCTGTGGGTCTGTTACCTCGCTCCCCTTGTTAGCCACGAATCTTCACCGAGAAGTGTCCCTGTCTGCTGCCGACCCCATCCTGTATGCTGTCCTGAGGGTGACGCTGTTGGTAAAAAGAGTGTACCTATCGTCGCCGTGGAAGCTGTGTGTGTGTGGACAGCGTAACAATAAACATATATATTGTTACGTTCACCCCCCCTTTTCTTCTTCTTCACACCCTCTCTCTGCCCCCAGCAGCACGTCTCAGGCCACAGGGTTCACACAGGCCTCCCAGGTGCACAAGCAGGGCAACAGGGCATAGGGGGGTTGCGTAACTTCCACACGGTTCGGATGGGCAAGTGTAGCGAAGTGTACCTATAGCAGCTCAAAATGGGGGACAAAGCAAACACATAGAGTCCACTTTGGCTAGTTTACTCAGCAAGCACTACAGGTAACACGGGGGACCGTGACATGCCTCACACAATGACAAAGGCGCGCTCAGCAAGACGACACACAGCAAGGCGGCAGCTCGGGCCTCCTCACACCTCATTCACGGCCTCCCAGCAGGCTTCCACGATGTCAACTAGGCACACACAGTCCAGGCGCACACACTGCCAACGCACAGGAACTATTACATGGCAGTCAAAATATATCTGTCCAGGAACAAGGGGAAGCAGGCAGCTCTTCCCTCTGTCCTCCTCACTGGGCCCCAACTCTCTTCTCTGCTCTCTCCCCTCACTGCCTGTCGCCGGGACGATTTGCTGAATCGTCAACATTCCATCTGCCTCGCTCCGGTACGCCTCTCTCTCTCCTTCCCGTCCCAGACCCGTTGCTTCTTTGTCTACTCTCACGCCCACCACGCACATACATACACACATACCCACGGCCACGGCCCCCCCCCCCCATACATGGGTTCGTAACAATATATATATATATATATATATATATATATATATATATATATATATATATATATATATATATATATATATATATATATATATATACCCGGCTGACTAGACAGAAAAAAAAAAATTGAAGATAGCAACAAGCTCAAATCCATCTGTGGTTATAAAGGTAATACTATGAAAAATGTCCTTAGAAACAAATGTGATGGATATGAGAAAAAAAATAACTGACATTAATGAGAAAGTTGAGCCAAAGATAGAGTTGAGGGAAGAGTACGTGTACGGGAACTAAATTACCTGAGGAATAATAGAGCAGGAGCCAAGAGGGTTCAGGTTAGCTGAAAAGCTAACAAAATTTCTTATGCTTTACAATGATCTCTGTACCCAACTGTGTGTGGAACTGGACGTCTGCCGGCGTGATGTTGGTGGGTGTGACCTGTAGAGTCAAAACAAAGTAGCCAAAAAATATGCTAACTTAGCTCCAATATTACATATAACAAGATGAAAACGCTGTAAATGAAACAAGGATATTGTTTGGAGGATATAAATCCACATACAAAATATTCTCTATGATTCTATCTTTCCAAAACAGACACTGCCAGACATTTCCTGTGGGGGGGGGGGGGACTTAACCCAGACACCTCAAAACAGCCACACCCCTTAAGCTGACCTAGATTACCCAGTGAAGTAAAAAATAAATCCACCTACAAAATATTCTCTATGATTCCACCTTTCCAAAACAGATACTGCCAGACATTTTCACTGGTGGTCAACCCCTACCAGACACCCTGAAATCAATCCACCCCAAAATTTATCTAAGCTAGGTCATGAGCTAACAAAATAAAACCATTTATAAAATGTTCCTTTCGATAGTACCTGTCCAAAATAACCACTGCTACATATTCTCAGTGCTGGAGTACCAAACTCGAAATGGCCATATCCCATAACTGACCCTGACTAGCCTGTAAGATAACTCAGTAATAGTAGGTTACATTACTATTTAGAAACAATGCCACTGTGATCTTATAACGATGTAGATCCTATTTTCCCAAATTTGATATCGTGGTGATTCTGAAGTTAGAATAGTTCATCTTAATTAATTTCATAGTCCAGGTCGGAGTCAGAAGCCATGGATCATCGTCTGTATCAAGAATGTCATTATCAGTGGCAGTAATAATCGTCTCATCACTGTCATTTTCTGCTGCACTTTCTGCTGCATTTATGTTGTCAGCAGCTCTAACCAGACGACCTGGTGATGCAGAGCCTGCAAACCAGATTGGCTGTAGTCTGTTGTGCTCATTCGTGAACCATCCGTAATCTGTTGGATTTAAGCCATCAGAAGGTGAAGGTCCACTGCCTCGCATCCAAGTCATCGAAACAATGCAATCGAAGAATCTTCATATGAAGAGTCTTGCGTGTAGGTGGCAACAGAGCGTAGTCAACTCACTTGATGTTTGTAAGGGGATGATCCTGAAAAAAAGACAGAATATTGAGCTAAAATTGGCTAAGGAATATTTGTTTGCAATGAAGGAGAAGGTAAACGAATCACAAACGCCGTGTACCTTGTCAATTTTTCCTTTCATCTCCAGCATCTTGTTGTAGCGAGCTTCATTCACATCCCTGGTCTTGTGTTGTGCATACACCTGACAAACTCGGACGCAGCATCAACATCAACACTGCCGGTAATATCACCCATGTTGATAAATAGGTCTACGAACTTTCCTGTTGCGTCTTTGCTCATGATGTCAAATGGTTTCACTTTGCCTTTTCTGGGAATCGAAATATGGAAGGTATTTAGAAAATGTCAAAACCTTTCCCACATTAGAGATTCATATCTTACAGGTTTTATAATTCAGTGATTCCTCCTCTTTCAGTAAAATTGTCGTTCTCTTACCTGTAAAAGGCCGATGTGAAGTTGCATCCCGTAAATGCATGGTATCCTGGGAGTACTTGAGATAGTCCTGTCTTTGATTCTTCAAGGATTTCAGTAATGTTAGATACATTTATATATCTCCAATCATTTCCCTTTCCGCAGTCCATAATGATCCTTACCATGGATCTAAGCTCAGGCCTTTGCTGTCCAAGGGCACCTATAAGGATCACCAACACATCTGTGTCTGACGCCCTGACGATGATGTGGATTGCTGCATCTTCCTGATCCCCTTGGAGGTCTGCTGGTTTAGAAACAGATATTGCCTGCTGCTCCTCATCAGGAACAAACCGAAAGCACTCGCCACCATGCGAAGCAACTAGAGTTTTCCGACCAAATATGCTCCAGTTACAGTCTTTACCCCATTCTTGTAGGGGGAATTTGCCGAGCTCATTCTTGAAAACTCCATTTTCAAGAAGTTTTTTCCCGCTCTGTCGCATCTTCTGCTCGGGTCCTGTGATGCTGTATTGCATGTCAAGTGCACCTCATGCTTTCCATTCACAATCTTTGATTTGTCGAGACAAACATGTACTTTAGAGGCTCTTCCTTTGCATACAGTAGAGAGGATTGTCCGGGCAAGTGATCCGTATGATGCTCCGATGTTGGTTTGAGAGACAATCGAATGTAGAAGCAGTCCACCATCGTACACTTGGGCATAGTTCTCTGGTAAGGTTGTCTCTGTTACCTGGTCAGCCTGTAGAGCCTCCAATTTACTTAGTGGGGCAGATTTGTTGGCTTTCACATGTGAACCGTTGCAGTGTGCAATTGACAGTGGGTAAGAGGTTATTGGGAAAGTTAGCACGTTCTTGAGGTCGAGAGTTGTTTCTTTTGCAATGGTGACTATCATTCGAATGAATACATCTCGAAGGCTTTCTACATTGGTGATTACTTTCTGCATGACTGGTACTTTCGTCTTAATATTTTCTGCAGCAAAATTTTGCAACTTTGTATGCCTGATTGGCTGGAGAAAGCGCTCGCTATTCTTTTCCCATTCTTATAGAAACTTTTTTCGGCACTCAAGGCCCCGGTCCAATGAATTCAGCAGATATTCCTCGGTGGACTTTGATGCTTTGTGGCCAGTTGCCAAATTCACCAAGTATGTTGGAGCATCTACCATGAACGGATTGCAGAAATCATCAATTTTGTCACTCAATATGGCCATTTGCCTGTTGTCCTTCTTGATCCGAGATGATCGACATTGGGAAGCTGCATGTTCACCAAGTTCTAGCCCTGCAAATGTTCTCAGTTCTGTTACTGCCATCGCCCTCTGGGTCATGGTGAGTGACCAGCGCCTCATTGCGCTCTCTGAGTTCCGGAATGAGACGATCCCTCGTGTGGCTGATGCAGAGTCACGATTGACGGACTGTTCAAGTGACAGATCAACTGCAGATCTGCTGTAGTTCGTCTTCGTACGCCTCTCTGAAAATGCACCTTTTTTCAGGACCTCACGCAGTCCAAGATCAGCACCTTGAAGTTTTTCTAGGAATAGTGTTCCCCATCTTGCATAATTTGAGCGATGTAGCCCGAAGAACACGACCACTACAAATGGAAACACTTTGATGTAGCCACCAACATTGTTCGTCTTGATGCATCTTTGCAGTTCTTTGTGTAGCCGGTTGATGAGGTAGATGTAGATTCCCAAAAATTCTGTTGTAGACCCAACGTCACCTGAAAGGATTCTCTCAAAAAACCCTCATACTTCTGAAGATGTTGAAGAATGACTGGGTCTTCAAGATGTGCAGCTTTCATCATGCTGGGATCAGTGGGTACAGTCTACATCACTGTAAGGAATTCCTCATATTCCTCTGTGGGTATCCCGAGGACACAGCGCTCATACATCTTCTCTAAAACGTTTGCAACCAGTTCGTGAATTCGAGTGCACTGATTGTAAAACTTTCCTTTCATAAACCCAACCATTGATCCCTCACCTAGTATGTCTGCTTCAGTAGTGATGTGTTCGAGTCCACTTTCATTAATCAGATTTCCAACTGCACAAAAGAAGGCTAGCTCGATGTGAAAGTTCCCCAGCATCACCAATAGGCTGCCATTGGTTTCTCGATTTGTTGGATTGAATATGCCTTCAAAGCAACTGCCAAGTCGTAGGTTACAATCCCATACTCTTAGCCTATCTCCTTTGCGACACTCATAGTTCGGATCTTGATTTCCCGAACAACATCATTATTGGTGGGAGATCTTGATACTGGATCCATGTAGCAAATCCGCTGCAGTGGCAAGGTGTCTTTCAAATACTTGCTAATGAATCCAGAGTGAAGTAGTGTATCCCCATCACTTAACCTCCAAAACCAATACAGGTCTAGTGGTTGGAGTTGAATCTTTGGGTCATTCTCAGAAGCTGTTGCTGCTGCACTTGTGAACTTTGCAGTCTTGAGAGGTTTCCTGAATGGCGGGATTCTCGCTTAGTCCCAACAAACTTTCTTCTGTTTTTCCCTTCCCTGAAGCAGGAGGGGCAGGGAGTCGTGCCCTTGGTCTCAGGCTGCACGTTTTGATAGGTGTGTCCAACAGTTGCATGGAGAGTTGCTTTCCCATCTAATGTTTCAGCACTGGCATCATTATTGTCGCAGACAGACGCAGTGGCAAGATACAGGTACAGTTGTATTCCGCCTGGTGAATCACGATCAAGTAACTCTACCAAATAAGCGAACTCTGTCTCCAAACCTTTTGCTTCACTATAGCTTATACTGTGTCCAAGA
This sequence comes from Callinectes sapidus, assembly GCA_020233015.1. Taxonomy (NCBI): domain Eukaryota; kingdom Metazoa; phylum Arthropoda; class Malacostraca; order Decapoda; family Portunidae; genus Callinectes; species Callinectes sapidus. Next base: position 20,510,898 of record CM035192.1, read on the forward strand.
CGGTTCAGAATTTGCAATGATAGCTTCGATCCTGTCAGGGAAGACAGTTCCAGTCCCAAAGTTGTGTATTTCCATAGCTTGACGCTTCCATGTGTGGCATTGAAAAATGGCATCAGATACCATTGAGGTTGACTTTCGGTCAAGATTTTCTTGCACTCCTCAAAAACTTGGTGTTAGACCACTTAACAGGGTTCTAAAGAAAAATTCTAACTGTGCTGGTATATCCGGTGATGATTCCTTCAGACTCTGTACAGTAGCTGGGGTTGGTGTCTTGGAATTTGGAAGTCTCATTATCTGGGAACGAAAATGAAGTGCTGCTGACCGAAGCTTGTCATTCTGTTCATGTTCCTGATCATTATGAAGTCTAGCTTTAGAAGTCATTAGAAGTCTAGCAACATCACCTGCAACCTCCGAACTGTAGATGAAATCGCCTCTGCGTTGGTATGCAAGCTTGACTTTTATCTCGTGTCCAAAGAAATCTATGATCTTCCTTTGTAAATTCTGTGGCAAGTAGGATTTGATGTCTGCTTCATCTTCGCCGATGCTCTCATAGTAGACATCAAGTACAGCAGACACCAGCAATGACCGCTGTTTTTCGAATACTTCATCCTGGATGTATTCACAGATGGAGGCAAAAGTATTTCTATGGTAATTCTGTGGTGCCCGCATCTCCCTCTGTCCAGTCTGGTCAGCTTCAATCAGGAACTTAGCACAGCAACTCCTGTGATACCATGCATCTGCAACTATAAAGTCAACTCCAGTCCTGAGAAGACTTTTGACACGCTCATTGTGGGTGAACTGAGCTTTCTGGTGAAGAGTTTCACATTTCACAGATTCGCATTTCTTTGACGTTTCACAGCAGTGTAGTTCTTATGACAGGATGGATGATAATGATTAGCTGATTCCTGAGTGCTTTGTGAGATTCTTCGAGTAGCAACTATTACCACACTTGTCGGATTTCAGTGTTTTTCGCAAAGCAGCAGCATTTTGAAAGTTGGTCCAGGTTTTTTCATTATATGCTTTAAGTTTGTTGTCGTCCCCCGTCAATTTTTGGCAGATGTAGCAGCATAGGGAACTTAAAGTATTTTTTACCTGAAATGGAAAATATGTATCTATATATCACCTCAACTGGTTCAGTGTTTTTCATCTTCGAATAGGTCAAATTAAGTATCAATTTAATGATTAAGAGTAAACTAATCGAGCAGTTACAGCAGAGATTCAACTTTGCAACTGAACTGTCGAACATTTCAAAGTACCTATGGCGCAAGGTGCCCAACTCACCGTTTCAGCGGTACCAGCAGCTGATGACTGAGCCGATACTTCATGAAGAACTGAACCTTGAAGGTTGTCGTTTTGTTTTGTTATGAGCGTGTTTTCTCCATCTATGCTGGAGGCAAAATGATAAGCTGTGGAGTTTGAAAGGGAATGGCTTGAATTAAACAATGGAAAATAAAGGACATATTTTCCAAATACAAGAGACTGTATGAAATAGTACCAGTTTACTTTTTTAAGCGAGAACTTATCGACAGATTACCTCACAAGAAACAAGGGGCCATATGAAAACATTGTTCTATTGTGATGATAAAAAATATATACTTATAATAAATCGAGTATCTTTGCATGAGAAAATACACCTATCAGATTGGCAGCGTTGCCATTTGAGGGCGTCTGGCTCGGGTAGCTACTAAACTATTTAGAATGGCTGACGGTGGTTATTTTGGATACATACTATCAAACTTCCCTTTCGCTACTTGTTGCGGTGACTTCCCTCACCGTTAGGTACAAGTAGAGGTGAGGGAAGTCACGTCGTGAGACGAGGTGATTCCTGTCGCGCGACAGCTGTCACTAAAACGTCGCTATAGTGTTCACACGAGACGACTCCTGTTGCGGTGACTCCACCTTGGTTGACTTTATTTTATTTTATTATTCTTTTTATTTTGGTGTGTGTGTGTGTGTGTGTGTCCTCTCACCTCTGGCACTGGCATTCGGGCCCAGATGGATGTTGAGGGAGCAGCATGCGTTTGCTGAATCCACGTGGAGTGAGTGCCCAGTCTCCTCTCATTGGCTGGCGTACAGCCAATGGCGATGCCAGATACCCAGCTGTCCTCTGAAATCACAGTGACAGGAAAGGGAATTTCCAGCCACCAGTAAGTCGCACCCGCGCCGCAGTCGCAGAAGTTAGTGTAAACAGCTTCACAGCTTAGTATAGTAAAGCCTGTTCACACATAACTTCTGCGACTGCGGCGCGGGCTGCGACTCGCCGGCGGCTGGATATTCCCTTTCTTATCACCATGATTTCAGAGCAACAGCTAGGTATCTGGCAGCGCCATTGGCTGTACCCCAGCCAATGAGAGGAGACTGGGCACTTGCTCCACGTGAATTCAACCAGTAATGTCCTCCTCGCTGTTTTGGGGGGCACAAACCATGCTGCCTCCTCGACATCCATCCTCCAGACTGCCAGTGCCAAAGCTGAGAGGACACACACACACAGACCAAGATGAAAAAAATAAAAAATAAATAAATAAGATAAACCGTCAACCACGGCGGAGTCGCCTCGTGTGAATAACCTACCTACTACTATAGCACTATAGCTAGCGACTTTTTCGCGACTGCTGCAGTCGCAGGACAGGTATCACTTCATGTGAACAGGGCGCCTTTCATTAATTCATATATTTATTTATCGAGGGTGGTTGTGAGGGATTTTATAATTATTTTATTATTTTCATTCATGATGTAAAGCAACAATGAATTAGTTTGCATGGGTATAGAAACTAGCCATTGGATAAAATAAGTCAGAGGGAAAAGTAATATAAAATTTATTATAGTCAGGTTCTCTTTTTGTCCCCCTTTTTAGTAACGTAGAATCCTCAATTATCATTGAATCAATGGAAACACCCACGAAAACCATCACAATAATTTGCACATAGAGCCTGGAAAGGTATGCGAGATTCGAGCTGAAACATACTGTATAGATATATGAACTCTCTCTGCAGGGATGGCAGCCTGTGTTTGATGATGAAGCTGTTGTAAGTTAGGTATATTTAGCTACCAATAGTGAGACATGATTTGTTATGTAACAACAGAGTAAAATAAAACTCTATTGGAAAGATGAGCTTTGGAAATAAGAGAAAAACAGCGGAATGAATGGAGGAACTTACCACTCGGACGTTAATGATGATGGTAATGAATAGTTTGATGATTAACAACTATGAAAAGGGTAGGTGAATGCAGCCATTTCATAACATGGTGAAAGGAAAACGTATTCTAATTTCAAGCATTTCAACGTCTTATCTCGACTTTCAACAGGCTCGAATCTAAGTTGAACTAATTCATGATTTTCGTGATTGTATAAGAGGAATAGTTATACATCACAAGTAAAAAATCATCCTCGAAAACAAAAGATAGCTACCACTAGCATTTAAAACTATTCCATATGAGGGTCCGAGGCATTTACAAAATATTGTATATTCATAAATGCTTTGATTAATTTCTCTAAGACAATTTTCAAAGGCCACAGATATGATTACATAGTCGGATTTTGAAGAATGTTTCTTCTGTTGATATTGAAGAAATCTCGTTAATCTGCCAGTAGAACAGATAAATGTATAATTTAAACCAAACCCATTAGAAGGTAGTCGAGGAGCAGCACAGATGAGTTTAAAAATGTCTTGATATGGGATTGGTGGTGCAGCCTGTAATGAGTGTTCTATCGCCTGATGTAGCCTAACCAATGGGACATCGTGTGTTAAGGAATAACAGTTGTACGTTCACAATTCTCTTGTGATTAAAAGCTCATTGTTATTATTATTATTATCATTAGTAGTAGTAGTAGTATTATCGTTTAGCTTTTTCGCTCTTTACTACTACCACCATCACTACTACTACTACTAGGCTACTACTACTACTACTACTACTACTACTACTACTACTGCTACTACTACTACTACTACTACTATAATAGCCTATAACTTTATTACTGTAAGGGCCACGTCTCCCCCCCCCCCCCTCTCTCTCTCTCTCTCTCTCTCTCTCTC
>CM035192.1:20540100-20632746 GCA_020233015.1 Callinectes sapidus
GAGAGAGAGAGAGAGAGAGAGAGAGAGAGAGAGAGAGAGAGAGAGAGAGAGAGAGGGGAGGAGGGAGAGAGGATGGTGAGTGGCTGGAGGAGGGAGAGAGTGGGGGGAGGGGAGGCGGCCTACTCGGTCTGTTTGTGTATCGAATGGGAGAGGATAAGGACCGAGGCAGGGGGAAGGGAGGAATACTAAGCGATCTGTTCCTGTATTCAGTGTGCATGGGAGGGTGGCGGGGATCTTCATCGGGACTCGGGAGTTTCACACCGAAGTAAATAAGTTTTTTGTTACGCCTTTTTTTTTATTGTATTTATTTATTTTTTTATACATTTCATGTCTGTGTTTACTTTGTACTCTCAAAATGTGAAGGATATCTATGAGTTATGATGAGATGAGGGGAAAACAAGGTGCCAATTTGTTAAATCATGTTGCCACTCTGGTAGGTCAGGACCAATTTTGTTTTTTCCCATTACTTCTTAACAATGGCTATTGCATTCTTAGGTATTGCAGCAATGTTAAGGGACCAATTTCTTGCAAGCTGGGGTTGAGTGTAGTACTTTTTTTTTTTTTTTACTCAAAATCAACTGGAACGGATTGAATGTTTTTACATTAATTTTAATGGTAAAAATTGCTTCCCAATTCGAATTTTCGCAATTCGAACTGCCAAAAAGAACAAATTAAGTTCAAATCAAGTTCAAATCAATCACTGTGTATTCGAACAGCCAAAAAGAACGAATTAAGTTCAAATCAATCACTGTGTATATATATATGATTTTTTTTAGTTGTGTATAATATATTTTTCAGGAAATGGTGTAATTGTTCATCTTGGGCAAATGTTTGAAGAGATCCATAAAAATGAAGCCAAGGGTCTGAAGGACTGGTCAGAGAGACTTATAATTTCTGATAGGTCTCATATTGTCTTTGACTTCCATCAGGTAAGAGATATTAAATATATAATTCTCTCTCTCTCTCTCTCTCTCTCTCTCTCTCTCTCTCTCTCTCTCTCTCTCTCTCTCTCTCTCTCCTTTCCTTCATTCCTCCTGTGCTTAGTTGAACAGAATTTAGAAGCATAGCAGATGGCTTATAGATCAGTTTAGCATGTGGTGACTGTAGTTAATGCCATTCAGCTGTTGATTATATTTTTCCTTTATAAAATCATTGAAGTTTGTCAGCACTGTAATTTGACTCTGAATGTCAACTAGGAAGGTGGACTTTATTTGATTTTTCTAAGTTTTATGTTTGGTTTGTATTGGGTGTATGAATTGTTGATCTACATTTTCCATACTCTTGTTTGAATAAGATCACAAAAAAGGGTTAGTGTGTAATTACTTGCAGAGTGTTGATGGACTCCAAGAGCAAGAACGCTCCAAGGACAGTTCTGGCACAAAGACTTTGGGAACCACCAAGAAGGGCATTGGGCCTTGCTATTCTAGTAAGGCAGGAAGGCATGGACTTCGTATGGCTGATCTTTTGGGAGACTTTAATGTTTTTGAGCAACGATTCAGAAACCTTGTTGATGCACACAAAAGAATGTTTCCAGGTAAGCCTTAAAACTGAAGAAATATTGAATTCTGTATCAATATTGAAGTCTCATTAATTTCAGAGACTAAAGATGGTAAGGAAAAACTTGGGCTGGGTCAGGGATACTCCTTACTCCAACGTTTCGACTGAATGTCTTCTTCAGAGAGTGAGTGACAGACATGGAAAGAACAGCAGCTTATATTCCCTTGTTGTGGATCACCTGTGTGGATGTCTGCCAGGGGAGCACGCTTATTGGTCCATTAGTGTGAGTTTGGCTGCTGAATGAGATAGGCTTACAAAGTCCTCTCTATGGTTGGTGAAGAGGGAAGTTGCAATGTATGCGGCCTCCACCAGCTTCCTCTTCCTTTTTTTTCATTTTTGTGTGCAGGGCCACCGTGTTTTCCCAACGTCGCAAATGTCCATGTTCCTCGGCATGTAATACGAGGGAATTGGTGGTTACATGTTGAGGAGCATGGAAATTTGCCACGTTTAGAAAACGTGGCACACAAAGATGGTAAAAATGGAAGAGGAAGTTGGTGGAGGCTGCATATGTTGCTACCTCCCTTGTCACCAACCATAGAGAGCTTTGTAAGCCTATCTCATTCAGCAGCTAAACTCAAGCTTATGGACCAATCAGTATGCTCCCCTTGGCAGATGGTGATCCACAACAAGTGAATATAAGCTGTTGTTCTTTCATGTCTGTCACTCACTCTCTGAAAAAGACATTCTGTTGAAATGTTGGAGTAAAGAGTATCCCTGACCCAGCCCAAGTTTTTCCTTACCATCTTAACACTAATTTGTCTTACTTCTGCTCAACATTTCAGAGACTACTCATCCTTGTGACATTACACATTTCTTGGAAATAGGAATATCAGATGCAGTATTCCCCTACCTGTTCATAGTTAATTTTTTGCAGTTTATGGTAAAGTAATCCCTTCCCATATCATGGTTCACATATTGTACCCTTATTACATTGTGTTTTTTTTGGACTAATATATGTGAATTCACTTCAGACTCCATTAGATTACAGATCTCTGTAGCTAATGGTTATTGATATTCTTTCAGATTTTAATTTACTCTGTGATAACATTTGCTAGCTTAAAATTAGTAGTTTCATGGGAAAAGTAAAAGTACAGGGCAGTGCTGTCTGTATAACACCTTGATTAAAATACATTAAGATATGTGTTATACTGTGGATCAGCGGTTCCCAAACTTTTCAGGCTATGTACCACCTTCCAGGATATGACTGAATCCACTCACCCCTCTCCTACTGCCACCAACATTTTTGCTACTATATACTAGTAATTGCATGCATCACATTATCATTACGTTTATACAGCTCATGTGTTTGTTCACACACATGTTTATTCATTTTAGTAATTATCACAATGATATCCCTCCTATCAGTAGTTTATAACATTTGAATCTCATATCTTACAAATATAAGTAAGAAATTATACCAGTAACAAAAAGGAGATTTAAAAAAAAAAATTGTTACTGATGATATGCCAGCGCTTAGCTGTTAGTAAGTAGTGGGATGGATGAGCCTGCATTTCAGCACACAGGTCATCAAAATTGGGAACAAATGAAGAAAGTTTGACTCTCAGATCTTTCTCAGCATCCATTCTTTGGTGATGCTTCATCTTCACAGCTATGAGTGCAGAAAAGCCAGCCTCACAGAGCTATGTTGTGGCAAAGGGCATCAACACTCTCAATGCTCACTTGGATAAGTCAACATAATTTTCCATGATTTGTGCCCAGAAATCTGTGAGTGGTTTTTGTTTGAACTGTATTTGCAGTTCTCCATCACATGACAACTCCAGTAGCTGTTTCTGTTCCTTTAGAGACAGGTGTTTGATTGGGAGAGAAGCTTCAAATAGGGTGAGTATCCAAGTATATGATGGGCCCCTGGAAGAAAAGTATTTTGTAGGTGCTTACTCAGTTTGAGGTATTCAAGAAAATGAGTAAGACTTTTCATGCACTTTTCTAGACAATTTTTCTTGTTTCATTGAAGTCATGTAGCAATGGAAAACACTGAATGGAGCCTGACTCTACACATCTTGACCAAAAGGCTAGTTTTTTGTTATCATTGCTTCAACCTTGTCTTCTGTGTTTAAGACTGCAGAGTTGATACCCTGGAGGCTTCCCTGCGTGAGCTGTGTACTTCCTGAAGGGTTGGTCGTCTATTAAAAGACTTGGAAAAGTGCAAGGTGGTATCATCAGCATAGGAGTGGATAGGGCAAGAAGTTTGGTTTAGAAGATCATTGATGAATAATAGAAAGAGAGTGGGTGATAGGACAGACCCTTGAGGAACACCACTGGTAATTGATTTAGGGGAAGAACAGTGACCGTCTACCACAGCAGCAATAGAATGATCAGAAAGGAAACTTGAGATGAAATTGCAGAGAGAAGGATAGAAGCCATAGGAGGGTAGTTTGGAAATTAAAGCTTTATGCCAGACTCTATCAAATGCTTTTGATATGTCTAGGGCTACAGCAAAAGTTTCACTAAAATCTCTAAAAGAGAATGACCAAGACTCAGTGAGGAAAGCCAGAAGATCACCAGTAGAGCGGCCTTGATGGAAGCCATACTGGCGATCAGATCGAAGATTGTGAAGTGATAGATGTTTAAGAATTTTCTTGTTGAGAATAGATTCAAAACTTTAGATAAGCAGGAGATTAAAGCAATAGGACTGTAGTTTGAAGGATTAGAACGGTCACCCTTTTTAGGAACAGGCTGAATGTAGGCAAACTTCCAGCAAGAAGGAAAGGTAGATGTAGATAGACAGAGTTGAAAGAGTTTGACTAGGCAAGGTGCAAGCACGGAGGCACAGTTTTGGAGAACAATAGGAGGGACCCCATCAGGTCCATAAGCCTTCCGAGGGTTAAGGCCAGCGAGGACATGGAAAACATCATTACGAAGGATTTTAATAGGTAGCATGAAGTAGTCAGAGGGGGGAGAAGGAGGAACAAACCCGGAATTGTCCAAGGTAGAGTTTTAAGCAAAGGTTTGAGCAAAGAGTTCAGCTTTAGAGGTAGATGAGATGGCATTGGTGCCATCAGGTTGAACTGAAGGAGGGAAAGATGAAGAAGTAAAGTTGTTGGAGATGTTTTTGGCTAGATGCCAAAAGTCTCGAGGGGAGTTATATCTGGAAAAATTTTGACACGTTCTATGAATGAAGGAGTTTTTGGCAAGTTGAAGAACAGACTTGGCATGATTTCGGCCACAAATATAAAGCGCTTGAGACTCAGGTGATGGCAGGTTCAAGTACCTTTTGTGGGCCACCTCTCAATCATGGATAGCACGAGAGCAAGCTGTGTTAAACCAGGGTTTGGAAGGTTTAGGTCGAGAAAAAGAGTGAGGAATGTACGCCTCCATGCCAGACATTATTACCTCTGTTATGCGTTCAGCACACAGAGACGGGTCTTAGTCACGGAAGCAGTAATCATTCCAAGGAAAATCAGCATAATACCTCCTCAGGTCTCCCCAACTAGCAGAAGCAAAACTCCTGTCACCTCTGCTTTGGAGGATCCTTAGGAGGGATTGGAGAGATAGAAAAAGATACAGATATGGGATTGTGATTGGAGGAACCCAACGGAGAAGAAAGTGTGACAGCATAAGCAGAAGGATTAGAGGTTAGGAAAAGGTCAAGACTGTTGGGCGTATCTCCAAGATGATCAGGAATACGAGTAGGGTGTTGCACGAGTTGCTCTGGGTCATGTAGGATAGCAAAGTTAAAGGCAAGTTCACCAGGATGGTCAGTAAAGGGAGAGGAAAGCTAAAGGTGGTGGTGAACATTGAAGTCTCCAAGAATGGAGATCTTCATAAAAGGAAACAGAGTCAGATTGTGTTCCACTTTAGAAGTTAGGTAGTTAAAGAATTTTCTATAGTTAGAGGAGTTAGGTGAGAGATATACAGCACAGAAAAATTTAGTTAGAGAGTGACTGTGAAGTAGAAGTCAGATGGTGGAAAACTCAGAAGATTCAAGAGCGTGGGCACGAGAGCAAGTGAAGTCATTGTGGACATAGACGCAACATCCAGCTTTGGAACAAAAATGAGGATAGAGGGAACAGAAAAGGAGTTACTGTCAGTTGCTTCAGACACCTGTGTTTCAGTGTGGAAAAGAAGATGAGGTTTAGTGGAGGAGAGGTGGTGTTCTACAGATTGAAAATTAGATCGAAGGCCGTGAATGTCGCAGAAGTTGATAGAAAAAAATGTGGGGGGGGGGGGGGTGTCAAGACACTTAGGGTCGAAACCAGAAGAGCAGTCCGACCTGGGGACATTTATGGTCCCCTCCCCAGAAGGGGACTCTGAGGCAGCCATTTTTCATCAATCAGGCAGGAAGACAGATCAAATGAGTCGTCCCCAAAAAACTGTTGAACTTCACATCGAAGCTCTAAAAGTTTAGTCAGAACTTTGCCTCTGGACAACCAACCCTCTTCTGTGTGCAAAAGTAGTTTCTCATGTTCACTGTGCCATTTTGTTGCACAGAACTTTGAAAGTCCTTGAATTCAATGGACGAGCTTTGATGAAGTTGATCATTTTCACTAAATCATTAAGAACTGACCTGCTCAGCTGGCTTAGTTTTATGAAGCAAGAACCACTCTGTGAATACAGCAGTGAACACAGGAAACTGAAGGAACAATTTTTTAATAAAAGCTACAAGTCCTTTATGTTTCCTTGTCATTGACTTTGCTCCATGAGTACTTATTCCTTCGCAGCACTCCCATTCAATTCCATTGTCTTTCATGAAATTGTTGACCAGATTAAAAATGTCTTCACCAGTTGTATGAGTGGCAAGGGGGCCGACAAAACAAAATCCTCATTAACTGTGCCATTATATAAGAAACGAAGATAAACCAAAAGATTAGCCAGATTTGCAATATCTATTGAGTCATTAAGGGGGCCGTCACGCTCAATAATGAACTTCGTTAATTTTAGTCAGATTTTCGTGATTTTTTAATATGTTACATATACTGAGATGTTCACCACCAAGTTTCATGTCATTTGGTTGATAAACAACGAAGTAATTAAGAAAACTATTTTTGGAAAAAACACAAAAATGTTTATAAGTCATTTGTCCATTGACCATATTTATTGGAAAAAATACCACATTATACACAATAGTAATACCTAAGTTTTTGTAGTACGATTTTTGGAATCTTCTTAGTTTAGTGGAAATAATTTTTTTCTAAATCTCCATTCTATTGGAGAAAAACCATCATATATGATCTTCCAAAACCTAAAATGAAAAACCCTACTACAAAAAATTGCAAACTTATTCAGCTTTAAAATGATCCAAACCCTGTTAGAATCAGTTAAATAGTTATGGAGTTATTTCCAAAAAAAAAAAAAAAAAAAAAAAAAAAATTGTAGTTTTGAGATATTGAGCTTTGAAGTTAAAAATACATTTCCCTGATTTTTCAAAATTTTGTATTCTGATTTCTATGCCAATACATGCCTTAATGCATTCTATGGGCTTCACATGGTATTATAATGTACTGCTGGTATATCTGGTCCACCTTTTTATATGGTATTTGTTGCTCAAAGGGGAATTAGTTAGATGAGGCTATGGAGTGGCCGGGACGATGCACTGTCGCCTCTCTCGACTGAGACAGAAGGTAGCAGTCGTCTCTCAACCCTAGTTTTATTTCAGTTAACTTGCTCTATTTCTATTCATACATTTCTTCTTAGATGGTCTTGCCATTCTGGTGAAAATTATTTGAAAAATACTTCCAATAAAATAAGTTTTTCAGAGAGGTGAGAGACATACCCTCCTTACAATTCTGACTACCTGTCTTCTCTCTATACTGAGGGTGTTCAACATACACCAAGTATGGTTGCCAACTAGCTATTAGAAGTGAATACTAAAATACATCACATTTTGGACACCAAGTATGGTTGCCAACTAGCTATTAGAAGTGAATACTAAAATACATCACATTTTGGCCATTTTTTAGGAAAAAAAAGCTTAGTGGAGTAAGTGTGCACAAACAGTAGGAGTCAAAGGTGTGGTGGGGAGGTTGGTGGGGTCAGAAAATCAGTCATAACTCCTTTCTTTTTGCATATTTAGCAGAAATATTACAACAAGGAATAGCCAGAGCCTACCAGATTGTAGGGGATTTTTAAAAATTTTTCGAGTATTTTCAAAAATATTTGTCAGAAATTCAGCGTGACGGCCCCCTTAATCTGCAAGGGGTAAAATGCACTGTCCTTGACATGATGAATGTCGGTGCCACGGGCCACAGTGTTGTTGGAAAGTGGAATCATATCCAGCTTTTTTGCTGCCTTTTCCCCATACATGCAGTATACCAAATCTTTTGCCACTGGCAAGCATATTATCTTCTGCAGCCTTGTGTGGCATTTTTTTTTTTTTTTGCTAAAGTGTAGCTAGTAAGGTGTGATGCTTGTAGAGTGTCCTTGTGAGATCCAGTACCTGAATATTATGCCAATAGTTATTTGTTTTTTCTTAATTCTTTCAATTTACACGAAAAAATCTACTGGCTTTTCTCTCAAGTTGTTATGTTTTGTTTGCAGATAGTGACATAAGTAAGAGGGCTTGAGACAGCTGTTAGCTATAACTTCACTACAGAGAACACTTGCAGACTTGGTTTTTCAGCATCATCAATCCATGCAAACCCCAATGCGATATAGCTTTCATCTTATTTGCATTTTTACTCTTCTTTTCACATTTATCAGCTCTCTTTCTGACTCAATTGGTCTTGTTTTTCATTCTGCACCTTCACTCCATTCTGTCCCTCTGCTTCATCCTGCTGATCCATATCATGTTCCACCCTATGCCTTTTTCCCTTTGTTTCTCTCCAGCCTTCTTCATCAGTAACATCAGTGGCACTTGCCCCACCATCGCCAGACAACATGGTCAAGGCATGCTTTACAGGATTTTTCTTTCCCGACAGTTTCCGTGTTGTCAACCAGATATCCATTTTTGGTATTTGAACGAACTTGTAATCTTAACACCTTCCCTCTATGAATGTAACTGACAGGCTACCAGGCCCGTTAATAGTCAGTACTCCAAGGCTCGGGTAACTGATCAAGTATCGGACATGTCAAGTTCCTGTCACGCACACGCATGCACACACTCACACTACAGCACTGAGTGCATGAGATAATCTTATAATGAGACAAATGGTAGCTGTAGACGTGTCATTTATCGATAAGCATTACATGAGGACGTTATGTGTATAAATAGCAATACTATAAAGCTCTACGTGGCATCATGTCTGAGTGGGTGATGAAGAGGTGGTGTGAGGCAGCAAGCAGCTGACTGTCTTCTCTCTCACCCAGGCATGATGACACATAGCATTTTACAGTATTGCTATTTACAACCATAGGGTGCATGCACAGAAAAAGCAGGTTTGCCCGCTCGGGCAACCAGTGCTGATCTGCGCCAAGAATTAAACTATGTAAACAAGTGTAGGTATGCACAGAGAAGCAGGTTCGAGTGTGTCTGTGCTGGCAACCTGCTTCAACCCGCTTTCCTGTTTGCCTTGACCAACCCGCACAGGTAGACGCTACTAAGCAAGATGGATGTTGAGCGTCTGATAGCAAAAGTATATGCTAGACAGCCTGTGTGGAATAAATGGAGCAAGCACTATGCCAACAGGAATGTTGTGGATAGGCTGTGGGCTGAAATCAGCCAGGAGTTGAACATGATGATGATATTCTCCAAACTCTTTTCTATTGTAGTTTATTTCATATACTGCTCTTCTTTTTCTCTTGACTTGTGTATGAACACTATTGAGCAGCATGAAGTCATCATCAGACAATGAGCTTGACATCTGGTATACCGATCACAAATACAGTACCCACAAAAAGTATGCGGAAAAAGGCAAAAAAAGAGGAAAATACATTACTCGTATACTTTAGTACTTTGTATGATCACCATGGGCCTTCGGAATAGCTTTGATATGCTTTGGCATAGAATCAAATAGTCTTTTACAATAATCTTTATCAATGTCATGCACCCAGATGTTTCTGAGTGCCTCAACTAGCTGGCTGGGTGTAGCAGTGTCCCTTTCCTGGAGTTTCATCTTCATGCTTGCCCAGAGTTCCTCAATAGGATTAAAGTCCGGCGAGTTGCCAGGCTATTCCAGGACATCTATCTTCTTATCCTCAAGCCATTTCATTACTTTCTTGGCATTATGGCAGGGGGCATTGTCTTGCATGAACAAGCTGCAGTCACCAATTTGGTAAAAATCCAGGATGTGGCTCTGATGGACTTCAATATAGTGGTCTCCATTCATGGTGGCATTCTTGGGAAGGAAATAAATTCCTCCCTGCCCCATTTCACCACTAAAAGAACCCCAAATAATGACTGAAGGTGGATGTTTGACACTCAGATGCAGGTACTGGGGCTCAAGGGGGCTCATGCAGGGGGGATGGCTCAGCTTGCCACGCCTCACTGCACCGCACTGAAATGTGGATTCGTTACTCCACATGACCCTTCTCCAGTTCTCAATGGTGAAATCCTTATATTTCTTTGCAAATTTGAGGTGAGCTACATGCATCTTGTGAGTCAATAGGGGTTTGGAGGTTGGAGAGCGAAGATGCAGCTTCAGGTCCTTCTGACAGCGGTGTTGGATGGTGCGTTCCGCTACATTATCAAGGATGGAAGAGTAGGCTTGTTTGAGTTGTCTTGCTGTTATCTTGGGATTTTTCAAGACAGCTCTCTTAATCAATTTGTCTGTCATAGGCGTAGTCTTCCTGGGACACCCTGGGAGGAAGACACTTGGCTCGTGAAATGAGACTGTAAACAGCTGTTTTCCCTTTCCCTGTCCTCCTACAAATTTCTTTCACTGACACGTTTTCTTCATGATAGGCAAGAATACCTGCTTTTTCTTGATCAGTGAGGTTCTTGGGACCCATCTTAAGTGTCTCCGTGAGGGTTGGAATGGGGAAATGTAGGGTAGGAGAAAAGGCTGAAATTTCTTCTTCAGGCAGCTTTCAATCATTATCCGTCTGTGTCGCAGTCTCAAGGAGGAATGGCGGGAAACAGGGCTGGGAGGCTTGCAAGTCATTGACATTAGTTGCCAAGTACTACTATAATGAGATCTGAAGCTGCCACTTGCTTGAGCATGCTCATATCATGGAGGGTAACTCATGGGTCACAGACCGTGCATTTTCCGCATACTTTTTGTGGGTACTGTATGTCACTCACTGAGCGGGTCAAAACTGGTTACCTGTGTCCTCTGCGAACACCTTATCATGATGGTTTCTGGTGTGGGTTGGTGCCGGAAATCAGCACTTTGGTAACCTGCTTTCTCTGTGCACGCACCCATAGTGTTCTCATGTAATGCTTATCGATGAATATACATCTATTATTACCATTTGTCCCGTTATAAGATCTAGCCCTTAGGGAATAACATGTATCATCCAAGGTTCGAGGAGTAAGGTATGGTATTAAAATTTGGTCAGTGTTTTTAAATTTTGTCCATTAATCATGAGTTTTGAGAACACAGTGTATGAAACTCTGCATGATAACTATCAGAATTGAATGAAAATCGGCCATTACTGATTTTTCTTGCGCACCCCCCCAGCAATCATGTCAAGCATCCTACTGGGGTGCGCACATCACAGTTTGGGAACCCATGCTGTAGATTAGTAGACAAAGTTTTGTTTTCCATACAGTATGTATGAAAAACAAATCTTGGCATATTAGGGCATATCCTAGTTTTTTTGCATTTGTGTGTAAAATTTTGAATTTATTTTGAAACCTACATTGTTTTCTTAATGTTCTGCATCTTCTAAGGTTTCTGGTAGTGAAGTACCAGAAGATGCTCACTATATTAGTGGTGAGACTTCTCAACATGCCAAAGGAATGTTGGCTGCCATTGTGGTATCAGTGAATCCATCATTTGCTACTTCAAGGACAAAAAAATATAAGTGTTGGCAAAAGTGATCTTCAGCTAGACCACAAAAAGAGTGGTTACTCCCTGCAATAAAGCCATCAAAGGATTAAGTCTGTATTAGGCCTTGGGATCAGTAACTTTGGATAAAAACATTTCAATTGATACCAGGACCCTTCACACCTTCATGGAGGACTGTGTGGAGTAATTCCAAACTATACATGCTATTCAAATTTTTGGTTCTTCATGCAGTACAAATATGTTGCTCAGAAAGGCTTTTTTTTTTTTTATTATATGACAATTAATTTGCATCCAGTGCAACAAATTTCAGCCATTGATACAATGGTGAATAAGATACTGCTTTGTGGTTAGTTACTATGGCAGTGTAATGCAGTCACAGTACCCCCATACCAACATACGAACATGCATGCAGTACTGATTGGGTCAGCGCAGGGTAGGGAGAAAAATCAAGATAGATTTTGAAAATTCATGTGCAAGTAATTTGTTATTTGTACTTTATGGTTTACCATTAGAAATCAATTTCCCAACGATTTTGATGGAAAATAAAGATTTGGCTTGCATCTGAATCAAGTTGTGCCCTGAGTCATAGAACAGATTAGACATCCCAGGGTACCATTGTACAGTATGTGGAAACACTTAGAGCCTAATTATTAGTATTTAGCTTCTAATGATTGTTCTGAAGAGTGTGCATCATATCATGTGTATAATGTTGATATAGACATTTGGAAGCAATGTTTTGTAGCATATAAATGCAATACTTTTAAGATGTATAATGAGCAATTTTTAAATTTACTTCTCCCAGTGAACTGGGATTGTTGACTAATTCTGATATTGAAATAGTTGGTGAATGTCCCAATATATGTCAGTTGGATTATCTGGAGATATTTAAGAAGAATTAATATGTTGAATATTGTTTCTGAACACTGAGTCTTAAAAATATTTTGAAATTAGATATGCATATGCATGACCCTTGTATCAGTTTCCTGACCAAACTGTAACTCTTTATTGTCATCTTTACAGTTTTCCCTTTCATTCCTGTTCATTGGATCTCAGATGTAAAGTATTATGATATTTGCAAAAAACTTGCAATTGGGAATATTTTACTTACTCAACAGAACTGAAGGTTGATGTTGAAGAAGAGGTTGGCAAGTATAGAGTGTATGCTGATCGAGTACGACCCTTAGTGGCAAACACTGTGGCCTACATTCATAAATGCCTTCAAGATAACAAGAAAGTGCTTGTAGAGGGAGCCAATGCTGCCATGCTTGACATTGATTTTGGTGAGTAGTAGTAGTAGTAGTAGTAGTAGTAGTAGTAGTAGGAGTAGTAGTGATAGTAGTAATAGTAGTAATAGTGGTGGTGATGGTAGTAGAAGCAGCAGCAGCAGCAGCAACAGCAGTATCAATAGCAATAACATAGTAATTATTTAGTAATAGTGGCAGAGGTGATGAACTGGAATACATACAGAAAATAAACAGACACTTCTTGATCATCATACGTTGCATTTATATATTTTATTTTACTTTTTATTTCAATAGAAAAAATGGCCTACCTAATCATGAAATATTTTAATATGTCCATAATAAAAGTTTTTAATGTGCCAAAATGTCTATTTGTGAAAAAAAGTCATGTGAAAAGGAGTTTTAACAGATCTGTGAAACAAAAAGGGGTAACATTTCCATTTTGGTGTGATTTAATAGGGTTACATTGGTGTCCCCATTACAGTGGAAGTAAAACAAAATTATGGTGGGCTATGGCATGTGACAGCAACATTTTGTCCAGCTTTTTATGCTAGTATCATCTCTCTAGCATCTAATAGTGAAATATTCTTTGAAATGTCTTTGAGAGTGTGAAATATATTTTTTAAATATTTACAATTTGCTAAAATTTTTGACATCTGGTGTGTGTTTTCCTTATTCTTTATTGTCTTATATTGACATCATTGTAATATGAAATCTCAAATGCAGTGATATAGATTAATTATCCATTTAGAAATGTAAGAGTGAGCTTTCATCCACAGGTACTTACCCTTATGTGACATCAAGTAACTGCAGTATTGGTGGTGTCTGTACTGGCCTTGGTATTCCTCCCCGTTACATTGGGGAAGTTTATGGTGTGGTGAAGGCATACACAACCAGAGTAGGTGTGGGTGCATTCCCTACTGAGCTAAATGATGTAAGTGCATTTTGTAATTTTCTTAAGATTAACAGATTGTTTCATTATTTATCTTTGTGCTGTACATATAACCTTGGCTGCTTTGGTAAGGTAACAATACATTTAGGTCTTCTTATAGTGTTTGTTACAAGCATTTTACTATTTTTGCTTTGTAGACAGAAAATTTGTTAAAAGCATTCATGTTAACTGATAAAGAACTGATAAAAAACATCTATAAATCACATACCCAAATTCTTTGTATAGAAAAACCAATACTATAGTAAAACCAAATTGTACTGACCTGTAGGGTGTTGACCACTATGCTACCAGATCTCCAACTAAAACATTCACCTTTTACTACTCACGGTTCTTTATTCATAGTATTATCAACAAAGTGTTATAAGAATATTCAGACTTTTCATTAGATAGCAGATGATACAAGTAAGTGTTGTATACAAAATTAAATGAAGGTATTTCATGTACATATATGACGATGTGGCATATCAGGTCAGGCAACCTTGCCATTCGACCCAAGGTGGGATTTCCCAATGGGGGAAAGGGAGAGAGTAAGGTCACCATACAGGTGCAAATCAACTCCCTTCTCATGATGAAAGGATACTCAGACTTGTTC
Source organism: Callinectes sapidus (assembly GCA_020233015.1). NCBI lineage: Eukaryota > Metazoa > Arthropoda > Malacostraca > Decapoda > Portunidae > Callinectes > Callinectes sapidus. The sequence goes on from CM035192.1 coordinate 20,554,288, forward strand.
ATGTGTTTCTTTTGATCACTGGATCTCAAGAGCACATAACATCATGGAAATGATCAGTCTCACTTTGATTTATATAAACAGCACCTTTAGTTTAATTTATTTACTTGAGCAATAATCATCTACAGAGAGTTTCATGTCTTTTTTTCCCAAGTGAATGAGAAGAGCTGATATTCTGTTTTTCTGAGGTAATGAGAGATACGGCAATGTTGAATGGATTATCGGTCCTATTCTATGTGTTCGTATAATTTGATTTTAGTCATGCTGGGTTATGTGAAAGAAAGGGTTAGAATAAGAGTGGTGATGGGGCTGGCAAAGTGTGAAAAAACACACAAAAAATGAGGAATATCTTGTTTCTATGGTGGAAGTAATCATGTTCCTGAATTACTCCAGGTGTGAAGACAAAATACACAATTTTCTTTTTTCCATTTTTTTTATTAGATTGTCCTTAATATCAGTTTTTTTTATAATTATTGTTGTTTTTGTATGCCTAATGTATACAGTGAATGTGGATAGTCTTTGTAAACAGAAATACAGAAAAAACTACAATGGGAGAAAATTTTGGGTGTCATTATGTTACCAGATGTCATGTGGGGGTTGGTGCTCTGAGGCAGTAGCACGCTGGTGGACATTAGTGAAAGTGTTAAAATGAGTGGTGGAAAACCTGATGATACAATGGGTTGGCTGTGATTTGAGATTTAGCAGAAGTGACATACCATCATTTGGTGTGGTAGATAAATTATATAGTATAAAAGATTATTTTCTGAAAGAAGGTAGAGTAGTGGCAGGGGTTTGTGCTACTTTAAGCAAATGATATTAGCCTAGGAAGTCTCCAGATTGAATACAATCACAAAATTTCACCAGTATGTGAAAATTTTGTTAAACTATGATGGCTGGAAAGGTATATGTGAAAGAATTGGTTGATGGCTCATTGCACTACTAGTCGGGTTTATATGCTATCTGATGGAGGATATGGCATCAGTGAGGGGGTAAGTGCACTATTGCATGTCTGGGTATTGCACTTGGTGCCTTAAGTTCTCTATTTTTATATACAAACTATAAAAATTGTTGACATTAAATAGTTAATGATTCCTCTTGCCTGTCAAATGATATAAGCTCGAAAAATATAACAAAGATTGCAAAATAGCTCTTTATTTTTAAAAGATAAGATTATATTGACAAACAAGCAGAGATGCTGTCATTGTCAAAAGTCTAAATTTCTAAATCAATTCAAAACAAAAAGATTTAAAATATGAGTGTGTTCTGGAAAGTTTTATCAAGCATCATCAAAACAGTTAGCTCTCTCCCCCCTCTGTCTCTCCTCATCTGTGCCTTCTCTTCCCCCTTTTTGGGCAGCCAGGGATACCAGTGTCCCTGGCAATGCCTCACCAGCTGGTTGGGGTGGGGCTTGCAACCCCTCCCCGTAAAAAACACCCACATCCACCAACAAAGTTAGAGGCAGAGGTCGGGGTGGGGTCTATAGGCGCGGGCGAGCCTCTGGCCACGGCCCCGATCCAAGTATGCTGGGGGGTCCGACCGTGCAGACCTCTCCGGTGCCAAGGCACCAGAGGGGCCTGCCTACCGGTATGATGGATGTAGGGGAAAGCCTGCGGGAGCCCTGTGTCCTGAAAGGGGCGGGAGGACCCCCTAGCCCTACTTCTGATTTTGGGGGTGCTGGCGGGGCTGCAGATGTGGCGCCTGCACGTTGGACCGCTCCTGGGGTGAACCTTTGAAGGGTTCTGTGTGTGGGGTCCTGGAATGTCCTGAGTCTCTCAGAGGATCACAGACTGCCTCATTTATCAGATGAGCTCAGTAGGCTGAGGGTGGATATGGTGGGGCTCTCTGAGACAAGGAGGTCTGGCAGTGGCGAGACCAGTAGTAAGGGTTTTACTTACTACTGGTCCGGCACGAGCAATGGTCACCATGTCAAGGTGGTAGCCATAGGCATCTCCAGCAGACTGCAGCTGTCTGTTGTAGAGGTTACTCCGGTTGATGAGCGTATAATGCGATTAAGGCTGAAGCACAGTTTAGGGTTCATGTCTGTTGTTGCTGTATATACTCCTACCGAGGTATGTGAAACTGAAGAGAAGGAGATGTTCTATGCCAAACTCGACTCTGTACTGGACCAGTGTCCCCGTCGTGATGCACTCATTGTCCTGGGCGACTTTAATGCTGTCACTGGCACTGAAAGGGCTGGCTATGAAATATGTGTTGGTCCCCATGGTTCTGGTACGAGGAATGACAACAGCTCTTTTCTTCTGAATTTTGCAAGATTCAGAAGGCTGAGAATTGCGGGTTCCTGGTATCAGAGACCAGCGCTGCACCGTTGGACTTGGTATAGCAATGCCAGAGGGGTAGCGAAGGAGATCGATCATATCCTTGTCAGTACTCGTTGGAAGATCCTCCAGAACTGCAGGGTTTTTCGGAGTGCCGAGTTCTTTGCGACCGATCACAGGCTTGTTGTTGTTTCACTCAAGCTTCATATCAAGTCCAGAAAGCCTCCAAGACTCAACCACACTGTGTTTCATCTTGAGAAGCTGAAGGACTTGACATGTGCACAAGAGTATGCAGTGACAGTCTCCAATCGGTTTGGAGTGCTCGACACCCTTGAGGACCCTGAAGAGCTATGGGATACCTTTAAACGTGAGACTCTTGAGGCTGCCAAGGAATGCATTGGGGAGCGCCCGAGGTCACGGAGTGGCTTTACCTCGGTAGAGACGCTGGAAAGTATTGAGGAGAGCCGCGCTGCCAGACTTGCTGGGGACCATGACCAGTACAGGGCTCTGTCACGTAGGACTAGAACTCTTCTGAGAAGAGACAAGGAAAGGTACGTCAAGGGTCTCACTGAGGATGTCGAGTGTCATTTAAATGCTAATGACCTCAGACCTGCCTATCGAGCTCTGAAGAAACTCCGCTCCAAGTCTACTTCTCAGGTGAGTGCTATCCGAACAGCAGATGGTTGCCTCGTATCGGACGCAGATGGGCAGATGGCTCCTTGGGCTGAGTACTTTGAGCAGGTGTTCACGGTGGATCCTCCAAGCAGACAGCTCCGGACTGCAGGGTTGCAGACGTTGGATGCTGATCCACCCATTGACGAAACTGCACCCTCCATTGGCGATGTCAAGGAGGCTGTGGCAAAGTTGAAGGGTGGAAAGGCAGCTGGCATCTGCAACATCAGTGCGGAGCTACACAAAGCTGGGGGTGAAGCCATGATCCGTGGGTTGCATGCTGTCTTGACTGCTGTATGGCATTCAGGTACCATTCCCCCTGACTGGAAGAAGGGGTTGGTCGTCCCTATCTGGAAGGGGAAAGGGGACCGTCAAGACTGCAGCAACTACCGTGGAATAACGCTGCTCAGCGTACCAGGCAAGGTGCTTGCCCATTTGCTGCTGACACGGATCCGCACTCACCTGCTGAAGCATCAGAGACCTGAACAGTCAGGGTTCACGCCCGGTAAGTCAACAACTGACCGTATCCTAGTGCTTCGCGTACTGGTGGAGCGCCATCGTGAGTTTCGACAGGGAATGCTTGCAGCCTATGTCGATCTCAAGAAGGCGTTTAACTCAGTGCATCGAGAGACACTCTGGGATCTTCTGCATCTCCGTGGGATTCCTGCAAGGATTATTGGTCTATTAACTGGCCTGTACTCCGGGACTGTAAGTGCTGCCAAGTGTGGAGGAGGCGTGTACAGCTTCTTCCCTGTGAATACAGGTGTGAGGCAGGGCTGTGTGCTTGCTCCATCACTTTTCAACACATGCATGGATTGGGTACTAGGCAGAGTTGTGGAACAAAGTCATTGTGGAGCATCTGTCAGCAACACCAAGATTACAGATCTTGTTTTTGCTGATGATGCAGCAATCTTCGCTGAGTCACTGGAGGTTCTGGTAATGGCTCTAGAGGCACTGCACGAGGAGGTGAAGCCCTTGGGACTTAAGGTTTCCTGGGCCAAGACCAAGGTCCAGGTGTTTGGAGGCGTGCTGGATGAAACAGTACAGTCTGTCCATGCGTGTGGCGAGGACATTGAGATCTTGAAAAGTTTCACATACCTTGGTAGTGTAGTGCATAACGATGGTGGGTCGAGCCAAGAAGTCACACGGCGGATTGGCCTGGCCCACGACATTATGGACTCGCTCAACATGAGTATTTGGCGTTGTCGATACCTGTGGAGACGGACAAAGATTCGGATCTTCAAGTCGCTGGTGATCCCTGTCTTACTCTATGGTTGTGAGACATGGATGCTGAACACCGACCTGAAGAGGCGAATTGATGTCTTTGGTACTAGATGCCTTCGCAGGATCATGGGATACCGCTGGTATGACTTTGTGTCAAATCAGCGATTGTTCCACGAGACCGATTCAAGGCCTATTACTAGCATAGTCCGTCAGCGCCAACTGCGGCTATATGGGCATGTGGCGCGATACCCGGAAGCCGACCCTGCTTGTCGGGTTGTTTCCGTAAGGGACAACCCAACCTGGAGGAGGCCTAGGGGACGCCCACAGAACTCTTGGCTGCGGCAAGTCGATGCCTCCTGCTGGGAGTTACTCGGTATAGGAAGGGAGCCTGCATGGAGACTCGCGAGGCGTGACCGCCAGGAGTGGCGCCGTAGGGTAGGCGAGTCAACGCGCCCCCCGGCGTATGCCCCCCATGATTGATTGATTGATCAAAACAGTAGGACAACCTCACATCAGCCAAGCCGTTACACTTCATACAATAAAACTCAACATCCATTGCTTCAATGTCTTCTGAGACCTCCCAGTCAAATTAATTTCATTCACACATTCCACATGCCATGAGCTGACACACAATGCACACTGCACTCTCACTCTTGCTTTTGTTTTACATTGAAATTTAGAAAAGTTCATTCACATATTCAATGTCAGTTATTGTCCAGGGCTGGCTCATCCCCTCTGTCTGAAGTCTGTTTCCTCTCCTTTCTACTTTCCTGAACTGCTTTTCTTTCCTTTTTCTCTTTTCATATCTTCCTTTCCTTATGTTTTCCATCTGCTTTTTCTTTTCCTCCATTCACCTTCTCTTTGCTTTAGCTTCTTGTTCCTTTACCTTTTTCTTTCCTCTTATTTTCTTTTTTTTCTATTTTCTCTTTTTCTCTTTCTTTCTGTTTCTCTTTAATCATTTGCTGGTGCTCAATACCACTTAATGAATATGGCAAAGCTGCAGTGATCTTTTTAAATCCCTTTTCTTCTGGGATGAGGGCAGAGTGAAGTAATCCTCAATATTTCATGTAGTGTGGGCTCGGTGCCATTTCAGTAAAGAAAGTGAACAGAACAAGAATATAATTTGAAATGTATAGTAAAAAATTGCTTGAGCGTACAATAAAATGCAGGATAGCATGCAATGCTGACCAATGATTTTATGGTGGGTGTACGCACTATCCATGCCTTCAATAATTTTTAGAGACTAGGCATGTTTATCTTCAACCATTTAGCAGTCATGCATTGTAACAATGTATTAATTGGCAAGCAATGGTAGTTTTGTATCAAAATAGGTGGCAGTGACTAACCCTGACATTCATGTGTACTATCAAAAGTGTTAGTGGTGATGACTGAAACACAATTTACCTTAGTACTGTGTGAAGGTCGACTGGTTCTCTTTCACTGGCTCGCACAGGAAATGGAGTGGTATTGGCAGTGAAATTTAAATTTCATTCTGCATTTTCATTCTCTGTTTATTTGTATGATGGGACTTAGTGCACAAACTTGACTAGTGGGCAGAACCTCCACTACTTTACAATACTGCAAGACTGGCAGAAGGCAAATAATGGAGGACATGCTACAGACCATTATCACTAACAAGCTTCATTGTAAAAATCTGACAAAATGATGAAAGATAGATGGACAAAGCAGTTAGAAGAGAACAATTTACTTAACCCAAGACAATTTGGATTCAGACAAAAAAGGTCATGTACCATTGATCTTATATGCATTTATTCCAGAGTAATAAACATAATACAGGGAAAAGGATAGATGGGGTGACTTTCTAGATCTCAACATTTTTTTGACAAAGTGCCACAAAAAAAATAATAAGAAAATTAGAAATTATAGGTGAGATACAAGGAATACTTGTATGAAAAATTTTAAAGGAAAGAAGAATAAGAGTAACAATAAGATACAAGAGTTCCTTTTGGAAAGAAGTTACCAGTGGAGTTTCATAGGGATCAATGTTGGCTCCAATTATATTTGCTATGTACATAACCCTTTACTGGCCATTTATAGAAATACTTAGGTAATTAATATCTTTACTCTAGATTATGAAAGTAGACCAAATTCTAAGATATTTTTACTCAAGGATGTTTTTAGAAATTTTTCATATTCGTGTTGAAAATCAATATCAATGAAGTGATCATATGTGATCACATGCCTGTTAAGGTTAACAAAACTCCATAATGTGGCAATTAAAAAAAAATTAAATAGAATGTTAAAAAAACACAGGATAGCAGTAGCATCATTGTATTATATATTAAAAAACATAAAGATGAAAATATTACAATATAAAGGTTTTTCATGACAGCCAAATATACCTCACCACACCTCCCTTGTCCCTTCCAACACAGGTCTTTTACTACACATCACTTGTCTCTTTTCATTTGGTCTGCTTTCTCATGCCATAGCCTCATGGTATTCCTTGAGGCAGTTTCTAAACATGTCGAGGCAGAGTTGCACTTTGCAGACCTGGCAGACAAAACTGGAGTGGGCGATTCGCCTGTGTTTGCTGCAGTTACTAAGCCTGAAGTCAAGTTCACTTATATTTCAATGTGTTATGCAAAAAAAAAAAAAAAAAAAAAAAAAAAAAAAAAAAAAAATAATATAGATATATATATATATATATATATATATATATATATATATATATATATATATATATATATATATATATATATATAAAAGGGCAATTATTGTTTCAGGATGCTTGTAGAATTGTTACCTAAGGTGTAATTGGAGTATTATCTAAGTTATAAATGCTTACACACAATTTTATAATACACTTGATATCTTGATATATAAATGCTCTATTTATGAATTTTTGAAGTTATAAGTAAAGTAATTAATAATCAATGATTCTAACACCACAACACAGCTGTGTATCACCCGAGGCTGATGCTTTCTGTGTCTTTGAAAATGGCACCCAGAAAATTGGTGATAATGACCTTAATCATGAAAGATGCTTAAAATTTGAACATGTCACTCAATATATAATCACTGCCTACAAACATTTGTATCAAGAAATAGTGTCATAATCTTAAAAATCAAGAATGACTTTGTTTTCAAGCCAATGATTGTTGGTAACACAGGGACAAAATTTTTAATTGTAGGAACATATCTTGCCTTATATGATAGAAGTGTATGGGAGAAAATGGCTCTGTTTATGAATTTTCAATTTACAAACAGTTTCATACATAGAGGGACTGGTATACACGTATATTCACAAACTAACATTTTTAGCTGCTGTTTACAAGCTTGAATGAAGAGATACCAATCGGTAAGAGTAATGGTCACAAGAAGAAGAAGAAGCAGCCGTTACTCTCAGTGATTGCCAGTGGAAATTTCCCTCTTTATCTTCTGCTGTATTTTCGGTATTCCATGCTGAACTTCACTTCTTGTATTACAAAACCATGGGTTCTTTAGCTTCTTATTGCTTATGGATCCTGTGTGTTCCTGTTGTGTTGTTTCTATTCATTTCATTGGTCTCTTGGACTTGTCTCCCACTCCTTCACCAAAAATCATTTCATTGCTTTTATGGTTCTTTTCATGTGTTTTGTTTTCGCGACAGTATTTGTGTTTCCGCTCCTCTTCTGCCCTCTATAATGGATGCCATCATTGTATTCATATTTGATATTGTCATGAAGATCATCTTGACTTCGTGGCACCTGAGTGATAGTGATACAGTGCTTGAAATCATCACCTGACAGTACACCACCACCACCAGGGTTAAGATCTTAGTTACTGGGAATCATTGTCCTCTTGTGTTATTATGGGGTCCACTAGTGATGATGAAAGCATTGTGGTGAGTAGTAGCTGTGGGCATGTGATGCTGTATCATTATCAAAGTAATGCTGCCTTACGATTAACTGTCTTTCCTCATGATGTCGTAGTAGTGACGCCAATGATCACTCCTAGGTGAGCGAGGATCATTCACTCACCAACTGCTACAAATCTTTTTGGATACCAGGGATGGGTGGCGGTGGCCTTTGTTAACGACCTTTGTTTTGTATGGATGTTCAGTTACTAGATTTTTTTCAAGTATTAAATCAAATCTTTGCATTCGAGTATTGAAAAGTTACCCTATTGAGACATTTGAGTATTGAGTCTCCACTGTATATCATAACTTGCACTCCTCACTGGGCATATGTCCATACAGTCATACCTCTGCATATGAGTTTAATTCGTTCCACAAATGAGCTCGTATCGTGAAATAGCTTGTATGGTTGAACAGGATTTCCTATTTGAATACATGTAAAGCTGAATAATGTGTTCAAACACGAGAAAAACATGCAAATTAAATTTTAGTAGTACTGATTTACACTGAAAGAAAGTTAACATTAATAAGAAAAACAGTGATAAATGGTATTTGTTATTAAAATAAACATTATAAATACAGATAATGTAAATAAATAAGCAAATAATGTTAATATCAAGTGATAAGAAATGTATGTAGATTAACTCACACGACAGAGGCGTAAGATGGTGGCGGAGGAGGGGAGGAGTGAAATCGGCTGACAAGAATTAAACTTACATAATAAACATAATTACATTAATAGACTTAACAACAAGTTAACACTAGGTTTTTATCTTTTCTGTTTAAAATTTTTTTGTATTTATTTTTTATTTTTTCATTCACTGTGAACTAGTGGTGGCTTAGTGTGACTAAATGCTCGCGGCTCGTATGGTGAATATTTCCTTGTATCCTGAGCAACGATTAGGCTCATTTCCCAGCTCATATCTTGGAATTTTCATATCCTGAAGCACTCGTATGTAGAGGTATGACTGTATTTGATCACTTTGACTTTTGCCCTTACTGGGCACGTTTTCATCTAGTTTTGCACATCCTACACAAATGACACCTATATAGGCTTATAGTACAACTATTCAACTATATAACATCAATGTATCATCAGCTTACTAACATTACATGAAAGAGTAGAAGTACAGGTGTAAAAACAAATTAGCTGTAGGTCCTCACTCTCTGGCAACAGGGAAGACACTGATCTCAGAGGGGCTCTGAGCCAGTCCTTAGGGTGTGGATTTCTTGACATCATACTGATGTTAGTAGCATAATGCTTGCTGAGTACCTTAGACACTATCTTCCTGCTCCAAACTCCAGCCTGTTTGCATTGAGGCACCATATTGGACACCTATTTAAGTGATCATATATGGTAACTTAGCCGGTAAAGGGATAAATAACATGGGTGAGGGGATAGACAGCTATATGAGTTCCATTGCTGATGAGCCAAATTACTGAGAATAGAAAGTTCAGGAAGTGATTGCAGTATGCTTAAAAAAAATCTCAACAAACTTTGGGAATGGAGTCAATAATGGGAGATGGATTTTAACATAAAAAGGGCAGTTTAGTGGAATTTTGGAAAAGTAAGAAATAGAATATCAGGACACTATAAACTTGGAGAGAAAGAAGTAAAGAAAGTGGAATGTGAAAAGGATCTGAGAGTGCTCATTTTTGAGGAAACAGAAAAAAACATCATTCACATAAATAAGGCTGAAATTGGAATATGCATCTGTAATGTGGTCACTTAATGCAGAGAATATAAAAAAGATAGGATTCAAAGAACACTAACAAAACTGGCCCCAACTTTTAGAGAACTATTGTATGAAGAAAGGCTTGATAGACTGGGATTGCCATCACTTGAACAAAAGAGGGAAAGAGAAGACTTACAGGTCATCTACAAAATTATGACAAAATTGGAAGTTTTGGACTGTGAAGATTTTAAAAAATGGGATGTGAGAGAATCAAGAGGACATGGATAAAGAAGTGATGCGTGCAATAATGATTATATGAGATACAGAGACAGGACAATGACCTTAGCTTCCTTCCTGAAAAATACATGTAGGTAAATACACACAGTATTTTAGATGTGATGGTGATGCACTACTGCACTGCCTGATGTGAAGACAACACACATGTACACATGCATCCATGTACACACGTGGTGCTGGAGTTTCTATTTTTATTCGACCTTGTTGTACCTTTTATTTATTTATTTTATTCCATTTGTATTGGTAGCATTAACCTGATTTTCTTTTACAGGCACTGAAGTCTATTGTGATTATTTGATAGGCATAGTTTTGGTTTGATGAAAAGGGTGGGTATAGTTAGTAAAGGAAGACGACTCACTTGGACTCACAAAACAAAATGAATCATTTACTGAATATTTCATCAGTCATACCATGAATGATTTGCAATTTATAACAGTGGATTTCTCATTGATTTCAATGGGAAATGAAGATCCAGTTTGTGCCAAAATTTAATTGTTTCCTTGGTCATGGAATGGATTAAGGATGTAACTTGGGGATCATTCAATATTATGAAATAACAAATACCATAGTCTTGTCATATACCTCCATTATGAATGTATTTTAACATATTTGGTATTAATTTGATGATTCCTCTCTATATCTTAAGACACCTAAGCAAATAAATAACTAATTTTTTGCAGGATACTGGGAAGTTGCTTCAGTCTCTTGGGGCAGAGTTTGGAGTGACCACAGGGAGACCAAGGAGGTGTGGCTGGTTAGATGTTGTTTTGCTGCGTCACACCAACATGGTTAATGGATACACTGCCATCGCTCTTACCAAGCTAGACATATTGGATGAACTACCTGGTAAAAACTAATAATTTGACTTGTCCCTGATTATTTATCATATAGCAGTGTAAAAAGAGTGTAAGATGCATGTGAAATGTTTGGATAAAAAACCTAGGTTTTGTATGATATGATTGAATGTAGAGTAAATGTGTGTAGACAAAAATGGCCTTAAAGGTGTAATAACTTGATGGAATCAGAATCTTGGAGTTTTACATGTACAGTGGAATGAACCTTGGACCTCAAATGCCTCAGACATCAAACAATTTGGATTGAACAAAAAATTCAATATTATTTTGCTTCAGAGAATGAACAAACTTTGGATTTTGAACTCAAACATAGCCAAATGAAAGGAAGCTGGCCACTGGAGTAACTAAGCAACAGGCTGAGGCTCCAGGGTTGCAAATGGCATTTTTCACAGCCAAATTTAATTAATTTTTGCAGTGAAACATGTGTTTGGTAGTGGAAACGTTAATTTGGGAATTTGGCATTAAAATGTCTGAAATCAAGAAACTAGGTGATGCAGTTTTGGTTAAAATTGTGTAATGACCTCTGTCTATAAATTATGTACTGTCTGTGTGTAAATCTGTGTAGCACAGTTGTTTTCAGTTCCTAGAGAGAGAGAGAGAGAGAGAGAGAGAGAGAGAGAGAGAGAGAGAGAGAGAGAATTTATCTAATTGTATTGTACAGTGTTTGAGCGGGACTTATAGAGTCCTCTATATCTCCATATCAACATTTCTGTGAATTAATGTATGTTGATTGCTGTAACAACCTCTTCCTTTAATCCATTCCAAATATCCAGATTTTTGTGCTGGGGTTTCAATTAGTTAAGTGGAAATTCAGAATGAATGAAACAAAGCAAAATAATCAATTGTATGAAGATGGTGCACATTAGAAGGATTGTTGTGTTTGGGGAGGCAAATGGCTTTAAGTCTCTTGGATTACACATAAGTTGTTTATTTGAGTTGTTCACAGGTAGTATTATTTTTCCAAATCCATATAATATAGTTTTATTTTACATAATCCAATTGCTTGATGGAAGCTCCTTGAATACACCAAATGTTAATACAAAACTTTATTCCAGAAATCAAGATTGGTGTTGGATATTGGAAAAAGAATGGGGAAAAGATTGAACATTTTCCTGCAAACATGGACGAGTTGGCAGACATAAATGTAAGTCATAGCTGATTATATTGATCTATATATCCTTCATCATTTGGGACATTTGTATCCAGAAAACTACTAGATTCACCAATTAGGTATGCTGGAAGAAGTCTTTACATTTTATACCGTATATACTACAGCATAAGATGACATTTTTGCCAATTTTGAGACTCCAACATTGAGGGAACATTGAGGGGTTGTCTTATACTCCGGTTATGAAACACAAACCTATGACTCTGACATTAACATAAAACCACTTTACCTTGAAATTCATTCTGCAGGCACACGTGCATATATCGTTTACCGTGTGTGTGTGTGTGTGTGTGTGTATTATTTATATATACAGTGGGTATTCGAGTAACTCGTAAAATGATACTAGTAATACACAATGCGTTACTCGATACCGTGTTACTCGTTCTTAAGAAATCAATACAAAAAAACATTTTGGTTCTGGCCAAAATCAAAAACTCTGCTTTTTCTCACTTTTTTCCCCTAACTTTGCCTAATTCGCCCAGAAAACAAAAATGACATTTAACTTTTTTCACCACATATTTGTGTGTGTGTACGTATGTGTGTGTGTGTGTGTCTGTGTGTGTGTGTGTGTGGAGGAGGAGGAGGAGGAGGACGAGGAAGGGCATGAGGAGGATTAGTAAACAAAACGTTAAAGGTAACACTCATACTGGTGCTGAAGTTCTGTGTGCTGGATGTCCCCCTCACCCCTCCCCCCACCCCAATCCCCCACCACCTTACAAGGGTGAGGGGGGAGATTCAGCCGAATGAGGATGTTGAATGGGACAAAAACAAAGAAAATGGCTGGCCATCTGTTTCTATAATCAGCCACACCGTGGTGTATGTGCGAGTGGTGCGGGGCGTGGGGCGGGTCAGTGGGACAGCCCAGCTGGGTGGCCGGCAGTGGCGGTGGCCGGAGGTGGCAGTGCCGCTGGCCACCCAGCATTATTCATTTACTTACGCGTTATTCATTGACTTTTTTTTTTTGACACCGCATTACTCGTTTTCGTAGTACTTGATACTGCGTTACTCGAAGATCCCACTGTACTTTCTGCCTGTCCCATGGGCTCCACTACTGCTTGCATCACTACATTGTTCCTTGTGGTTTCCTTCCTGTGTGTGTGTGTGTGTGTGTGGGTGTGTGTGTGTGTGTGTGTGTGTGTGTGTGTGTGTGTGTGTGTGTGTGTGTGTATTTACTTAGTTGTATTTACCTAGTTGTATTATACAGGGTTCGAGTGGGACTATAGTGTCCTGTCTCCATATCTCCTTATGTCCAACATTTCCTTGAAATTATGTATATTGGTTGCTGTAACAACTTTCTTGTGTGTGTGTGTGTGTGTGTGTGTGTGTGTGTGTGTGTGTGTGTGTGTGTGTGTGTATGTATGTATTTACCTAGTTGTATTGTACAGGGTTTGAGCAGGGCTCATAGTGTCCTGTCTCCATATCTCCATATATCCAACATTTCTTTGAATTTACGTATACTGGTTGCTTCAACAACCTCCTCTTTTAATCCATTTCAGGTGTCCACAATTCTGTGTGGAAAACTGTATTTCCTTGTGTCCTTTAGACACCGACTCTTTTTGATCTTCCTGAGTGTCCTCTCATCTGTCTAGTTTCTTCTTCCATGATCACCAGGTTATGGTTATCCAGCTTTTCAATTCCATTTACTATCTTATACTGTGTTATTAGATCACCTTTCTCTCATCTATCTTGCAGAGTTAGTAGTTCCATTTTCTTTAACCCTTAGCGTACGGTGATCGTACATGAACGATCATAGCGCCGCGGCTGGTGGGGCGGTGATCGTTCATGTAATCAAGAATTTTCCCGCCACACATTCGTATTGTTGCACCACTCTCTCGACTCACAAGGGGAGCCTGAGCATCTGGCAACACTTCCCACTCGCTGAGTTGCCACTTTGACTGTTTTCACGTACTATTCAGTTAGATTTTCTCCTTCATGGAGGCAACATCTGGCAACCCCCGGGACCCGGCGGGTAGTTCCCCCCCTCCGCTTGAAGAAAGCAGCATGGATGCGGAAATACATGTTCCATATGATTCTGATTTTGACATAACTGATGAGAGTGACGATAGTGATTTTTGTTTTGAGACCGATGACAGACATCGGAGAGACGATTTCCCCGCCTAACAAAGGAAGGAATTGGGTTCATTTTCCTTTCCTCCATCTCCCATTTTACAACACACACACACACACACACACACACACACACACACACAGAATCTTCGGCCAAGAGACTGTAGGAAGATATCTCAGGTCTGTTTACCGTCCTAGGTGTCAAATACCGCGTGATAAGCCCTCTCTCTCTCTCTCTCTGTGTGTGTGTGTGTGTGTGTGTGTGTGTGTGTGTGTGTGTGTGTGTAGTAGCAAAAATAAAACTCACTCTCCCTGCGTGAGAGAGAGAGAGAGAGAGAGAGAGAGAGAGAGAGAGAGAGAGAGAGAGAGAGAGAGAGAGAGAGAGAGAGTTTCGCGGACCATTTCGTCACGCTGCTGGGCCTTTCTGGTCAGCGGGTTACAATGCACGATCTGACAGAAATCTTTTATGGGCTGTAATTTTGCTCTCAGATGTCATAGCATGCTTGACAGTACATCATTGTACTCAGAATTAAACAGATAAATGGATTTTTATCAATAAAATTATCTGCAAACATTTTCCTATATTCCAAAAGTTACCCGGAGATGGGAATCGAAAATAAATTAGCTAGCCGTACGCTAAGGGTTAATCTAGTTGTCATAAGTTAGTTCTCTCAATTCTGGTACCATTTTGGTGGCCACTCTTTGGATCCTTTCAAAACAAATGCTTTTTTGATATTTAAGTAGACAGCATCCACCCACTCCTCTCTCGTATCGTTTCCTTCAATTACTCATGTATAGAAACTTAGTAGGTTTGTCTCACATGATTCTCCTTGTCTGAATCCAAATTACCTATTAGATTTAACTCTATTGTCTTCCAAATGTCACCCCTTTCTCTATAATTAATATCTCGCAGAGTTTACTAACAACACTTGTTGGTGACACAGGTCTATAATTTAGTGGGTCAGTCTTCTTTCCTCCTTTGTAAATGGGCACTATGTTGGCCCTCTTACACTCTTGCTGTCATTCATAATTTCACTGAGCTCTTTTGCTGTTTGGTATATTTTTTCTCCCTTTACTATCTTATCTAAAGTTTCTGTATGCTGTGTGTGTGTGTGTGTGTGTGTGTGTGTGTGATGTCATCTGATCTGATATTTTTTAACTTTGTCAACAGGTTGAGTTCATTACCATGCCAGGCTGGCAGCAAGACACCTCTCAGTGTCGCACTTATCAAGACTTACCAATAAATGCACGGAGCTATGTAGAGAAAATTGAAGAACTTGTAGATGTACCAGGTATGGCCTTGACTTACATTGGGTTTTGAAGAAGCATTGGCAAGCTTGTTATTCAAACATAAAATTGGCTAGTGTAATATTCCTTATAGTTTACATTTTGATGCTTTATTGACAAAAGATTAGATAGAATAGTTGTAGAGAAGAGAAAGTTAATAAGATATGTTGTCACTTTGTGTATTACTGTATAATGCACAATTATAGTATTCTATAAATTTCTTGTGAACTGAGCTATTGCACAATGCTGTACACTTCTTTGGCTACTAGTTATAGATACTCAAGCAAATTTTCTTTACTTAATGAATAATACAGATAACTCAATTTATGAAAGTATTGTCTTTTTGGAGGGGTTGAGTAAAGCAAAAATAACACAAATCAAACAGTACAGATACCTCTCAATTTATGTGGGGGAATGTGTTCTTGAAGAGGGCACACAAAACTAAAACAATGTAAATTAAGTATATATATATATATATATATATATATATATGAGGCGCCTAGAGCCAAAGTGACGGAAGCGACACTCCGGCCGAAATTGATATTTTTATCCCATTGTCTTCCCCCATCTTCCTACTGTGGCGGGAAGCAGATTAGAAGTCATAATGTACACCGCAATAAGGTAAAAAATCCACCCAAATGAAGTCATCTGTAGACCCTTCGTGTCGCTCTCGAAGCGAAGAGGATGAGCGGCTGGGGCCAGAGAGTCGTAACTCCCGCCGAGCAGCCAGCGAGCCAATGAACGCATGCCATGCGCGTCACATGACATGACTGACAGATGCGCGCTTCCCTCACACCTCCTACCCACAGACACTCGGCCACCCTCCGCCAGCTCGCCACAACTGCATGACACTCTGCCTTTCTTGTACACTAATACCCATGATTTTGCCATTATGGCAGACAATGACATGCCCCCCTGAGGAGCCAGAACCCTCTAGGGGAAGGAAAAGGATGCGTAATCCTGCAGAGTGGAAGAAAAACTTAGGTAAAAGACGAAGGAATATGGGAGAGGCATACATGAGCAGGTCTACAGGCCGTCAAGTAGTACAGGCGCGGTATTCACCTGCCGGATAATTTTCTTATTCTTTCCTGTTCTGTTATCCTAATGGACTATTTTCAGTTTGTTAGATGTTTGTTTCCATTTTCTGGCATTAAAAGGATTGCTATTTTTCTACCGTTGATCATTCTCTCCTTACTAGGTGTTTAGATTAAGAAGTACGTGCACGAGTGTTGCTTACGTTTTTGCATATTAGAATTAATACATCACTCAAGAAAGGCTTCATTGGTGGTGAATCCCAATAACCTACATAATGAAACGACTACACATAAGAACAAGAACAAACTTCACTTGATTTTAACGATGGCTGCATGCGATTATGACACTGATGTTGATGATCCACTTGCTATTGATGTTGTACAAGGGACAAACGAGAATGAAAATGAATTAGAGACCAGCAGAGGTAGCAAAAAGCCACGTTAAGTGGAAGCCTGCACGAATACTGCTCTTCCGCCTGAATTACAGAGAAGCCTATGTCATCAAGTCGGACTACACACTCGACAACAACAACGTCACCAAAGTACAACAGATGAAAGGGAGGGGAGCTTGGTCCCGTAACAAGTTCAACCTGAGTACCGTCCCCTTCCCACCCTTGTATGATGCCCCCCTACAACTCAGTGAAGAGAAGCTCAGTGACTTAACAAGCATGTTATGCCTCATGCCAGATGACAAGAAGGCCTTTTACCAGGGCCTCCAGGCTGGCACAGTCCAGCACAATGTCTTGCATCCTGACGAGGATGACAACTAATCCTGAGCTTCGGGTGGAGGGGAAGGGACAGGAAAGAGGGGAATTAACATTCAACACTCAACTTTCACACAATTGTGGTAAAGCTACCTTTGATTTTATTTCATATCAGTGTTACAATCATTTCTATTACCTTAGTTTACATGAATACACCTCATTAAGACGAACGCCACACGTGAATAGTCTTTGTTTATCATCAATTCTGATTCAATGTGTGATTAGCTCAAAATTACTTTTCATGTCCCTGGAAAGCTGACATGTTAAGGAACATTTTGGTATATGTTACGCTAAAATCGTATGGCTGATTTTCGAGATATTAAAGATTAAAACTTTAGGAGCGATTTTCTCAGTTTTTCAAAAATGGCGCTTGGATCGTTCTCCCGCGGAGCTACTCATATATATATATATATATATATATATATATATATATATATATATATATATATATATATATATATACTGTATTGCTTATTTATTGTTAGAAGTGATGGGAATGATAAAACATTAATCATTGTTAGTGTTGTGCTATTTGACGAATATATCATAAAATCTGAATATATGAGTATCATATACATTTTTATTGAATATTATTTATTAGGAAGAGAGAGAGAGAGAGAGAGAGAGAGAGAGAGAGAGAGAGAGAGAGAGATTGATTGATTTATTGATTGATTGATTCTCTTTTTCTAGTTAAATGGATTGGTGTTGGCAAGTCAAGAGCCTCCATGATCACAGTGTTCTAGTAGTGCAGCACTATCTTCTGTGAACACTGTGGCATGCCTCAATTCACGTAAGTTCTCTTGTATAAAGGTTGTTTCAAAATAGAGTGCTTTTATTTCAAGTGTTCTTAAAGGAATCATTAGAGTGATTATGTTGTGAGATATATTTATAAGTTTTGTGATGTCAGTCACACAGTTATGCTATGATATTGTTTTTTTTATAAGAAATATCTGGATTAATCTTTCACATCAGTATGGAAGTTTAATTTGAAATATTATTTTTAAGATTCTTTTCTTTATTTTCTTTTTTATAGATAATTAGGTATTATGCATAAGGTTGTGCTAGAGAAAGTAAAAGTGGTGATATATTTCTATATAGAAAATTTAGATGAAGTTTATTGCGAAATTATTTGATTACACTTAACCCCCAGCTATCGCAAGAAATAGTCCCTTAACATCACCATGGTAGCAAAAATGTGATAGCCATTGTTAAGAAGTAATGGGAAATAAACAAAGACATGAAATGCATAAAAAACAGACATGACAAAAGACTTATTTACTTTAGTTTACTTTTTGTAAATACCTCTCACTGTAGACTTGTTGATACCAAACTTAGCCCCCACAGAACTTTAACTTTGTACACTTCAACCAATTTCACATTTCCAGTTTCTATGGATATGTAAGGTTCTTCCTCTTTTTAATTTCTTTCCCTTGTACTGCTGTTGCCTTTCACTGGCCTGGGTTGGGTGGTATGGACCTCCCTTGGTGGTCAAGAGGGGGAATAGCAGCCAATGTCCTAAAATAATACATGTGTGACCTTGAATATCACTTTCACTGCTACTCGCACATGCCAATCTTGTCTACTAAATTGAGAGGGTGGCACAAGAGAGGGTAGCAAGAGTGTGCTAGCCAATCACAGCCAAATACATCACTCAAACTCAGCCAGTCAGCAAGTGAGTTTGGCCTAGTAGTATGATGTAGCCATCTGGATAGACTTGTTCACGGGATAGGCTTGTTCATGAGTTGAGCTCCAATTGAGATGTATGTTAGCCATTTAAGTGTGTCTTATTGTGTTCCTGAGATAGCTTTGAAATGTGATGGCAAAACCTGTGATAGCTGGAGGATAAGTGTACTTAAAAGTACTTTGTTTATAAAATAAGAATCTTGTTTGCAATTACAGTAGTATACAGCCTATTTATATGCCAAGCTTTCTTTAAGTATGTTTGTCTGCCTGTCTTTCTGTCTGTCTTTCTGTCTGTCAGTATGCTAAGATGGATGGCTAGACATATCAGAAATGGTGCTGTGTTTGTTGTATAACATACTTTGTACCCTTTGTACCCTTTGAGAATTTGCTTCTTTTCACTTGAATGAAATATTTAATTTGGGAGACACTTCACTCTTATCTGGTTTTGTATATAGTTAGTGGATTCATGCACAGGCAAACATTAAACCTTTAGGATAAAGTTTCATGACTTTCCTTCATTCTCATTTTGTAGCTTTCTTCAGTGGCATTTTATTTGGAATAAAAAAGTAGGATTTAAACCTACTCTTCTTTTGCACTTGAGAAATTGTTATGTATTAATAGTGTTTTATCTTGTCTTATTATTATCTTTGCTTGAAAATAGGTATAGTCTTGAAGATAATTATGATAATACATCTTTTATATAAAAAATGTGAACAGAATTCAAATTCTGGCAGTTAATATGGTTTACTTTTTACATTTATTACTGTAGTGCTTCTAAATATTTCTTTTACGTGTTACCTAGAAATTACTACAATTATATTGCTGACATTCTTCTTTTGTATTAAAAATTGCATATCAAATAAATGAAATGTATTACTTCATTTCCCTTTGTTTTCAAAATTATTGTTATTGTTCATCTTGATCATTCTGGATTTTTCTTGCATCATTTGTGTATTTTATATACCTTAAGCCCTTAGGCATTCATAGAGATAATTGAAAAAAGATAATTTTCTTCCTTATCTCATCCATTTGCCTGTACTCTTTTCAATAATGATATATATTCTCATAATTTTTTATATTCTTGTATTGCAAAAAAGTTTGACTTTTACCATTATTATGAAAGGTTTCGTACAGTGGTGTGGTTAGGTTTGATCTGCAAAAGCTTTAAGTGTTTTCAATAAACCTTGGATATTTTCATCCTGAAAAAGGTGCTTAAAGCAAAGCAAACTGATTATGTAACAATGGAACTTGGTTTACAGTATGCAGAGGAGTAAGGAGCTACTGAATCATGCTTTGTATGGATAAGGTTTAGATTGTAAATACAGTGAAGACTCAATACTTGAACTTAATTAATTCCAAATGGCTGTTTGAGTATTTGCCATCAATACCTATAAATCGGGTACCAGATTCTAACCTTAACAATATCGTGAGTTTACAAAATTTTAATGTAATTTTTTTATATTAACAATCTTTCCATTTCTTCCACTGCTGCAGGTTGCTAAGTTGCTTTTTCACACATTACCATATCAGCTACCTTAATGGCCCCCTTGGTCTTCAGTATGGAGGCTTCTGTAGATTTGGTTGTAATATATATATATATATATATATATATATATATATATATATATATATATATATATATATATATATATATATATATATATGTGTGTGTGTGTGTTTATATTTACTAAATAACATTTTTATCAGCTATTATCTCCAAGAAAGCATGGTATTATAATGTAAAAAGTGAAGTTTTACATGGAATACTGAAAATACAACAGAAGATGAGGAGGCTAATTTGTCTGCCAAGAGTAACGGCTGCTTCTTTTTCTTGTGATCCCTTTAGCTTCTTACTGCTGATTTGCCCTGTGTGTTCCTGCAGTGTAGTTTCTATTAATTTCATTGTTCTCTCTGATTTGTTTCCTGGCCTCACCAAAAACTATTTCATTGGCTCTATAATTTATTTTCATGTGTTACTTTTACCACAATATTTGTGTTTCTGCTCTTCTACTGCCTGCTATAATGGATATCATCTTTGTATTCATATACGATTGTGTCATGAGGATCACCTTGACTCCATGGCACCGAGTGATAGTGAACTGCTGTTAAAATACTGTTTCCCTTAACATGAAATGATCTACAAACTTACTCTGCCTGAAATCATCACCCCTACACTACACCTCCTCCAGGGTTAAGGTTTTGGTATCAGCAAAGTATTGTCTCCTTGTTATATTATGGGGTCTGTTAGCCTTGATGAAAGCTCTGTGAGGAGTGCTGACTGTAGGAAGTAGTAGATGTGGGCATGTGATGCTCTATCAAAGTTTGTGAACAATTTCATATGATTTTCTCAGCCTTGGAGTAATGTCATCCTGTGATTGGCTGCCTTTCCTCATGATTTCACAATAGTTATGTATCAGCCCTGATAACCAATGAACACTCTTAGGAGGGCTAGCATCCATTACTTACCAACTGCCACAAATCTCTGTGTTAAGAAGACTGGAAGAAGATTGGACAAGTTGAGGATGAGGAGGATAGGTGGAAATAGGCAGAGGTATTCACATAGGGACTGCGATGAATAGGTCTAGCAGTCTCTTGCAGCTTCCCTCATTTTCATATGTTCTTATGTTCTTATACTGGAGGCATGTGGCAACGTCAGGGAGGGAGCTTTTGTTTACAACCATGTATGGGAACATTTGAGTACCAAGTAGAACTTATGCATTTGAGTATTGAAAATTTTGACTTTCAAGACATTTGAGTATTGAGTCTCTACTCTAAAGGACAGACTAAAGATATTCCAGTGTCCCAGCCTTCTACTCTGAATATCCTCTTTCTGTCCTTACTTATAATCTAAACTGGAAACCACATCTCATCTCTTGCTAAAACAGCTTCTATGAAGTTAGGCATTTTGAGGCATCTCTGCTAACTTTTCTTAGCTCACAATGCTAACTCTGTACAAGGGCCTTATCAGCCCATGTATGTAGTACAATAGACCCTTAATTTTTTAGGGGGTTAGAGACCACAGACCCCCATGAAAATTAAGTAAGTAAAATTTTGCACCCATGATATACATATATACGGATGGAAGGACTGGCTCCCATCTTGTCACGTAGTGTTAATTTTATGAGATTAGCTGTGGAGGCTATGACTGGCTAGCTTAACATTAACATCAAGCTTTCTGTTAGCCTAATCAGCAACTGATGGAAGATGTGGATGGGCACTCTTTCGTAATGCTGTAAGTAAACGTTTGACATTCATAGTGAGAAGATGCTCATCCTGTTGTGGAGCCAATAAATTGTATACCTAGGACAATATTTTGACATATATATATATATATATATATATATATATATATATATATATATATATATATATATATATATATATATACATATATATATATACATATATATTTATATAATATGTGTAACTTATTCATGCTAGTGTTTTATTTATTCAATGCAGTAGTAGTTATTCAGTAAAAAAAAAAATGAAAACCTGTGTAATTTCAAATCCATGGAACTAACTTTGTGGAAAATAAGGGTCTACTGTATTCTTTGCTTGTATGGAAGGATTCCATTTACACATTCTTATTACTTAGGATCAAAAGCTTTTGACCTTATCAATTCTTCTTCTCTGACTATCTTCAGCCTCTTTCTTACTGTCACAATATTGTATCTCTTACTATCATTTACCACTATTTTTATGCCAGTTGCTCTTATTATCTTGTTAACTAACTTGCCTCTCCTCCTCCTATGATCTTGCTGCACGACTTTCACCCCTATTCTGTCTGCCTCTCTAATGCAATAGCTAACCAGTACTCTCAATCATTCATAACTTCCTCTGGTTAGCTCGAGAACTCTCTACATGGCTTTGTATTTCCATGTTCCTATTACCTTAACTCATTTAAGAGGGAAGTTTCCTGGCATTTAGCCCTATTTTGTGTGTGTGTTGGGGGGGGGGGTGCTGACTCTTGGACCTGCATGGGGACTGGCAGTTAAGTGGACCTTTTTGTTTACTCTCTGTTGCCCTTGGCCAGTCTTTCCCTCTTACATAGAAAAAGAAAAAAGTAAATAAAATACTGAGGAACAAACTTGTTTTATAATATTATCTTCCCTATGATCAGTATCTGAATATTTTGCAATCTGTAAGAAAGATCATGCTGCTGATTATGTATTGTTTTTTTCTATGGGGACATAAATAGATACATTTTTTCTTCAGAATGAGTTTAAAAATTTCCCAGTGTTCTTAATGCTTGATGCCATTATTATAGCACAACTTCTCTTCACTTAATAGCCAGGTTCCATTCTAATGATCAGGTTATTAAACTAATTGATCACTAAGTGAGGAGCTCCCATAGAAAATCAGAATATAGCCAAACTATTGTTCCAAACTCACAGAAGGAAGGAAAACCTTAAGATGGTATCACATTGCCAACTTTACTGATATCCTACTTTTAATAGAGGCATTTTTGCATCAGTATTGGTGGCTAGATGCCACTAACATGAGATGCCTCTCAGCTGATGAAGAAAATTATTTTGTCTCAGGATGCTCTTGCCATCCTCTGTGATCTTTATCAGGAAAACAAGTTTATTTCACATAATACCTGTTCCTTCTATCATAGGCAATGAACACATTGTCTGTTTTGTCTGTCAGTAAGTAAAATCAACCCCCCTTGCGCTTGCCGCTGCGTCTGCCTGCCTACTCTCTCCGCTGTCCATCCTTGTACCCCACTTCTCTACCGACAGCCAATGTACCTACACGTCTCCCACTCTTCTTTCGTTGCCTGTCGGTTTTGAATTGTACTTTTGATGTCATCTACGGCTCCTGCTTCTCCTCCTTCCCCGGCTCTGAGTGATGGCACTACTGCCTTCGCTGGATATTGCTGTGATAGCCGTGACTACGCTACCTGTTCCTCCAGGCAGCCATGCTGGGACCTCCAAGCGGACATGTAACCGGCAGGATTGCAACAGAGTCCTGCCTAGTGTCTCCTATGACCCCCACTCTGTATGTATTAAATGCCGTGGTTTCTGTACTGTTGCTTTGAGGTGTGAGGAGTGTGCAGACTGGGATGATATTGTGGGAGGGACCATGTCTTATCAGTCTAGATTAGCACGACGCCGTTCCTGTTAGGCCCGTTCACAACGGCAAGGGAACGCTAGTGCGTCTGCGAACACTAGTGGAGGTCGAGAAGGCTCCAGTGGGGTTGTTATGGAGCCGGGGCGCGAGTGCTCGCTATCAACGGTCCGTCACCCCACAGGATTCTGCCTCCCAGGCTGGCCACACGCTCCCGTTGGAGGGCCAGCTTACCTCTCTGCTTACGCATGGTTCCCAGCTACAGTCCATGATTTCGTCTCAAGTGGCTACATGTTTAAGTAACCTAGCTTCCCTTCCAGCTAGTTCGTTGTCTCAGGCAGAGTGTCTGGCCAGGGCCAGACCAACCTCTCCAAAATCCGTGGCGTCTAGTAGAGTGCAAAAGGCACTCCTAGCCGAGAGGGTACGGGGAGGCAGCCTGGGACATGAATCATGGAGGGTTTGGTCGGGTAAGCGGACCACACCTGAGGACGCCCCGCTGTTCCCGAAACGGTCCCGAGCCAAGGTTGGGGGAGAGATGCGGGTTGGTTCAACACCGCTCTCCCTGGCTCGGGACCCAGATGTGGCCGTAGCGAGGGTGTTTGACCCGCTCGCCTATCTTGGACCCTTGGGACAGCTTGTGATGACAAGGAATGTCAAGCGACTCCAGTCACTCTGTCCACGGGAGTTGGGGTGCACGATGCTACGCTGTGTCACCCCTCTCCTTTGTCCACAGCACCACAGGGGCTGGACACCATGGTGCCCCCCTTGGCTGCACATCGTCACCGCTGCCAACCAGCACCAGCGCTTCACGGCACCAAGGTTTGCCTTCTCATGGGTCGGAGTCTGTGCATGGCCAGCACATGGCCTTCCCACCATCCTTGCCTTTCGTCTCTGGTCCCTACACGTCTCAGAGTAACGACAGGAGTGATGTTGGTGGGGACGGGGAAGAGGATTTCTCGGATGCTAACGATAGTGTGCCGGATCCTTTCTCTACTTTCAAGGACATGATGGACCTTGTTTACCGGACTTTTCCAGAAGCCCGTGGTCAGGCTTCTCAAGACACTGCCCCACTTCTCCTGGGCATGCAGTGTGGGGAAGATCCAGCCACCACTTCTTTGAAGCGGTCACAGCCCATCAGTGTCTTGATGTTCCAGGCCTCTGAGGCTTTGGCCTGTGCCAATGAGTTCACCAAGCCCTCATTTGCCAATTATCCTACCCAAAGGTACTATAGATCCTACCGTACTAGCAGTGACGAGGGTAGAGATCGTCCGGCTAAAGTGAACCTAGAACTACTTCCCCACCTGACTGTACGCGGTGAACCACTTGTTTCCATTTCTCAAGGAGAGATGGTACATCTGGAACAATCCCTCCTCTCTTCCCGGGACACACAGAACTTCCTATTTTGGCTTATGGGTACCTTTGTCACCCTCATGTTGAATAGTGAGGGTTTGCCCATGCTTCAACAAATGGTACTGAGTATTCAGCGAGCTATGGTGGACCAAGCTAGGGTTACAGCCTTTGCTATTGCCAACACAAGGGTAGCTAGAAGGGAATCTTATCTCTCTCATCTTCCTCACTGCTTCACTTCAGCCTCAAAAGCCCAATTACGACGGTCGGACATGGACTCGGACCTTTTGTTCGATGTGGATAGCGTAGACAAAGCTATTGGTCAAGCGCAACAGGTGGCCTTGGTATCATTCACTGAAGCCATGGCCAGGGCTCTTGTCAAACAGAAGCCTAAACAGGGGACATCGCTTGTGGAGAAACATCCGCAACCTTCCACCTCGGCTGACTCCTGCTCACAGCCTGGTCCCTGTCACCAATGGTTCACCACTTAGCGCTCTCATTCTCGCTGTGCTCTTGAAACCAGCTGTTCGGCTAAGAGACAGTTTAAGACCAAGACATTTCGAAAATGACCTTCTTTCACCTTCTTCGATGATTGGGGGTTGCCTCGCTCGGCATCTGACTGCCTGGGAGGATATGGGAGCGGAGACTTGGGTTCTTCAGGTCCTCCGCAAAGGGTACAGGATTCCATTCCACTCCTTTCCACCATTGTCCCAGTTTCCTCGGCACTTGACCACCTACTCGACAGATTCCGAGCGAAGCAGAGCGCTGTCGACAGAAGTGACAGCTCTTCTCAACAAGGGCACAGTGGAAGAAGCTCCCCAAACACCTGGGTTCTACAGTCGCATCTTTGTAGTCCCCAAGGTGTCGGGGGGATTTCTTCCAGTTATCGACCTCTCCTTCCTCAATCGTCATATCATTACTACAAAGTTCAGGATGGAAATGGCCCAGACGGTGCTAGCAGCTGTCTGCCGGCACGACTTGATGGTCTCGGTTGACCTAAAGGACGCTTACTTACAAGATCCTGTATATCCTCTAAGCCGTCAGTTTCTTCGTTTCGGCTTGGAGGGCCGTATGCTACAGTTCAAGGCACTGTGCTTCAGCCTGTCCACAGCCCCTCAGGTATTCACCAGGATCATGGCTCCTGTTTCAGCAGAGTTACACAAGCAATGCATTCGGCTCCTCCGCTATCTAGATAATTGGCTTCTCCTGGCGTCGTCTTACCTAAAGGCCCTCAACTTGACCCAGTTCCTGCTACAGCTATGTGGTCGGCTGGGAATCCGCATCAACTTCAACAAATCACGCCTACGACCAGCTCAGGAGTTGGTCTTCCTGGAAATCAACATTCTGACTTCTCCTTTGAAGGCTTTCCCGACAAGGGCACGAATAGACAACCTTCTCTCTCTTCTTCAAGCTTTCTTGGATTCACCACACCTGACCACCAAGGAGTGGCTAACCTTGCTGGTCCACATGGCATCCCTTATTTACTTGGTTCCTGGGGCTCAGCTGCGGATGCGGAGTCTACAGTTTCACTTTTGGTCTCAGTGGTCCAGCTATACGCAGGACGACTCGGTGCGGATTGCTTGGAACCCCGACAACCTCACAGACCTACAATGGTGGATGTTGGAGTCCATTCTTCTGGCAGGCAGGGATCTCTGGGATATGTCTCTGGATTTCCTGCTATACACGGATCCCTCCACTCCTGTGGTCCAAGGAAGAGTGTACCCTCCACATCAATATCCTGGAGCTGCGGGCAGTTTGGCTCGCTCTCCTCCAGTTCCAATACCTCCTCAGGGGCAAAACAGTGGGGGTGTTTGCAGACAACACCACAGCTCTGGCATACCTATTGCACCAAGGGGGTGGGGTACTCATTCGTCGGCTCTCAACAATGAAGCTCGGCAGTCTATTTCTCTCCTCCCCCTATTCATCAGTAGATCACACAATGTGGTGGCAGATTCCATCAGCCGGAAGTCTCAGGTCCTTTCCACAGAGTGGACCCTCCATCATGAGGTCTGTTGAGTTCAAGAGCTGACCTAGGCCATATTTTCGGGTCCATCCCATAGGCCCCATGACCACACCCACCACCAGGAACCTGGCAGACTTCCACTTCCATGACCTGTGATGTGTGTGTAGCAAGGTACAACAAGCAGAAATTCTTTCGCTTCCCAGCTACCCTGACCCCTACGGGCTCCCGGACTAATCTTCCAGTCAAAAGTTTGCTGCTTTCCTCATGCATTTGCACCAAGACTGTCACCTTTCTCTCTCTGCTATTAAGGGCTACAAGGCTATGCTTAATAGTGTATTCTGCCTGAAAGGGTTTAACTTTCTACTGACCAGGTCTTAAGGGAGGTCATACATACCTGCGGTCAACAGGCCCACAGGAACAAAGCCAGGGTTCCCCCTTGGAATGTGGTTCTACACCATCTGGTTGGTACGCCTTTTGAACCATTGGACAAATCTTCTCTTCGTCTTCTGACACAGAAGACTCTGTTCCTGGTGGCTCTGGCAACAGCCAAAAGAGTTGGGAAACTACAAGTGCTGTCCACTCAGGTTGCCTTCCAGGGTAACAATGTGGGTTCTCTCCTACCTTCCGGACTTTGTGGCCAAAACAGAAACTCCTACTAACCCACTCCCTTGGGAGTTTGTGTTACCAAGTCTCGGATGCTGTTGGCTCAGATGACAGTGAACAGCTCCTCTGTCCTGTTCGGGCTCTTCGATGGTACCTTCACAGGACATGATTTCCATCATGACCCAGGCACCTGTTCCTGTTGGTTTGAGACCCCACATGCCCCTTCTCCAAAGCAGCCATCTTGTATTTCCTCAGGCAGTTAATATGTTCTGCTATGAGGAATTCCCTGACCATTGGAGTCCTACTTACCGGATGAGGGCACATGACATCCGGGGCGTGGCAACGTCTCTCTTGTGGTCCAGCAACAGGATGTTATTGGAGACCATGGAAGTGGCTTGCTGGAGTACACAGTCAATCTTCTCCACTCACTCAGGACGGTGTCTTTTCCCTGGGACCAGCAGTGGCTGCTGGCAGCATTTTTCCTTGATTCTGGCTGCACTGTGTCTCACACTCCTCCTCTCTCAGTCAGCTCATGGTACATGACACAGGTCTATTGGGAGACGCTATGGCAGCTTGGATCAGTGTCCTTCCCTATGCGACTTTGTTACTTCTGGTAAGTTGCAGTTATTTGTGGACTTTATCACCCATATTCAACCCCTTACTCTGCATTGCCCCACTGCCTAAGTGTGGAAATCTGCCTATGGTAGAAGGAACAGGTATTATGTGAAATAAATGACATTTTTATGTCTAAAATGTAATTTTTCACTTACCTGTTCCTTCTACACACACTCCAGACCTTCCTCCCCACGCAATATTTCTCCTTTGAGTTACCTATTGAGGTCATAGAGAAGGATGGACAAGGGAGAGAGTAGGCAGGCAGACGCAGCGGCAAGCGCAAGGGGGGTTGATTCTACTTACTGACAGACAAAAGAGACAATGTGTTCATTGCCTATGGTAGAAAGAACAGGTAAGTGAAAAAATACATTTTGTACATAAAAATGTCATTTTTCTGTGACACTAGGAATTAAAACTATTTTATACTTATTTGAAAATAAGTACAGTGTAGATATAAAGAAAAGTTGAAAACAAATTATGAAAGCTCTGAAGAAGTAGCCCATCAGGGAAACTGTAATACATGCATTTCTTTATATTTTTGTACTTGATATATATTTAGCATCCAGCTCTTGTGCTTAATCAAAATAAGCATCAATGGATTTTTTTAAATCAAATGGATACATATGAACACCTCTAGTTTGACATTTATTCATTATTCAGCAGAAGTTTATTGGGTGTCTATTTAACTATTTCAGTTTTAAAGTAGGATAGTTAATTAATGATAAGTTTGTTTTATAGATCCACAAATTAGTCCAATTCAGGCAAAGCATTTCCTGTGGTCACAGTTTTGATCTGTGCTGAGGCTGAAGTGCTCCTTGCCACCATTCCTGCCACATAGAGGTCAAGAATCTGTTTTGCATGTTATAGGAAGAACACTCCTTGCTACTGGTACAGTAAGTCCTTGTTATATTGTACATATGCGTTCCTGAAAATGTTGAGTAGTAATAAGACAAATGAGTGTAAAGATGGTAAGGAAAAACTTGGGCTGGGTCAGGGATACAGTCAAAACATTGGAGTAAAGAGTATCCCTGACCCAGCCCAAGTTTTTCCTTACTATCTTTACACTCATTTCTGAAAATCTTACCGCATATCAAAATTACCATATACTGAACCCATTACAACATGTGATAATAGGATGTGTTCAAGCACACTGAAAGTCACCCCTACAGATGTGAAAATACATGAAAATAGTTACATAAAAAAACAAAAAATGTAATGTACTGTGCAAAAGAAATAAACAAATTGTTTTTATTTATCTTTCACACGCCACGTATTCTATCAGATGATGTCCCTCCCGAGGCTAAGACTGTCTACTGGGCTAAGCCCAAGTTTCGACTTATGGCAGATGTACCTTCTCTCTGCTCTTTTCTCTTCAAAATATATAATTTTACTTCCAATATCAGACTACTCCTCTTTTGCTTTGCCTTTTCAATTCCAGCAGTGTCTGCAGAACATTTTGTGGCCATTATGGGTGTGTTACTGTGCATTGTGATAATAATATCCACAAAAAATACACCATAAGGATTTACTGGATAAAGAATTACTGTATAAGGAGGACTCACTGTACTTGCAGCTAGATGTCACCAGAAAATGTCCGTGTGATAGTCCCTATGATAGTGGTCTTGATCTGCTGCTCCACGTGGCAAGGTTAATGATGTTTATATAATATCAGGTGGGAGAGCAGGTGTTGTGTATGTTATTGACGTGTTTCCAGATTTTGTAACAATAGCCTTCATCTACTTGTGTATTTATCATACTGTATATTATAAAAGAAATAAGCTCTAATGACTATGATAAAGAAAAGATCTAACAGAAACAACCCAAAAAAGCCCAATAAACTGCCAATCCTTGGAAACCAAAACTTTACAGCACATTTTGTTAAAAAGATGCCCAATTGGGAGGGAGACCATGGACCTGGCAACTGGCAGGGTGATGTTGGCTAGGACGAACATGTGATACAGGTATTGCTGGTACTGCGCAAAGAAATACACTATAAAGAAACAAATACAGGACAAGACAAAGGACACAGTAATACAGATTATTAAGGAGAAGGAAGACTTGTGAGGGATACAATGGACATTCCCATCCTTCTCCAGCCACTCACCATCCTCTCTCTCTCTCTCTCTCTCTCTCTCTCTCTCTCTCTCTCTCTCTCTCTCTCTCTCTCTCTCTCTCTCTCTCTCTCTCTCTTTCTCTCTTATCAAGTAGAATATATTCTTGCAGCATCATTTCCAACAGGAATTATTTCAGGAAAAGTATTGTACAAAACTGCAAATTATTGTATTATCGTAGTTTGTGCAAATGACAATGATATTTAACAATTTATTCTTCTTTGGTTGTTTAAAGTGTTAAATATATCTTGATTAATAAGCAAGTTTGCCAGAGTAGAAGGCCACATTGACTGGGGTAGTAGGTAGGAAGTGACCACGGTTGGGGGTTGGAGTACCCGAGACAACTGGGGGCCGGATTCACTTGAAAGCCGTTCATGAGTCGCAATAGAGAGGCGTTCATGGCAGAGAAGTGCAAGCAAGACCGGCTGACTGGTGGGTAGGTGGCGTCGGCCGCCAAGTGTGTTTGTGTTTGAATTGAGAGGCCATGTTTGGATAGAAGGTCAAAATTTGTTTCCCAAATGTGTTTGGATTGGGAAGTGTTCAAGTCAAAGGTGTTCGAATCAAGAGGTACCACTGTATAAGGAAATTAGAAAGGATCCAAAGAGTTGCCACAAAAATGGTTCCAGAATTAAGGGGGCTAACATATGAAGACAGATTAAAAGAAATGGGCTACCAACTCTGCAAGATAGAAGAGAGAGAGGAGATCCAATAACTCTAAAGTACTAAATGGTATTGAAAAACTGGACAACCAAAACCTAGTGATGATGGAGGAAGAAACTAGACAGATGAGAGGACACTTAAGGAAGATAAAAAAGAGCCAGTGTTTGAAGGACACATGAAAGTACAGTTTTCTTCATAGAATTGTGGACACCTGGAATGGATTAAAAGAGGAGGTTGTTACAGCAACCAATATACATAAATTCAAGGAAATGTTGGATATATGGAGATAGATATATGAAGACAGGACACTATGAGCCCCGCTCGAACCATGTATAATACAACTAGGTAAATACACACACACACACACACACATATATATATATATATATATATATATATATATATATATATATATATATATATATATATATATATATATAAATGTATGTGACTATAAAAATGGAAGATTAAATTATGCAATGGCATACTTTAAAATTGTTGAAGTACACGAGACTTACCTTGGGTCAGTTGAAGTGTGCTTCGTAATTTTTATGAGGCACATTGCCTCTGCTGGTTGGGAGCGCTTACATGAGAAAGCTTTCGTCACGTCACACCCAGACTTTGAAGTCATACGATCACCCACATGCCATTTAACCCTAAAATTCGGTACTTAACCGGGAGGGAGAGGAGGGCATGTAAGCGCTCCCAACCAGCAGAGGCGACGTGCCTCATAAAATTACGAAGCACACTTCAACTGACCTGAGGTAAGGCTCGTGTACTTCAACAATTTTACCTCAGCACCGCCCTCTGCTGGTGGAGCACTTACATGAGGCTTTGAAACCATGTGGGTGTCGTATGTGTATGCTGTATCTCACCTCTGTGTCTTCTAAACAAGACTTAGAAGTAGGGATGGAAAAGGAAAGTATGAACGTCCCCAAAACCTTCCATTTTACTAATAACTCCCGTCACTTACAAATAGTAATACATATGTAATAACAAAGCAATGATAATAATATGAATAATGACAAGGGAAATGGACAACAAATTGAAGAGTACCAAATTGTAAGGACTAGTATTTCATGGTAGCCCATGAAAAAAGAAACTGTAGAGATATACCAAAATTAAACTAATGTTATGAATCGGTGTTCAACCACATTTGATCATTCCTGTTGTCCTTAAGCCAAGACTGCTTCCTGGAAAGTATCTGCAATCGGAATAATAGTCTTGTCATAAAACCTTGCAAAAGTTCTTTCATTAGTCCAACCTGCTTTTGCCATAATGCATGCAATTGGCACCGCCATAGCTTTGGCCTTTGATGCCGCCGCTGGCCTAGTACTACCTGCCGTAAACCTAGAAGTATTAATACCAGTCAACTGAAGCATGGTTTTAATCCACCTAGCAATTGTGTCCCTGGAAACGGCCTTGTGTGGTTTAACAAAACTAATGAATAAGAAAGCCTTGCTGTGCGGTACATCCTGTCTAAGTGCCTCCGTCCTGAGGATGTACGTTTGCAGTGTCTCACACACACACAACCTAGGGTCAGTTGGGTATGCCTGGAATTGCACAGTCTGCACATTAAAATTGGGCCTACACTGTTTAATGTTACCCCCCAATGGTAAGGTAATAGAGTTCTGGTTAATCAAAATGCCATCCAACACGAGCAAATGAAGTGTCTGAACCCTGGCTGCTTGAATCAAAGCCATCAACATCACCAGTTTGAGAGTTAGTTCTCTGAGGGACAATTCATGAAGCGGGGACATAGATTTTAATTTCTGGAGCACAGGCCCTACATCCCATGTCTCTGCATAACGTGGTTTAGGTGGTGTAAGATGAAAAACACCCTTCATAAATCTATTAACCAATGGATGGCAGCCTGCTCTACACCCATCCACCACGATACCAAGTGAAGACAAGGCACCTCTAGCTGTGTTTACAGATTCATACCCAACATTCCTGTGAAAAGTTTCTGTTAGAAAATTTATAATGTTGGCCAGAGAGGGAGCAAGGGGACAGATATTCCCTCTAATACAAAACTGGGACCACCGTCTAATGTGTGGGTGATACTGCTTTCCTGTGCCTGGTTTCCAGGAAGCGATGATAATGTCTGCAGCCTTTGCATGAATACCCTATTGTCGTAAAGTATCCCGGATAGACGGCACGCCATCAGTTTTGTGTGCGACATGACTGGGTGCTCCTCTCCTGACGCTGGGTGAGTTAGCACCCCTTTTTTCCTCATGATGAGTTGGGGGTGATCTGTAAGCATGCTGAGCAGCATCTCCATCCAAGGCTGCAACATCCAAAAGGGCACCACCATCCAGACACTCGCTCCCTCTTCCCGGACCTTTTGGAGGCACCTAGCAATAAGTGAAAAGGGTGGAAATAAATAGGGAAGGTCGAACTGGGCCCAGTGAAGAGAAAACGCATCAATATATGTCGCTAATGGGTCTGGTTTCCATGAACAGAAGGTTTTAAGCTAAGTATTGATCCTAGAAGCAAAAAGATCAATGGAGGGAGTGCCAAAAACACTGCAAAGAGAGAGGAACACATCTTAGTTTAGTTTCCACTCTAGCCTGTCATTTATCTTACGTGAGGCCAAGTCCGCCTTAATGTTGCGATTGCTAGGGATGTGCGAACATGTAACCCAGGCATTTTTCGCAATGCACCAATCCCAGATTACGACTGCGATTTTGTTACAGGCAAGAGACTTCGTACCCCCCATCTCATTTACATATGACACTGCCGTAGTATTGTCACAGAAAATTTTTATGCGTTTCCCTCTGAGCTCAGACTCGAAAGTTTGGAGTGTCAATAGGATGGCTTTAAGCTCCAGGACATTGATGTGTAAATGTCTCTCTGCCAGGGACCAGCTGCCATTAATCGTATGCTGATGGAGGCAGCCACCCCAACCCTCAATTGACGCATCCGGGAAAAGCTTGACTTCTGCGCTAGATCTGAAAAATTTTCGGTCTTGGTTAACGACATTTTTGATCCACCACCTTAGTTCATGTTTCATCTCCTCAGTGATGGACATGCAGCAGTCAAAGTTGCCTTTCATTTCCTTTAGAGCTAGAATTTTAGCAGCTTCCAATTGCCTATAATGAAGCTTACCCATTTCAGCTGCTGGGATGGCTGCCACGAGTAAACCTATGACCTGAGCAACCTCTCTAATTCTAGCGGTATCTTTGCTCAAAAGACCATTACATGCTTGAATAATTTTGTCCCTTCTGCGAACCGGCAGAAAAACTCTCATTCCCTCAGTGTCAATGATGTTGCCGAGATATTCAAGGCGTTTAGTTGGAGTTAAAGCTGACTTTTTTACATTAATGCAGAACCCCAACTTTTCTAAAAAGAGGGTGGTGTCCTGAATAGAAGAAAGACATCCAAGAAAGGAATTGCTACAAATGAGTGTGTCATCATTGAAACTAGTAATAGTATGACCTTGTGTCCTAAGCGTTGCAAACACTGGTTTCATCAGTTTTGTAAAAATCCTAGGTCCTTCTGCAATACCATTGGGTAGGCAAGTGAATTTGTATAAAACACCCTTCCAAGTAAAACCCAGAAACTGTTGGTGTTCCTCTGCAATTTTAATGGAGTAATAAGCGTGCCGCAAGTCCACTGATGCCAAAAAATCATCCTTGTTTATGAGCCTAACTGCTTGCTCAAAGTTCTCCATTTTAAAATGTCTATATGGAATGAATTTGTTCAGTTTTTCCAAATTAATCACCACCCTGTGCTCCCCGTTTTTCTTCGCCCTCAGAAAAATGGGGGAGATAACCTGATCAGCCTGTCTTTCCGTTAGACAAATAACCTGAAGTTTTAAAAGTTTGCCGATCGCATCATCAATGAACTTCTGTTCATTCCGGTTAAACCTATACTCCAACTCATGATGGAATAAATGACCAATGTTATCAACATCAACACTAAGGTGACAATGTGACATGATGTCTAAAATAACTGGGTCACTGGTAATGTTTTGCCATTCCTTCACAAAATTATGAATTCTACCTGCCATAAAACAGTCACTTGCCTCCACAGTTACCGGGGTCTTCCACTGCCCCGGCTCTTGGAGTTTTTTGATTGTGAGTCCAGCTGCAGAGAGGATGAACGTTGGTTGCCCCTGAAGCTTGACCTCTGCCGACCATATGGCTGGAACCTTGAGGCAAAACCCCTCTGTGTCTGCCTAGCCCAGGGAATCCGCAGACGGCTGTTGGCAGCCCTCCAAGACGAGGCTGGTTTTCTACTAGAAATCTTGTTCCTCAGCTTCTCCGCGTCTTCAATCTGTTTAGTGGACTGGGAAACATCATCCCCAAACAGAAACCTGGTCACCGGCACCTTGTTGGAACACAAATGGGCATATTTGGGGTTAATTTCACGTTTAAGAACAGCTCGACGAGCGAGGCTGTTTTTGTAGTTAGCATTACCCAAAAGAGCCAGGGCGCCATTGAGTAACCCCACTTTCTGTGCAACAATTGGGTCTTGTGTGTGCTCAGCCACTTTGTCAAGAGTCAGCAGTGACTTTGTAAGAACTGTAGAAGCACCCAGGATATCCTTACTTACATCTTTAAAGCGAAAGTCATTTCTCTTTGCCTCTCCTCTAAGTGCATCCCAAATTTGTGGGTTACATTCCACTGGGGCAAGCGCCTGGCAATTGTTAGGTTGTTTGATAATATCATCCTCAAACATGTTTTGGTACTCATCAGCCCTCATACCTTTACTGAAGAGATGATTCACCATGTCAGCTACCTTGGCATCAATGTCCTCTGACACGGTATCAGCCGGTCCAAACACCTTGACCCCATGCATCAGGCCGCTTCCCAGAGGGCCCTCATCCGACACTTTCCCTTCCTCCAAGTCACTGGGAAACTCACGGAACCCGGAGAAGTCGTGCAGAGGAGCAGGTGAGCTAGCGTGGGAAGTACTTGCGCCTCCATTCACAGCACAAGCTCTAGGAGGCGAGGTCCATTGCTTCTTAAGGTTTTCAACCTCGCCCCTGAGGTCAACCAAAGCCTCAAGCAGCACAGACCACGGCACTGGTGGGTCCGTGTTCTGCCTTGGGTGTTGGTTGTGCTCCCGCCAGCTGTCCCTGCCAGCGCGCCGGTCCGATGAAGATGTGTCTCCCTTGGAGGGGGAAGACCGTGCCAAGGCCACATTCTGCTGCTGCTCGGAAGAAATCCTGCGATCTCCACCCGGCCGGGCACTTGGCTCGTTGTCCGAAAAAGACAACATGGCCGCCGGCTGCCAGAGAAAAGGCCCAGCGAGCCGTGAGCCCGTGGCTGATGCACACAGGCGTAATATAATCACAAACTCAGCTCAACCCGCACCCACGGGACAACGGGAAGAGGGCAAGTACCTGCGTGACAGGTGACAATGCCTTGGAAGAACCTCCATAGAGCTGCCTGGGCAGACACGCCAGCCGCCTCAAATGATTGCTCGGTGTGAACGCGCAAAAGCGACTGGGTGTGACGTGACGAAAGCTTTCTCATGTAAGTGCTCCACCAGCAGAGGGCGGTGCCGAGGTAAAATTACAGATTGGGGAGACATCATGAGTGGTAAAATAGGACTTGAAAAATATGAAAAATTCCTAAGGAAGCGCAATGAAGGTGTAGAAAGGTACGCACCAAAATACAAAGTAAGGAGTAGCTCCAGTGTATGAGACATCTATACAAAGTAAAGCTTCAAAATCACCACAATTTGACTTGAGAGCCTTATTCCTCAAAACTTCTAAGTATTTATATTTTAATGGAGCCCATTGTACAGTCACCTGCAGCAACCACACTGCCAATGAAAATAGCCAGATCTTGAATCCTCATCTCATTCATTTGTAAAAGTCTTAAACCCAACTTCCTGATCTTATCTGCCTTGACATGTGTGAGTTTGATGGTCATGTCCTTGGAATTCAATTGAAAACCCAAGAATTTGATTGTATGACAGCTGGAATTCTGATTTATCCCAATAAATCGTAAAACATAATTTATGAAATGTAGATGCAACATATGTAACATCAATTAATTTCTCCTTTGAATCTGCCATTACAAGGCAATCATCAATGTAAATGGTTGTTAAGATGCCTAAAGCCCTAAAACCTTCATTAATTTAGTAAAAATTGTAGGAGATGAAGAAAAACCTCAAGGTAAGCAAGTGAACTGCCATAACACATCATTCCATGTAAACTTCAACCATGAACAATCGTTTTTATAAACTGGAACAAAATAATAAGCATGTTTCAAATCAGTGGATGAAAAGAAGCAGTTATCAGTGACTATTGGTAAAATATCTTGAGTTTCCATTTTAAAAAGATGATATTTCACCACATTTTCACTGAAATGCTTCAAATTAAGTATGATCCTGACAGTGCCATCCTCCTTCAATCTAGGAAAAATATTAGAACAGAAACCTGATGGGACATCTGTAGCTCTCTCAACAATATTTTGTTGTGTAAACACATCCATTACCATATCAATAGCTTGTCTCTCCCTCTGAGAAAAATGTAAAGGAGGTGGAATGTGGCTTTGATATGTATAATCAATAAAGGAGAAGAGATTGTTACCCTGAACAGTATTATGTACCCAAGGGTCACTGTATAATTCCTTTCAACAAGATAAAGAACACTCAATTTTTCCCCCTTGAAAATTCTCCAGGATGTTGAGCAAGTTTCACTCGTCTGTGACTGATGTGAACCTAAACTCTGGTGTTGAGGAAAAATCATGACAAAAAGATATATCAGATGACTTATTTTGTACTATAGCTTACCATGGAAATTACCTCGGTTACTATTGTACCCGGAACCTTTGCTTCCTTTGCGAAAGGAATTGTAGTTCCTTCTTACTTTAAACCTTTTTGGGTTATTATGTTTAATAATATCGACAATGCAAGTTTCAAACAATTTACCACTTGTCATATTCTTATCTTTGACAGTTCCCTGGAGAGTCTTAGCTTCAAATTTGTCAGTAATGAGATCTCTCCTCACTAGATTCAAATTATTGAAAACTGGTAGCAACATACAGAGGCTATCACTGATGTCTTTAAAGGCATCTACAATGGTAGGAATGTGAGAATTAGCATACTTGTCCATAAATCTGATTAGAAGAATCAAAGCCTTGCCTAGTAAAGAATTTGTCTCCATCCTCCTGCTCTGATGGTCGAGAGTAGACAGAGCATTAGCATCAGAAACTGGAACCCTCAATTCCTTTATATTGGATGGAATAGACCATTGCTCTGCCAAGGTTCTGTTTTTTTTATCATCAGTAATCATACACAAGTAAGTCCTGATATCCTTAGCTAAAACCTCTGTAACAGGAGGGTCATTAGCATCATCCACATCAAAGGCTGCCCCTAGGCTATGACCAACAACTACATGTTGAGTTGGATTTACAGGGAACCCAACAAATTCCCTTGCAGAGCTAGTAGAAGTCCCATCATTAACTTGGGAAACTTGTGAAGGAACAGCATTATTTTGCATTAAAGATTCACAATTTTGGTCATGTGACAAAGCCTGAGAAATCACAGGTTGACTGACAATATTCACATCTTCGTCACTACTGATGTCACTGTCACTAAATGCCAACAAGTCCCCGCTCACCTTCTCCTTTGTCGAAGCCTTCACCAAGACTGGTAAAATTTTCCTGACCAGAGAACTACGAAAGCTATCCCCTGGCTCAGGAGATTGGGAAAGGCCAGAATGGCTGGGGAATTTAGCCTCATCAGGAGCACTGTGTGAGATCTTGTGTGGTGGTGGCCGGGCCTTGCTGTCGCCGGGACAAGGGGAAGAGGAGTGACACCTTCTCCGATGTACCTCCTCACCACCCTCCATCATGAATATTGATAGGTGAATAAATTGCCTTCTGGGGAATAGACGATTTCCAACGTAACAACCTTATGGGTGTATGATGGCTATGTCATGCAAGACCTTATATAATGGGGCAGGATATATAGTAAAGAGAAAACACAATACATACCACAATTTCACTCTGTACAAGTCTCGCAGAGTAACTTTGCCAGAACCAGCAAAGCAACATCCTCCGCCCCCAAAATAGGCCAAGTGCAGTAAGAGAAACCCCTGTAGAATGTCACCACCACATCTGGAAAAGCCTTTTTGAGGCTCCTTATCAGCAAGGCTGATATCAAACTTTGAAAAACAAACAGACACCAGTGCCATCTAGTGACCACTAGAATGAGTGGCCATGTCTGAATGCTGTGAGCTTACACCGAATACTGAATGCTTGTGATGCTGCACTGAGAGTCATGCATGACATCATGCTGCTGGGCAGACAGCTGGGGAAGAATTACTAGCTCAATAAAGGAAGAGAGGGTGTCACAAGAGTGGAAGAGGGCCAACATAGTGCCCATTTACAAAGGAGAAAAGAAGACTGACCCACTAAATTAAAGACCTGTGTCACTAACAGGTGTATTGTCAGCAAAATTCGTGAGATACTAATTAAAGAGAAATGGTTGAGATATTTGGAAGAAAATGGAATGATATCAAATGGAGAATTTGAATTCAGACATGGAAAATCATTCCTGACAAACCTAAGTTTTTATACACGAGTTATTCAAGGAGCCAAAAAAAGAGATGGGTTGTTTGGTAGAGGTAGCTTCACCAACATAAATTGTCCAAGTGAGTCTGATATTTGTGGCGAACGGTGAACTGGTTAATATATACATATATTATACTTCTCATACCCAGGTTTGGAGGGAAGCTCAGATTATAAAAGTTAATATATTAGGGGTGATAATTACAGGGGTTTCAAGACACATGGTTAGAACATAATGTCACTGTCTTTCTCAGAGAAGTGTTAAGTTTATCTCTTGGGAGATCACTTAGAGAACACCTTTGAGTCCCGAGAACACACCTTCACGGCACACACCTTCAGGGCACGCAGTTCGTCCCCTCAACCACCACACGAGCCGGCTGTCTTCTTTCTGCCTTGTCTGGCAGACGACTGGAGGCGGCCCTGTTGGGTTTCCCCCAACCGCCTCACACCGCAGCTCGTTCTTCTCTCCTGGTGCGGCCCACTGCGCCTCATGCCTCGGAAACTGCTGATTCCCGGGCGTGGGTCGTGTGATGCAGAGATGGGTGTGTGTGTCTGATGCCTTAGTGTTCAAGTACATTATTTTCTCTCATAGTGATGTCTTATAAACTACATCCTACTTAGAGACTTTATATTATTATATTTTGATAAATGGAACATCCTATGAATGCAACAACAATTGAAATGCCTAGTTATATATATAAACACATGCAATTCCTTGTAGAGGATTAAGCTGTGACAGCATTTCTGAAGTATTGCACCATCTTATAGAGAGTTGCATCAAATTATATTTGCATATATAAATATAATGAATTCTTACCTATCATGTCCCTAACAGGGTAGGTGGATGTTGTCTACCTATACATCTAAAAAGCATTTGATAGGGTTCCCCACAGGAGACTTATGGAAATAGAAACACATTGGTGGGCTGAGAGGGAAAATATTGTACGCAAGATTGTTTGAAGGATCGAGAAATGGGAACTGCAATCAGGAACACAGCTTCAAGTTGGAGAAATATAACAAGTGGAGTACCACAGGGAATATACAACAGTGGTGTGGTCACCAAACACAATTTTTTAAATTTTTAATTAGAAAGGATCCAAAGAGTAGTCACAAAAATGGAACCAGAACTAAGAGATCTAATGTATGAAGATTAATTAAAAGACTGCCAACTCTGCAAGATAAAAGGGAGAGAGGAGATCTAATAACTCTATGCAGGATAGTAAATGGCATTGAAAAGCTGGACAAGCAGAACCTGGTGATGATGGAGAAAGAAAATAGACTGATGAGAGAACACTCAAAGATCATAAGAGTTAGTGTTTAAAGGACATTAAGAGTTAGTGTTTAAAGGACATTAAGAAGTACAGTTTTCCACATAAAACTGTAGATATTTGGAATGGATTACATGAAGAGTTTGTTATAGCAACCAACATACATAAATTCAAGAAAATGTTGAGTATATGGAGATATGGAGACAGGACACTATGAATCCTACTAGGTAAATAAAGCTTGGTAAA
The DNA here is from genome assembly GCA_020233015.1 of Callinectes sapidus. Taxonomy (NCBI): domain Eukaryota; kingdom Metazoa; phylum Arthropoda; class Malacostraca; order Decapoda; family Portunidae; genus Callinectes; species Callinectes sapidus. The sequence continues at coordinate 20,595,563 of CM035192.1, forward strand.
CACACACACACACACACACACACACACACACACACACACACACACACACACACACACACACACCAACGGACGCTAGCGCTGAATGGACATGTTTTCGGGACATACAATGGCATCAGTTACCAAGCCCCTTACTGCTTGAGGACCCTAGTATGTATGTACAGGGGAGAGAGGGACCTATTCTTAGAGTGTCCTGTCTCCAATAGTGGACCAATTATTTAAGAGGTTACTGCTACCACGGTGTCTGAGCTCCTATCTTTTAACGCCAATTTCTAACCTTCCACACCAACTCTGTGCTATGTGGACTGTACAGCATCAGCTATGAAGGTTTCAAGATATAGAATTCAGTAGTGGTACCGTGAATAGGATGATCCTGTGGCTCATAATTTGGATTTTAGTGGTGGCGATGATGACTGCCCGAGAAGATGTTAACATATGGTATAACAACTCTTCCCTGTTTGCACTACAACTATCAGGAAGCTCACTTCCCCTGAGGTACATTGATTGTTTACAACGCCTTCAATAACTACAGGCAAGTCAGGATGATGAACACAATGAGGCTCTGGTTGCAAGGTATCACAAAAGAAGAGGAAAACGAGGTGGGGTGCGGATACAAATGAGGCGACGAGGCCTGAGGACACCGCTGCCAGCCATTATCTTCAGAAATGTTTGCTCCATATGTAACATAACCAATAAATTAGCAGCAAACTGTAAGTACATTCAAGAGTACAGGGATGGCACTGTGATTGCCTCTATTGAGTCATGGCTGCTGGAGTGCGATGTGGATGGGACGGTGGAAATGGAGGGCTTTACGCTGGTACAAGGCGACAGGATGGGCGTAGATAAGGTGCAAGGGGGTGGGATGGCAGTGTAAATCAACAACAGATGGTGCTCACAGTGATATGATTTTGTGTTGGCCATTCTATTTACCCAATGAATTCAACAAAATAGTTTTGTTTATAGTTTATATACCTCCTGATTCAAACGAAGACATGGCTGCGGAAATTTTAGAAAATAGTATTGTGAATATTGAAAATGTAAGCCTTGAGAGTGTCAAAATAATTCCAGGGGATTTTAATCACTGCAATTTTAATGATAGAATACCCACATATGAACAATTTGTAAACTGTACCACAAGAGGTGATGTAACCCTAGATAAGTTATATTGTAATTAAAAATAGTTTTTGTGTGTTAAAAAGGTCTCCCCTTTGGAAATTCTGATCATAATATGCTTTATTGTATACTGACGTACAAGCAAGTCTTAAAAAGGGAAAAATGTAACGAAGTGTTGGTAAGAAAATGGGAAATAGAAAATTGTGAGGAATTGAAAGCTAGCTTTGAAGTTACTGACTGGTCTTCAATGATAGAAAACGATACAGACATCAACACGAACTTGGATATTCTTAGCTCATATTTCCATTTGTGCCTTGAAATGATAGTGCCAATTAAGAAAGTAAAAATATTTCCAAACAATAAACCATGGGTTTCAAAGGAAATAAAATCTATATGAAAAACAAAATATTATAAAGAATGGTAGTACAATACAACTGAAACAAGTACAAAAACTATTAGAAAAGAAAATAGAATCAAAGAGTCAGTATAAAGAAAAAGGCCTTTTCAAGAATCATTATGTGAAAGATATATTGAAAACATTATGTGAGTATGAAACGAAACAAAATTCTCCAGAACCTGAAAATATCACATATTACATATGTTACTGGAATGAATGCGCACTTTGCTAGGTTCAAGAAAGATGATGCCATCAAGGATTGCAACGATGTGATGGAAACAATAACTTCAGAAAGGACCAGCATATTGTTATTGAACTCGAGTGTGTGGTGCAGACACTAAAATGTGCGTGAGCCAACAAGGCCATGGGGCTTGACGGGATGCCAGCAAAGGCACTCAAGTACTGTGCCGAACAGCTGGCTCCAGTACTGTAGACACTTTTCAAGATTCCATCGATCAAGGAGTAGTGCCTAATAAGTGGAAAGAATCCCTAATTCGACCTACATTGGTACCTCTTGATTTGAAGTTAATTTGTTCTTTTTGGCTGTTCAAATTGCAAAAATTTGAATAGGGAAGCAATTTTTACTATTGAAATTAATGTAAAAAAATTTAATCCATTCCAGTTTATTTTAAATAAAAAATACTACACTCAACCCCCAGCTATTGCAAGATATTGGTCCCTTAAGATTACCACAATAGCCAAAAATGCAGTAGTAATTGTTAAGAAGTAATGGGAAACAATAAAATTGGTTCTGGCCCACCAGAGTGGCAACATGATTTAACATATTGGCACCTTGTTTTCCCCTCATCTCATCATAATTCATAGATATCATTCACACAGACATTAAATGCATAAAAAAACAGGCATAACAAAAGACTTATTTACTTCGGTGTGAAACTCCCGAGTCCCGATGAAGACTAAACAGGCCTCCCCTGGGTCACCGCCTCCCTCTCATGCACTAAATATGGGAAAAGATCACGTAGTATTCCTCCCCTCCCCCTCACTCCATCCCTATCCACTCCCATTCGATACACAAACAGGCTGACTAGGCTGCCCCCACCCAATCCCTCCCTCCTCCAGCCCCCCCCCTTCTCTCTCTCTCTCTCTCTTTCTCTCTCTCTCTCTCTCTCTCTCTCTCTCTCTCTCTCTCTCTCTCTCTCTCTCTCTTATCAAGCAGAATATATTCTCACAGCATCTTTTTCAACAGGAATTATTTCAAGAAAAGTATAAATTATTGTACAAAACATGCAAATTATTGTACTATCTTAGTTTGTGCAAATGACAATGATATTTAACAATTCATTCTTCATTGGTTGTTTAAAGTAAAATTAGTAAATAAGTTTGCAGTGACCAGAGTAGAAGGTTGCATTGTCTGGGGTGGTAGGTAGGAAGTGACCAGGGTTGAGGGCTGGAGTAACCGAGGCAACTAGGGGCTGGAGTGACTTGAAAGCCATTCATGAGTTGCAATAGAGAGAGGTGTTCACGGTGGAAAAATGCAAGTGACACAGGCTGACTGGTGGGAAGATGGCGTTGGCCGCCATGTGTGTTTGCGTTCGAATTGAGAGGCCGTGTTCAGATTGAGGTCAAAATTTGTTTGCTAAATGTGTTCGGATTGGGAAGTGTTCGAGTCAAAGGGTATTTGAATCAAGAGGTACTACTGTATTGCCAAAAAATCTTTTCCCAAAATTCTAAATGATTTTAGACCCATAGTTCTGATATCAAACATCGTGAAATGCTTAGAATTTATTTTAAAAGATTGTTTATGTGACTGTGCAATCTCAATGTGACCCATTACAGTTTGCCTACTGCAAAAATGGGAATGTTCTGGATGCTGGTCTCATTTTATTAAATGATGTGTCACAGCACTTAGATAGACCCAACTCACAAATTTGTCTGCTATATTTAATGATTATAGTTCAGCTTTTAATACGATTCAACCTAATATTTTATTAAATAAGTTATGGGAGATAGGAGTCATTTGCTTAATTTTAAAATGGATTTTTAGTTATTTAACACAGTGACCCCAGTACACCATGCTTGGGCAGGTAATATCAAGCATCCTAACCACCAGCACAAGGTGTGCTGGGTCATGTCTCCTTTTCTCTGTAGTTTATGTATTGACGACTGCAGGAGCCGTAATGAGGACTGCAGAATAATCAAATACAAAGATGATATTGTAATCATTGGCAAAATTGTTGAAGATGATAGCACAGGGTATGAAGCTCAAGTTTCTGAATTCGTGGAATGGTGCAATACAAACTCTTTAGTCCTAAATGTCAAGAAAACAGAAGAAATGATTATATACTTCAGAACAAAAAAACAGTTTGTCCTGGACTCTCCTTTAATAGACAATAGAGAGAGTGAGAGAATATAAGTACTTGGGTTTTATGATTGATGATTAGTTTAAAGGAGGTAGAAATACAAAAAAATCTTACCAAAAAATGCAACCAGAGACTTCATTTCCTCTGAATACTAAAAAATTTACATGTTGATGAAATAATTTTAAGTCTCTTTTATAAATCTACCATAGAATTTATTATTAATTTTTCTCTGGTTGTGTACAGTAAAATCCCTCTTATCCGGCATCAACGGGACCACCGACATGCCGGATACCAGAAGTTGCTGGATGCTTGAATAGAAGTGAAATTATGCCCACAATCACCACCCTACACTCACACATCTTATCATAACAAAGATCAGCTGATCGCCGTGCAGCTAGCCAGGCTCGTATAACACTTTGTCCATCATTTCACCACGATGATACTGCAGTGTGTGATGATTTTCCACTGCCTTTTGGGTGTCGGTGGCTTTCATGTAATCCCGCAACTTATTCGTTTGGGATTCAATGTCATAAATAGTTGATGAACCCACACCATATTCCACCATTACTTGCTGTCTGCTTTCACCTCTCTCTGATCGTCAACATGTCTACCTTCTACTTAAGTGTAAGCACAACACGCTTCCTCTTTTCTACAACTTCAGGCATGATGAAGGTGTCAGGCGATAAACAGTGCACACGCGGGACTGAGTCAATGAGTAAACACAGTGCAGTGGGACGCGCGTGGTGTGAAGCAGTGTGCTCTGGTGGCAAGGGAAAAAAAGTATGCCTCGCGCGGGAATTTCAATTGATTTTATGAGTACACATATTGATTTTTTATTGATTTTAAGGCTCGGGGAAAAATGTGATGGATACTTGAAGCTGCCGGATACTCGAATGCCGGATAAAAGGGATTTTACATTTCCTTCACTATATTTTCCAATTCTATGCATTTCTTTGACCTGTTCTAAGCTTTGTGTGTCATCTTGAATATTTTGTATGACTTTTTTTTTATCAAGATAGGTAGACAGATAGATAGATAGATAGATATCTACCTTTATTGTCAAATTGTTATACATAATTGTACATAAAATGAAATTCTTTTTGACTTAGAGCTCAAGATTACAAATTGAATTACATAGTAAAGTAAAAAAATACAGTAATATGAAGTTTTGAAAAAGTTTATCACAGATAACTTCATATTACTTATTCAGGACTGTACAGTTTTAAGATACTTATATAATTTGCTACTTTTTGGTACGAGGACTTTCTAAATCTATCAGTACGTAGCACAGGGAGGGCTAGTCTCCTTCCCAACCTTAAAAACATGTACTGGTCATGAAGGGGATGGCTGGGATCCTTCATAATCTTTTCCACCTGTTTTAGAACACCTTTATTGTACAATGTCTATTGCTTTGGTCTCAGCACCCAATTTATTTGCTTTCTTTTCTATTTTAAACATATTTCTATCCATAGAATTTAATTTTCCATAGTACAGTAAAATCCCTCTTGTGTGGCATCAATGGGACCGCTGACATGCCGGATACCAGAAGTTGACGGATACTTGAATAGAAATGAAATTATGTCCACAAACACCGCCCTACACTCACGCATCTTATCATAACAAAGATCAGCTTATCACCGTGCCGCATGTCGCCATCCACGCTGCCACCTCACACTCACCAACACACAATACTAATGTACTAACATTCTCTTTAAAACTTTCCTCTTATAAATAAGCTGATGGGTTACAAAAATCAAGTATATGCTTATTTGCTTTATTCCCAACCAGCCAACATGTATAGCATACAATAGATATGAAAATGTACAAGTGTTTGTGACACTTTTTCGCTCCCCACACCTCTCACTCAACACCCTCTGGGTCATCAACATCATCAGATTTTGTACTTGTTTACCTCACTTCTTTTCCCTTACAAAGTACTTCAGAATAGTTTCTAATGTCTCCTTCTTTGCAGCAAAAACTCATTCTCAATGCAATGAAGGGTCATAATATCTCGGGTTGACATGTATGTGCACTGCTCAGCAAACCTGACAAAGCCAGCTATGTGTTTCGCAGCCTGTTCCCAAGTTACTTTAGGCTCATTATCATCATCATCATCATCATCATCATCACTATCATCACTAATTTTCTCTAAATGATCTTCTACTACAGCGTTGATAAGTTCCTCGTTTGTGAGAGTGAATGTTACGGCCTGATTTTCGTCCATGTCCACCCATTCCTGTAATGCTTTATCTGTCACTTTAAGTTGCACATTTCCTTCAGCTCGCTCACCACTGAATTTTTCATGCCACCTCCAAACACTTCAAACTCTTCAACATTCTCATCATCAAACATCAAACGGTACAATTTGCATTTAACGTCTAGCCAAGCAAGTGAAGCCATGAATATCGCATCCTTAACATTAGACTGTTTTTGGAACTTGGGGATTGTGCCGTCCTCATAATTAACAAGTTTGCGAAGGAAACTCTTACGATAGTTTATCTTAAAATTTTGAACGACTCCCTAATCTATGGGTTGAATAACACTTGTGACATTAAGGGGAAAATATACAGCAAAAATATTTCCCATAACAAGGTCCTCTGCTGGTGGATGAGCTCTACAATTATCTAATAACAAAACTACCTTACTGTCCTCTGGGAGACCATTTTTCTTCAGATTTTCCATCACAGATGGCACAAAGCAATGCTTGAACCAGCCAAGGAAAATTTCAGCTGTCGTCCAAGCACTTCATTGGTTATGATAATCGACAGGCAGGTAATTCACGTTCTTAACCCTTAAATGATGGTGATTGTTCATGTAAGCGCGGCCCACACTGTCTTGTCGCGCGGTGATCGTTCATGTAATCAGCATTTTTCCCGCGCGCCGTTTCAAATCACGCGCGGACTTTTTCTCCCTAAATGATTGACTAGTCATATGGCAACACTTCTCAGTGTGGGAGGAGTTATCAGGATCCTTCTGCTACACACCAGACCAAATTTCTCTGCCATCGAGGTGACATCTGGCAGCTCCCAAGTACACGTCGGGTAGAAAGACCACTCTAGCTGAGATGAGGAATTAGGCTGCTGATATCAGTGATTTATTAGGGAGTGATTTAGAAGATATTGATGATAGTGAGTGGAGTATGGAGTCAGAAGAGAGTGAAGAGAGTACTTCTGATGAGGATGAAGATGGAGAAGAAATTACGAGGGCAGCAGTGGATGCACCCTCATCATAGTCTGGTGAATGCCATCGGACATATTGGCCGCGAGCAATGTGTCCCAGAGTGTGTGTCGCTGGACATGGTGTGGCCACTGTGACACATGGAGCGTGACTGAATGATGAAACATTGCTTGCCTTGACCAAGTCACCAAGCAAAGTTGTCAAATTATTGCACTTGCCGTCTTTTTTATTTGTAATAATAGTAATGGTTGGAAAAAATAATAATACAATTATGTTATTTAGTTCTGATAAAAAAAAAAACCAGGCAAGGAAAGATACAGAGAGAGAGAGAGAGAGAGAGAGAGAGAGAGAGAGAGAGAGAGAGAGACTGAGCGAGCGAGCGAGGGAGAGAGAGACCAAGCGCCTGGGGGTACCTTTCTACCCAGAGCCTCACATCAAGCCCCGCCCACATAATTATTTGACACGCTATAACTTGACTCTCAGATGTCACTGTGTGCTAACAAACACATCACTGCAATCAGCATCAAAAGGAGGCATAGATCTATAAAACTGGAATTGTTCTGTAACATTTAAGAGGTACTGTATATTACCCGGAAATGAAGCAGAAAACTCACTGAGCAGCCTGTCATTTAAGGGGACCGGCTGGTTGCGTACTTATTTTTCCGTATTTATTATCCGATTCAATTGAAATTTGGCACAGTTATAGGTTACCCTACACTGTATGTACCCATAAAATTTCATTAGAGTTGGGCAATAACTTTCCGAATTAGAGCTAAATTGAAAATTAAAATGAAAAAAAAAAAATGAGTGCGAAAAAAAAGAAAAAAAAGAAAAAGAAAAAAAACTATGACCAAAATATTTATATCAGTGGAAAGGGCTTGCTTTTCTCTACAAGATGTAGGAGGCAAATTTTTGGAATGAGTTCTATTAGTCGATTTAGGGCCGTGCAATATTAGTGCAACATTTGCAACGACTAATTTCAGGTAAAATATTTTTTTCACAGAATAATTGTAGATGAATGAAATGGAAAATAGAAAATCTAATACCTGGGGTTTGTAGCGCAAATCAAGCTCTTTCTAGTGATATACATATCGTTGTTCTAGGACAAATAGTCTGGTCTATTTTTAGCATAATGTGCAAAAAACCTGTGTTTAGAGAAAAACGCTCTCAAAGTGAGATAAGGGACGGCGCAGCATGAACACCCTCGACTACGATTCTCACTCAACTGACTCTCCCTAACTCTCTCTGCCTGTGTTAGTGTGTTAGGTTTGCCAGATACCTACAGCTGAATAATCACACATACATGTGATTTCATTGAAAATAAAGCAATTTACGCAATTCTTTCGCTATATGGTGGTCAATCACGGGTCAAAATCGACGCGCATTAGGTTGAAATAAGGCCATTTTTTAGGCACTTAGGGATATCAGATGGTAAATTTACACTACCCAGTTGATAAACTATGCCGTAAGGAAGTGAAATCCGGTGTTGCCAGAATTTGGTAAATTTCTCGAATTTTGGCCAAATCTAAGGAGCCGGTCCCCTTAAGGGTTAAAACAGCGCGGCTTCTTGTGCATGCCAACCACACACAACTTGACTTTGTGCGTACCAGCCATGTTAGCGCAGCACAGAACTGTCAGCCTGTCCTTGCTCTGTTTGAACCCCTTCACGTCTCCCGCTGACTTGCCTGCAAGTGTGGTTCTTGGCAGACAGCGGTAGAACAGGCCAGTCTCGTTGGCGTTGTAAATCTGCTCAGATGTCACGTAGTGCTCCTCAACTATCTTCACAAACCTATAAGAAATAAAAACAGAAGGAGGATTAGATAAAGAAATTAGGTTAGGTTTCTCTCCCTCCTTCTCCCCCCCCCCCTCTCTCTCTCTCTCTCTCTCTCTCTCTCTCTCTCTCTCTCTCTCTCTCTCTCTCTCTCTCTCTCTCTCTCTGTGTCTCTCTTTATTCTTACCTGTCAACAAACTCTTCAGCTGAGGGTAAGTTGGCAGATTTTGATTCTCCCGAGATGTCCAGCTTCCTTATGCCGTGACGAATCTTGAACCTGTGGAGCCAGCCATCAGAGAACTGGCATGCCCCTTCCTCGCCCATCTTATTACCTAAATCAAGTCCTTTCTCTTGTAGCATTGAGCCTGTAATTGTGACTCCTTCTGATCTTTTCAACCTGAACCACTCGTATAACACTTTGTCCATCATTTCACCACGATGATACTGCAGTGTGTGATGATTTTCTGCTGCTTTTGGTATGTCGGTAGCTTTCATGTAATCCCGCAACTTTTTCGTTTGGGATTTAATGTCATAAATAATTTATGAACCCACACCATATTCCACCATTAATTGCTGTCTGCTTTCATCTCTCTCTAACCATAGACAAATGTCTACCTTCTGCTTAAGTGTAAGCACAACACGCTTCCTCTTTTCTACAACTTTAGGCATGATGAAAGCGTCAGGCGATAAAAAGTGCACACACGGGACTGAGTCACTGAGTAAACACAGTGCAGTGGGCCGCGGGTGGTGCAAAGCAGTGTGCTCTGGTGGCAAGGGGAAAAAGTATGCCTCGCATGGGAATTTTAATTGATTTTATGAGTACACATATTGATTTTTTATTGATTTTAAGGCTTGGGGAAAAATGTGCCGGATACTTGAAGCTGCCGGATACTCGAATGCCGGATAAAAGGGATTTTACTGTACAAGGCCACTGAAAGTGAGAATGAGATCACAATTAGCAGTGAAGGAAATAACAGCAAGAGCTGATAGACTGGCCCAAAATGAAAAGTATAAGGATGTATGGATAAAGAGAGACATGAATTAGGAAGAAAGACAGAAGGAGAAAAATCTAAGACAAGAGGCTAAGGAAAAAAAAACTTAGAGGATAGAGACCGAGAATAAGAAATTTTATTGAAGGGTGTTAGACATGAGACTGAGAAAGTGGTTTATTCAGGAGAAGGAAGAGGAGGTAGAGAAACTACATTAGCAGCAGAAAGAGGCACAGATGATGACAGGAGCAACAAATTAAAAATAACATATACTAATGTGGACAGGTTACTATCCAGTACACGAAAAATAAAGGACTATTTGAATATTCATAAACCCGATGTCTTCTGCATGGCGAAGACAAAAGTAAAGGAAGAGATCCACATGAATTTCCAGCAAGAGGGATATAAGATTTGGAGGAGAGATAGAAAAGAAAAAGGAGGTGCAAGAGGATTTTTTTGTTGAGGGAGTGCAATATGGTGATGGCATGGCAGAAGTCATTGGTATAACAATACGAGCCAATGGAAGAGAAAAGAAGAAAATTGTAGTAACGTATGTGCCACCAAAAAACAAATTCATGGAAGTTGGAAGAATATAAAATAATGTAGAAGGAGGTGTTAAAATGCCTGGGTGACATGAAAAGGCAGGACAAGAAGGTACTAGTGGGAAGTGGAAGGTTTTAACTGCAAAGGTGTAAACTGGAAAGAAATAAAAGGGAGTGGAATCGCAGGATTGTGGAGTGAAGATATGTTGCAATTAGTCATGGACAACACACTAGATCAGTGGGTGGAGGAATTCACTAGGCTCAGAGGAGAAAAATAACTATCAATGCTAGACCTGATATCCACAAAAAAAACAATTCAGTCCAGTGGGGAGAAGTGATCATGTCTTGATTGAAATAGAATTACAAGAATGGGCATAGATAAGAATAGAAGAGGAATATAAAAATGTAAGATTAAATTATGGAAGGGCCAACTTTGAAGACTTAAAGAAATTTTATTTCAGCAAATCACTTCTCTGCTAGAGTTGCTTGTACCACCGACCAGACGTACCGATCCTCTATCAAGGAATACCATCTGGCAGCCTTCTTCCTGTTATCCTTTTTTGGAACGGAAAGGCTTTGCCACAACCTGTTATCCGTTTAGAAGCAGGTTGCAACAACACCCATTACCCGTGTAGGAGTGGGTGAGTGCCAAGTTTGGTGCATTTTTACTAGAGTTTACGACTCTTGGCTGAACCAGTATAGTGGGATGGTGACACCTACCTAATCACTCCCATTATCTGTGTACAATTGGGTGAGTGCCTAGTTTGTGCAGGAGTAGGTAAGTACTGAGTACACTTTTACTAGAGTTTACGACTCTTGGCTGGACCAGCACAGTGGTATTGTAGTGACTAGTTACTGCCGCCCTGTTTTACACTTCACGCATAGGAAGGGTTCAGTTAGGTCCAGAAGCAGTTCCTCCCATAGAAAACATTCTAGAAAGGCATGTAAACATTCCATGGATTCCATTGACTCAGGGAGTGGTGGGGAGTCTGCTGCTCGACTTACTGTCTCTATGCCTTCCACCTCATGAGATGAAGTTAATTTTCCACCTTGGAGCATGGTAATGTAAGCTTTGGCTGAGCTGAAGAATGATATACAAAAGTTAAAGGCGGAGGAAAGCCTGAGTCCATCAGGTGACGGTGATGATGTCACCATTGATGTCACACAGGATAATGGAGACAGGCTGCTTGTGTATGTGCCTTGTTCAGACTTGACTGCTGGGATTTCTGGTTTTACTTCAAATTAAGCAGTGCATTGTCTTTTAATGATGACAGTGACTCTCAGGAGGAAAGGATGCATCCTCATGCAGTGTGTTAGGACTTTTGGTCCTTTGGATGAAGTATCTGCTGAGATTGACGGGCAAGTCACTGAATCACATGTTAGCAAGGGCTCGCGAGGGGAAAAGTACAAGGAAATTTTGGGGATGATTCAACCAAGAGATCCACCAACTGTCATGCATTGGCTCCAGTGGAATGTAATTTACAAGTTTTAGATGTGCTAAAGAGGAACCTGACGTGCAGGTTTATCATTTATTGTGTGATTTACCAGAGGTATGCTCACTTGTGTTTTGACTAAGTGCCGATGACTAAACTGTTGTTTGGCAATGATACAATCTGCCAAGCTCTTTGAGGAATCTGAGAATTTAAGAAATAAGATCACAATGAAGAAACAGGTACCTACATGGAAATTGGACACAGGAGTGATCAAAAGCAGCCCTCCTCACGGCTGGTTTCAGAGGCAATAAACTCCTGAGGCTAGGGACACACCAATCCCAGTGATTCATATTTTGGTTAAAATTAGACATTGTCATCATGACCTTAATGTTGCTGAAATTGGTTCCGTATTTGCTGAAGAAATTGAGTATGTTTTTAGTGAAGAGGAAAAGCATATTATTTGTGAGGAAACTGTAAAGCTGCTGGAGTTTAAGGTTGTCAAAGAAATTTACAGATAGGAGGGACAAATTATCTCCTCTATTTTCTTTTGGAAGAAAAAGGATGGAGGTATTAGAATGATTCTTAATCTAAAGAAACTTAATGAACACACTAATTGCAAACTTTTCAAAATGGTGAATTTTGAGCAAGCTATTCAGCTTATTAGCAATGGCTCCTACATAGCAACTGTTGATATAAGATATGTTTACTATTCTGTTAAAATTGTTGATGAGCAGCAGAGATTTCTGTATTTTAAATGGCAAGGGAAAATTTATCACTTCACCTGTCTTCCTAATGGGGTTGCAGAAGGCCCAGGTCTGTTCACTAGATTAATGAAACCTGTTTTTTGCCAAGCTGAGCAAGATGGGTCATATCATCAGCAATTTTATTGATGATACACTTATTTCACACAACACCATTGAAGGATATTATGAGAGAACCCATGCTGCTGTAGAATTCCTAAGGAAGATTGGTTTTTGCATTAATGATGACAAATCTGTCTTGGTTCCCACAAAATGTATTGTCTCAAACATAGTGACAGTAACACTACCAATGAGGAGGCAACAAAAAATAGTTTGAAGGTGCAAATAGTTGTTTAATGTTGCCAGAGCAAAAATCAGGAATGTGGCCAAAGTCATTGGTTTATTGGTTGCAACCATTTCAGCAGTGGAAATGGGAAAACTATTCCAGGAGGTTGGAAAATGGAAAGTTTACAGCATTAAAGACAGAGAAAGATAATTTTGATAAATGGATGGCCATCACACATGAAATGAAGGGAAACCTAATTTGGTGGTTAAATTCAGAAGGAAACAGGAAGATTTTTGGAAAGGTACGGAGGTAGATCTGTATACAGATGCATCAAACTTAGGTTGGGGTGGCCTCCTTAATCATCATCAAGTTAATAGGAGATGATATTTAACAGAAACAGAATTGCACATCAGTGCAAAAGAATTTAAAGCCATATTATTGGGAATCCATTCCTTTACACAGGATAAAAGAGGAAAACACTTCAGAGTGTTTTGCGATAACACGACAGTAGTCCATTATGTGAATAAAATGGATGGCACAGAATCTGCACTGTGAAATGACATCGCCTTGAAATTTGGGATTGGTGTAAAATGAATGATGTCTGGACTACATGTTCCCTTGTATCAAGTAAAGTTAATCTCCTGAAGGATGCTGCATCTAGTAAGTTCAATGATATCCATGAATGGAATGAGGACGCTTTCAAAGAGCTTTGTAAGGAATTTGGAGTCCCTAGCATAGATCTATTTGCTTCCAGATTAGATAAGCAGGTGCCTTCTTTTTTGTTCATGGAGACCTGACCTGGAGGCTGAACTTAGATGCTTTTTCTATTTGTTGGTCACAGTTTGAATTGATTTATGCTTTCCCCCTTTTGCTCTGATTGCTAGTGCCTTTGGAAAATACAAGCAGTAATGAGAAAGAGGTGGTTGATTGTGTCATTGTGGCCATTCTAACCATGGATGTGGACTCTGCTCATGTTGCTAGTCAAGGAACCGCGCCTGATACCGAAAGGCATTTCAAACAGCAGAGATGTGGGCTATGATTCTGTTAATACTGTGAGAGGAGCTTTGTCCTTGCTGAGGATAGTTGTGGAAGGATGCAGAGCGTTAAACCAAATTCTTGTTAACAGTTTTTTGAGAGGTGTTTTCACCTTGAGTCCATCAGCACCCAGGGATACGGAAACTGGGACGTTCAGTTGGTGCTCCAGCAGTTGCAGAATTTGGAACCATTATGCTCATTTTCTCTTAAGGAAATTACTCTAAAATTGGTGATGCTAATGGCTTTCACACAAGCTGTTAAAATACAAACTCTACATTGGTTACTGTTGGGAGATCTTAATATCAGGGAGGATTCTATATTCTATTTGTTATGTGGAAACTTCAAACACGGTAGGCCAAAATTCAATATATGAGTTGTGACCTTTAAAGTATACATAAACGATAGCAGTTTGTGTGTGTGAAATGCTGAAAATGTATCTTCCAAGAACTGAAAAATTCAGAAGTCTTGAGAATCAGTATGAGAAGTTACTCATTAGCTTTATTGAGCCACCTAAAAATGTAACAAAAAACACTATTGCGAGATGGATCAGAACAGTGCTCATATCAGGCGTAAACATTGCAAAGTATTCTGCTGGCAGTTTTCGACCTGATGCAGCATCAAAAGACAAGGCCATGGCTGTACCAATTACATGCATCATGGCAAAGGCTGGGTGGTCAAGAGAAACTACCTTCGTCAAATATTATGATAAAGAAATTGTTTTGGAATGCGACATATTTCAAGAAGCTGTTCTAGTATAATAAATGAACCTGTACAAAGATGAGTGTCATCCTTATTGTTTCTAAAATTTATTCATTCTCATTTTGTTCACATACATACATACTTCTTAAATGTTGAAGTATGATACCAACCTGGCTTCAAAATCTCATGGCAATGCACCCTCTAGCAGAAAAGTGATTTGGTGAAGTAAAATTGATGAAGTACATGAGACTTATTGTAGGTCAGTTAAAATGTGCTTTGAATTTTATGAAGGAAGTCACTTCTGCCAGAGGGGGGCATTCACATGCCCTCCACTCCCTTGCTATGCAAACCAACATCTAATGATTCAATGCTAAGTAATAAGAAATGAGGAATTAGCTTCCATGTGGGTGATCATACTCTTTAAAGTCTGGTGGTGTGTGGCGGCACAGTGCATCTCATGTGAATGCTCTCTTCTAGCAGAGGTGACTTGCTTTGTAGAATTCGAAGCACGTTTCAACTGACCTACGGTCTTATGTACAGTGATACCTCTTGATTTGAACACCCTTTGACTCGAACACTTCCCAATCTGAACACATTTGGCGAACAAATTTTGACCTCCAATCTGAACGTGGCCTCTCAATTCGAACACAAACACACATGGCGGCCAACGCCGCCAGTCGGCCGGTCTCGCTTGCACTTCTCTGTTGTGAACACCTCTCTCTATTGCGACTTAGGAACGGCTTTCAAGTCACTCCGGCCCGTAGTTGCCTCGGTTACTGTGGCCCTCAACCCTGGTCACTTCCTACCTACCACCGCAGTCAATGCGGCCTTCTACTCTGGTCACTGGTAAACTTATTTACTATTGAAGATATATGTAATACTATAAACAACCAATGAAGAGTAAATTGTTAAATATCATTGTCATTTGCGGAAATTACGATAATATAATAATTTGCAATTTTTTACCATAATTTATACTTTTCTTGGAATCATTCATGTTGGAAATGATGATGTGAGAATATGTTCTACTTGATAAGAGAGAGAGAGAGGGGGGGAGAGAGGATGGTGAGTGGCTGGAAGAGGGAGGGAGGAGGGGGGGCAGCATACCCAGTCTGTTTGTGTATCGAATGGGAGTGGATAAGGATGGAGGGAGGGGGAAGTGGGGAATACTATGCAATCTGTTCCTGTATTTAGTGTATGGGAGGGAGGCAGGGACCTGGGGGGAGGTTTGTCTAATCTTCATCAAGACTTGGGAGTTTCACACTGAAGTAAATAAGTCTTTTGTTATGCCTTTTTTTATGCATTTCATGTCTGTGCTTACTTTATACTCTCAAAATGTGAAAGATATCTATGAATTAAGATGAGATGAAGGGAAAACAAGGTGCCAGTATGTTAAATCATGTTGCCACTCTGGTGGGTCAGGACCAATTTTATTTTTTCCTATTTCTTCTTAACAATGGCTATTGTGTTTTTAGGTTTTGTGGCGATGTTCAGTGACAAATTTTTCAGAATAGTTGGGGTTGAGTGTAGTATTTTTTATTTAAAATAACTGATTAAATGTTTTTACATTAATTTCAATGGTAAAAATTGCTTCCTAATTCGAATTTTCGCAATTCGAACTACCAAAGAGAACGAATTAAGTGCAAATCGACTGTACTTCATCAATGTTTTGGAAGTATAGATCAGAGAGGGATCATGAGTGGTAAAACAGCACAGGAGATATATGAAATATTCCAATGGACAGCATAATGAAGGTGTGGAAAGATATGTATTGAAATACAAAGAAAGGAGTAGAAAACACACATGGTACAATGCCAGATGTGCAGAAGCAAAGAGGTCAGAGTTTGGAGGAAATTGAAGAAACAGACGAATGGAAGCAATAGAGAGGTACAAGGAAGCAAGAAATAAATATGTCAGAATAAGAAGAGAGAAAGAAAAGCTTTTGAAAAGAATGTGGTAGAGAAGTGTGAAAATGAACCCAAACATTTCTATAACTTTATAAATGGAAAAATGAAGTGTAAAGAAACCATAGATAAGATAGTAAAGGGAGAGAAAACATACTAAACAGAAAAACTTAGTGAAATTATAAATGAGAGCTTCTAATCTGTATTCTTAGAAGAGGAGGCGTTTACAGAGCCAAACATGACAGAGGCACATGAGGGATTCAAAGAGGTTATGATACAGTGCAAGATGTTGGTAGATTGTTGCGAAGTTTGGATGTAAGAAAAGCAATGGGACCTGATGGAGTGTCAGGCTGGACACTAAGGGAATGTAAAGATCAACTAATACAGCCAACTTGGTAAGTGATTACCAGCTCAATAGAGGAGGGGAGAATGCCACAAGAGTGGAAGAGGGCCAACATAGAAGAATGACCCACTAAATTATAGACCTGTTCCACTAACAAGTGTTGTCATCAAAATCTGTGAGATACAAATTAAAGAGAAATGGGTGAGATATTTGGAAGACAATTGAGTTTTATCAAATAGATCATTTGGATTCAGACAAGGAAAATCATGTTTGATGAACATACAAAGTTTTTATACACTAATTATTGAAAGAATTGAAAACAGAAATGGGTGGATGGATGCTGTCTACATAGACATCAAAAAAACTTTTGATAGAGTTCCATACAAGAGGCTCATATGGAAACTGAAACACATAGGTGGTCTGAGAGAGAAAGTATTAGAATGGATGCAAGATTATTTGAAAGATGGAGAAATGAGAACTATAATCAGGGAAGCAACTTTAAGTTCGATAAATGTAACAAATGGAGTACTGCAGGGGTCAGTCTTAACATCCATAATGTTCCTGATATGTGTAAATGACATGCAGTGTGGCGTAACCAGCTATATGAATGCCAAATTAATGAGAGTTGTTGAAAACACTGATGACTGTCGAGAGTTACAAGGTGATATAGACAAGATTGATGAATGGAATATGAGGTGGAAACTGCTAGGCAAAAGCAAAAGAAGGCCAGAATAGAGTTACAAGATGTGGCAGGAAGTAATACTTAGACCAAGGAATAGAAAAATCTGGGGGTTGTGATAAAAGATGCACTGAACCCAGAAAGGCACATAAGCCAACCATTTGGATCAACTTACAGGATATCAACCAATATTAGGGTGGTTTTCTACTACTTGGATAAAGATACGATGAGGAAAATTCTAACGAGTATGATCCATCTGAGGTTGGAATATGCAGCAGTGGTGTGGTCACCAAACACAAAAAAGGCTATATGAAAATTAGAAATGATCCAAAGAGTAGCCACAAGAATTAAGAAAACTAACATATGAAAACAGATTAAAAGAAATGAGGCTGCCAACTCTGCGAGATATAAGGGAGAGAGATGTAATAACTGTTTACAAGATAGTAAATGGCATTGAAAAGCTGGACAAGAAAACCTGGTGATGATGGAGGAAGGAACTAGACAGTTGAGAGGCCACTCAAGGAAGATCAAAAAGAGTCGGTGTCTAAAGGACATTGAAAAGTACAGTTTTCCCACACAGAATTGTGGATACTTGGAACGGATTAAAAGAAGAGGTTGTTACAGTAACCAACATACATAAATTTAAGGGACATATGGAGATATGGAGACAGGACACTATGAGCCTTGCTCGAATCCTTTATAATACAAATAGGTAAATACACACATGTACTTATACATATATATTGAAATGGGAATGTACACAGTTTATTGGGTCCTTGATATGGTGAGCTCCTCTCTCTCCATGAATGACAAAAATCTTTCCTGTGAAGACGTCATAGTTCTTATGAGCTATGGTGTAGTCCTATGAGGCTATCACAGATGTGGTAGCTGACTGGTCCTCCTCAGGAAGACACACATGAGACATAGGGCATTAGGTTGACGTGAAGGATAAATGCCTGAGCATGTTTACTGAGTGAAATGGTGTGGTGAGTTGGAGATGCATTGGCATAATGTTTACAGTGGTTGTAAACATGAAACTGATGCTAACTCCTAATCACTACATCATATCACACAGTAAACATTCATTATCCATGGAGAGAGGAGTTCACCCTGTCAAGGAGCCAATCAACTGTGTAAATCCTAATTCAATATTATATATATATATATATATATATATATATATATATATATATAATATATCTATATATATATATATATATATATAATATATATATCTATATATATTATATACTAATATATATATATATATATATATATATATATATACATATATGCACCCACACCACTGCCCCTGCATGTCTCAGGCCACAGGTGACCGGGACACAGATGCTCATAGCAGTGCAGGGGAGATGTAATATCCACTGTTTGGATAGGTAAGTGTAGTGAAGTAAACCTATAGCAGATCAAATGGGGGACAAGGCACACACAGGGTTAACTTTGGGCAGTTTACTGAGTAAAGCAGTGCACATAACACAAGGGGATTGCAGCACGATATCATATAATGCAGACACACAGTTTCATTTGGTGACACAGCAAAGCACCAGGCTTCGACCAACACTTGTACTTCTCTCATAGCCTCTGGAGAAGCTGTGCAACATCAACTAGAGGCAATCACACTGTTTGTGCACACTGTTAACACACAGGCACTTTCACCAAGGTGGTCAGAGGGCATATGTGTATGGAATGAGGGGAGTCGAGGAAGAGCTTCAAGCTGGTGGTGTTGTCTCTCCGCTTGTCCACCAAACAACTGACTCTCATGGATCCCCCTTGCCCAATGCTCCAAGCCTATACCACTCACACAAACATTTAAACACAACCACACACACACACATTTACAGTCGCAGTCACCTGGTGGTCACCCAGCCAGCCTTTACCCTACGGAGAGAGCTCAGAGCTCATAGACCGATCTTCAGGTAGGGCTGAAACCACATCACACACTACACACCGGGACAGCGAGGCCACAATCCCTTGAGTTACATCCTGTACTTGCTTGCTGATAGATAGATAGATAGATACACATTAAGAGGCTACCCATTTGCCTCGCTGTGCCTGTGACTCAAACCCGGGCCCTCTCGGTTGTGAGCTGAGCATGCTAACCACTACAGTATGCGGTGTGTGACACACACAGTCCTCAGGATAGAACATTGGTTCATAACAATAAATAATATATAACAAGAAGACAACAATTCCCTGATACCGAAACCTTAACCCTGGTGGAAGTGGTGAACTGTCAGGGTTATTATTCCAGGCAGAGTATCACTATCATTCGGTGCCGCGTAACAAAGGTGATCTTCATGATATCGCACATGAATACAGTGGTACCTCTTGATTTGAACACCTTTTGACTCGAACACTTTCCAATCCGAACACATTTGGCGAACAAATTTTGACCTCCAATCCAAAAGCAGCTTCTCAAGTCGGGGGAAAAAAAAAAAAAAAAAAAAAAAAAACGTGGCGGCCGATGCGCCTTCCTGCCAGTCGACCGGTCTCATTTGCACTTCGCCTTGAACGTCTTTCAAGTCACTCTGGCCCTTAGTTGCCTTGGTTACTCCGACCCCCAACCCTGATTACCTCCTACCTACCACCCCATTCAATGCAGCTTCTTCTCTGATCACTGGCAAACTTATTTACTAATGAAGATATATTCAATACTTTAAACAACCAATGAAGAATGAATTGTTGAATATCATTGTCATTTGCGCAAACTACGATAATACAATAATTTGCAGTTTTGTACAATAATTTACACTTTTCTTGAAATAATTCCTGTTGGAAATGGTGTTGTGAGAATATATTCTACTTGATAAGAAAGAGAGAGAGGGGGGGAGGAGGGAGAGAGGATGGTGAGTGGCTGGAGGAGGGAGAGAGTGGGGGGAGGGGAGGCGGACTACTCGGTCTGTTTGCATATCGAATGGGAGAGGATAAGGATGGAGGGAGGGGTAAGGGAGGAATACTACGCGATCTGTTCCTGTATTCAGTGCATGGGAGGGGGGAGGGGACCTGGGGGGTAGGCTTGTCTAGTCTTCATCGGGACTCGGGAGTTTCACACCGAAGTAAATAAGTTTTTTGTTATGCCTTTTTTTTATTAATTGTATCTATTTTTTATGCATTTCATGTCTGTGTTTACTTTGTGCTCTCAAATTGCGAAGGATATCTATGAATTATGATGAGATGAGGGGAAAACAAGGTGCCGATATGTTAAATCATGTTGCCACTGTGGTGGGTCAGGACCAATTTTGTTTTTTCCCATTACTTCTTAAAAATGGCTATTGCTTTCTTGGGTATTGCGGCGATGTTAAGGGACCAATTTCTTGCAGTAGCTGGGGTTGAGTGTAGTATTTTTTTTTTTTTACTTAAAATCAACTGGAACAGATTAAATGTTTTTACATTAATTTCAATGGTAAAAATTGCTTCATAGAGCCTAGAGCCAGGGTAACGTAAGCGCCAAAACTAGAAAACAGAGAAAAAAGTGATCAAAGTTTTGCAACATTCGGAATGCAATATCTCCTCAATTAATAGAGATAGGAAGTAAGGCTTGGCTCCAAAATGTTCGTTATTTAATGTACTTTACAGCCTGTATCTGGGCATTCAGTGATATAAGAGCATTCTGAAAGGATGATTGCTTTTTTATCCGGTTTATTTGTGGGAAAAAAATAAAAACTTCATATATTTTGAGAATCAAGCATGCATGCATTGTTTGTTCTTGTTCTTATGTGTAGTTGTTTCAACATTATGTAGGTTATTGGGATTCACCACCACTGAAGCCTTTCTTGAGTGATGTATTTATTCTATTAAGCAAAAATGTAAGCGACACTCGTGCATGTACTTCTTAATCTAAACACCTAATAAGGAGAGAATGATCAACGGTAGAAAAATAGCAATCCTTTTAATGCCAGAAAATGGAAACAAACATCTAACAAACTCTGAAAATAGTCCATTAGGATAACAGAACAGGAAAGAATAATAAAATTATCCGGCAGGTGAGTACCGCGCCTGTACTACTTGACGGCCTGTAGACCTGCTCACGTATGCCTCTCCCATATTCCTTCGTCTTTTACCTAAGTTTTTCTTCCACTCTGCAGGATTACGCATCCTTTTCCTTCCCCTAGAGGGTTCTGGTCCTCAGGGGGTATGTTGTTGTCTGCCATAATGGCAAAATCATGGGTATTAGTGTACAAGAAAGGCAGATTGTCATGCAGTTGTGGCGAGCTGGCGGAGGGTGGCTGAGTGTCTGTGGGTAGGTGGTGTGAGGGAAGCGCGCGTCTGTCAGTCATGTCACGTGACGCGCATGGCGTGCGTTCATTGGCTCGCTGGCTGCTCGGCGGGAGTTACGACTCTCTGGCCCCAGCCGCTCATCCTCTTGCTTCCAGAGCAACATGAAGAGTCTACAGATAACTTCATTTGGATGGATTTTCGACCTTATTTCGGTGTACATTATGACTTCTAATCTGCTTCCCACCACAGTAGGAAGGTGGGGGAAGACAATGGGATAAAAATTTTAATTTCGGCTGGAGTGTCGCTTCCGTCACTCTGACTCTAGGCGCCTCATATAAGACAGTATTGTATGGCAAAACCTATAGTAGTCACCATATTGAAAAACAAGGTGATCATTAAGGGAGCTGATGTGGTGATGGACGTAAAAAAGCAACTTAAGCAATCTGCAGCAGTAGAAGAAATGGAAAAATTATTATTATTAAAAGAACTATTGAAATTTTTGTAAGCATAAGGTTTTCCTAAGGTTAGAACAAATCATCTGATTTAAAAGTATCAATAATCAAACTTTTTCATACTTGAACAGCCATTTGGAACAAATTAGGTTCAAGTATTGAATCTCCACTGTATTTATAATATATATACAGTGGTACCTCTTGATTCAAACTGAATTTGTTCTTTTTGGCTGTTTGAATTGTGAAAATTCTAATTAGAAAGCAATTTTTACCATTGAAATTAATGTAAAAACATTTAATCCGTTCCAGTTTATTTTGAATAAAAAATACTTCACTCAATCCCCAGTTATTGTGAGAAATTGGTCCTTTAACATTGCCGCAATTGCTAGAAATGCAATAGCCATTTTTAAGAAGTAATGGGAAAAAATAAAATTGGTCCTGGCCCATCAGAGTGACATCTATCTACTCCCATTCGATACGCAAACAGACTGAGTAGGCCGTCCTCCCAACTCCCTCCCTCCTCCAGCCACTCACCATCCTCTCTCTCTCTCTCTCTCTCTCTCTCTCTCTCTCTCTCTCTCTCTCTCTCTCTCTCTCTCTCTCTTTTATCAAGTAGAATATATTCTTGCAGCATCATTTCCAACAGGAATTATTTCAAGAAAAGTATAAATTATTGTACAAAACTGCAAATTATTGTATTATTGTAGTTTGTGCAAATGACAATGATATTTAACAATTCATTCTTCATTGGTTGTTTAAAGTGTTAAATATATCTTCATTAGTAAATAAGTTTACCCGTGACCAGAGTAGAAGGCCGCATTGACTGGGGTGGTAGGTAGGAAGTGACCAGGGTTGGAGGCTGGAGTAAGCGAGGCAATTAGGGGCCGTAGTGACTTGAAAACCGTTCACGAGTTGCAATAGAGAGAGGTGTTTACGGCGGAGAAGTTGGCCGACTGGCGGGGGAAGGCGATGTCGGCTGCCACGTGTAATTGTATTCGAATTGAGAGGCAGCATTTGGATTGGAGGTCAAAATTTGTTCGCCAAATGTGTTTGGATTGGGAAGTGTTCAAGTCTATATATATATATATATATATACATAGTCGGCCCTCGTTTTTACGGACTAATACAGTCTGGGCCATGTCCAGAGGGTGAAAAAGTCTGGACATTGAAAATTGAGTTCAATGCAGTTCTGTACTGTACAGTAAACGGCCTATATTGTCTTGCACACATACTCATAGGCTACAATATGGTACAATATGCATATATAGTATACACGAGAGTAAAATATGGTTATACCTGCAATAGGGTACAGTATAATATTAACCCGAAAACTGCTGTAAGCCTTCTGGGTGGCTTAGCGGTAAACTGCTGTATGCCTTCTGGAAGCGCACTTTTTAAACAGGCACCATAAAGTTTCTTTGATTCGTATTTCTTTGAAATTATTATTTTTTGTATTTTAATAACCTTTCTTTTAGTAATTTTTATCCTACTAATATGAATTTGGTTATTCATATCATACATGAAAAGGGAAACAATGGAACTACTATATATTTATTTCATATAGTTGACATTGCGCTCTTCTCACAGATATTAGAGTTTGAGTCTCATGTATGGTAAGAGGAAGGTACAATTTAGTAGTACAGAAGTTGTTTTTGTATAAAAAAGAATGAAGCAAACGAGATTATGGGAACAAGTGCTCCGTCACTAGACGCTGTCAGACGTGAAGAGCCAAGGATAGCTGGCCCGCACCGCACATAATACACACACACACACACTAACACACACACACACACAGGGAAGCAACTTCAAGTTGAAGGAAAGTAACAGGGGTCAGTCCTAGCACCCATAATGTTCCAAATATATGTAAATGATATACAGTGTGGTGTGACCAGCTACATGAATATGTTTGTGGATGACACCAAATTAATGAGTTATTAAAAACACTGTTGAGTGCCAGGAGCTACAGGGGGACATAGATAAGATCAATGAATGGAGTAAGATGTGGAAACTGGCTTTTTATGCAAAAAAATGTCATGTGATGGAGATAGGCAAGAGCAAAAGAAGGCCAAAATGGAGCTACAAGATAGGACAGGAAGAAATACCTAAGACAAAAGAAGAAAAAGACCTAGGGGTGGTGATACAGGATACACTGAATCCAGAGTAGCACATAAATAAACTATTTGGATCAACATATAGAATATTAGCCAATATTAGGGTGGCTTTCCATTACATGGATAAGGATATGATGAAAAAAATTCTAACCAGTATGATACATCCAAGATTAGAATATGCAGCAGTGGTGTGGTCACCACATGCAAAAAAGGATATAAGGAAACTAGAAAGGATCCAAAGAGTAGCCACAAAAATGGTATCAGAACTAAGCGAGCTGACATATGAGGACAGATTAAAAAACATGGGACTGCCAACTGTACAGGACAGAAGAGAGAGAGGTGATCTGATAACTCTGTATAAGATAGTAAATGGTATTGAAAAGCTAGACAAGCAAAACCTGTAGATGAAAGAAGAAACTAGACAGATGAGAGGACACTCAAGGAAAATCAGAAAAAGTCGGTGTCTAAAGGACACAAAAAAGTACAGTTTTCCACATAGAATTGTGGACATCTGGAATGGATAGAAAGAAGAGGTTGTTACGGCAACCAATATCCATAAGTTCAAGAATATGTTGGATATATGGAGATATGGAGACAGGACACTATGAGCCTTGCTCGAACCCTGTATAATACAACTAGGTAAATACACACACAGAAACATGCACAAACTGAACATGGTTGTATGTATTCACATGTGATATTGACAAAACTGCCATATGGTTGTTGTCATGGCAACGAGTCATCTGTGTGTATTCCCACTGCCACCTCCCTCCCCACACCCTGCTCTCCACAATGGCCCCAGATACTGCCAGAAATCCATTTTTGTGGTGAAAAATGCTTAGAAATATGGTAGCTACAGTACATTTTGAGTTACAGAATTGTGAATTGAAATATTTATGACACATCTCTATAGCATAGATATCATTTTAAGGAAAGTCAATTTTTTCCTGATATTGCTGCACCATGGGAGCCCCTCTTAATCCCATAGCTGCAGTTTATGGGTTAATAGTGTCGCCTGCATCATCTGCCGCGAGAGCTACCTATCGGTCAAAGTTGTCACTCTCTGGACAAACACAGCCTGCATTGGACAATCCTCCAGACCACAGACATTGACTGAAAAATTGAAAGTCTGATTAATTGAGGTCCGTAAAAATGAGGGCTGACCGTATATATATATATATATATATATATATATATATATATAGATAGATAGATAGATAGATATAGATAGATAGATAGATAGATTAGATAGATATAGATAGATGCGATAGATAGATAGATAGATGGATAAAAAAAAACAAAAAAAACCACAATATATATATCCTATATATATATATATATATATATATATATATATATATATATATATATATATATATATATATATATATATATATATATATATAGTAAAAGTGTCAATCTCAATAGCAGGGGACCAGAAGTGGCTTGGATTATTAGTTGCTTCAGATTGTCAGGATGTTCCCGTGAAACTGGACATTTATATTGTTTTAAATTGATGGATACCTGGCAGTGTTCTCATCTGCTATGGTTGAAGACTCTTTAAAAAGCCAACTGAAAGTTGCATGATGAAAGAAAGATTAGTCCAACCTTTTTTTTCCTCTAATTTTAGGACAAAGAATTTTGTGGATATTTGTCAACTAATAGATCAATATTTCTATATGGCTAGTAAAGTTGTCAGTTCTCAGTGGGAAGTAAGAGGTAGGTTTGAGAATAGTAGGGTTCTATTAGTGTTATATTCTGCTTAGAGTGTCTGCTGGGGCAAAAAATATGTAGTTAAGAATTTCTATGATAGCCATTATGATATGTTGATTGTTGGTAAAGTAGGATGGAAAGAAAAGATTGAAATATCAGTTGTATTTTAGCTTTTTGATAGATTTTAGCTTAATATCAAAATGATTATATTTGTAGTCAGGTAGCTTATTATCATGATGTATCAATAGAGGACAAAGCTCCCTTCATTAGAAAAGAGTTATGTGTAATTTTACTATTTTACATTCTTTTTTATTTGCTTTTAGGATATGAAGAAGCAGTTAAATGTAAAGGGAAAGATGTAAGAAGAAATTTAGTTTTATGAGTAATGCACTTTACTAATGAAAAATATTTCTTCCCCAGCAGAACAGTCCTCCTCCCGTCCATTCTAAGACAGCGTGGTGTTTGATGCCTAAAAAAAAAAAAAAAAAAAGTACCTGGAATATGTTTATGTTGTGTTGGACAGTTTTAAGCAATTATCTTGCTGGTTAATTTCTCAGCCTATGACAAATTTTGAATATTAAGTTCAGTCAGATGCATTTATCCATATTTTACTGTCTTCGACAGATTTGTAATAAGTATATAATTTTATAATAGCCATAATAAAATACATAGTTTTCCCTTCCTAATCATTGTGAAGGTCTATATTCTGCAGTGGGCTCATACAGGTTGATGAAGTTTTTATATAACCTGTGAATGGTTCCTTCAACATGTCACAGCATTCACAAAGGGCAGTAATATCATGTTAGCTAAAGTACTGCTGTAGTTTTGCTTGTGCTAAAGGTTTGGGTATTGGTAATTGTAAACTTTGCCTTATATAGAAGATAGTTTTTGAGCTTTGTTTTATCATTTATGAATACTGAGTATATGTAACATCATGTCAATGTACTTGGTTGCATATAAAGTGATTGGTGTGAGGGAATACCTGTGTACTCATTTGCCTTTTCAAAGTTGAGTCATTTAGTGCTTTGTTTACATCCAAGAGATTAGGATTTCTTTCATTGTTCAATGCAATATTGAAGTGTTGTTTACTAAGCACAATGGAGTGTTGTTGCACCAACCACACATACCTAGCTCTGGGAGGCTAAAGAAGATCACTCACTGTGAACATCATGTAACAATGTCTTTGATATTTTAACTTTTCTTACAACATGGAGTGGGGTTACATTCAACTGAAAATATAAGAGTGGGTGGAAAATTATTTGAAGTATAGAGAAATGAGAACTGTAATCAAGGACGCACCTTCAAGTTGGAGAAATGTAACAAGTGGAGTACTGCAGGGGTCAGTCTTACCACCTATGATGTTCCAGATATATGTAAATGCCATGCAGTGTGGTGTAACCAGCTACATGAACCTGTTTGCAGATGCTCAGTTAATGAAAGTTGTTAAAGATGTTGATGACTGTTGTGAGTTACAAGGTGATATAGACAAGATCTATGAATGGAGTTGTAGGCGGAAATTGGATTTCAATGCAAAGAAATGCCATGTGATGGAGCTAAGCAAAAGCAAAAGAAGGCCAGAATAGAGTTGCAAAATGGGACAGGAAGTACCTTATACTTAAGACCAAAGAGGAAAAAGATCTATTGGTGTTGGTGACACAAAATACACTGAGCCCAGAACAGTTCATAAGCCAAATATTTGCATCAATGTACCAGATATTAACCAAAATTCGTGTGGCTTTCCACTATATGAATAAAGATATGATGAGAAAATTCTAACCAGTTTGATATGTCTGAAGTTGGAATATGCAACAGTGGTGTGGTCACCAAACACAAAAAATTCTACAAGAAAATTAGAAAGGATCCAAATAGTAGCTACAAAAATGATACCAGAACTAAAAAAACTAATGTATGAAGACAGGTTAAAAGAAATGGAACTGCCAACTGCTAACTCTATACAGGGGCCTCATCCGTCCATGTGTGGAGTATGCTTCACATGTTTGGGGAGGCTTCACTCATACAGCTCTATTGAACAGGGTGGAATCGAAAGCTTTTCGTCTTGTCAACTCCTCTCCTCTGATTGACTGTCTTCAGCTTCTTTCTCATCGCCGCAATGTTGCCTCTCTTGCTCTCTTTTACCGCGATTTTCATGCTAACTGCTCTTCTGATCTTGCTAACTGCATGCCTCCCCTACTCCCGTGGCCTCGCTGCACAAGACTTGCCTCTTCCTCTCACCCCTATTCTGTCCCCCTTTCTAATGCAAGAGTTAACCAGTATTCTCAGCCTTTCATCCCTTACTCTGGTAAACTCTGGAACTCTCTCCCTGCTTCTGTATTTCCATCTGCCTATGACTTGAACTCTTTCAAGAGGGAGGTATCAAGACACCTAATCCAGTCTTTTGGCCTCTGAACTAGAACTTTCCCAGGGAACGGCACTTCATTGGGCTTTTTTGTTTTATTTTTGTTGCCCTAGGCCACCTCCCTTCTACATAAAAAAACTCTACAAGAAAGAAGGGAGAAAGGAGATCAAATAAGTCTATACAAGATAATAAATGGCATTGAAAAGCTGGACAAGCATGATACCCACATGGCTTCAAAATCTCTTGGGAATGCGCCCTTTAGCAGAGAAGTGATTTGCTGAAGTAAGATTGATGAAGAACATGGGACTTACTGTAGGTCAGTTGAAATGTGCTTCAAATTTTACGAAGCAAGTGACATCTGCTAGAAGGGGGCATTCACATGAGATACACTGTGCTGCCACACACCACCAGACTTTAAAGAGTATGATCACCCTCATGAAAATTAATTCCTCATTTCTTATCACTTAGCATTGAATGATTAGATGCTGGTTAGCATAGGAAGGAGTGGAGGGCATGTGAATTCCCCCTTCTAGCAGAGGTGATGCTTCATAAAATTCAAAGTACATTTTAACGGACCTACGGTAAGTCTCATGTACTTCGTCAATTTTACTTCACCAAATAATTTCTCTGCTAGAAGGTACCTTCCCATGAGATTTTGAAGCCAGGTGGGTATTGTCCTTCAACATTGAGGAAGTATGTATGTATGTGAACAAAATGAGAAATACAACCAAAAGCCAAACTTCAGTATAATGAATGAATTTTAGAAACAATAAGGATGACACTCATCTTTGTACAGGTTCACTGATTATACTAGTACAGCTTCTTGAAATATGTCACATTCTGAAACAATCTCTTTATCATAATATTTGGCAAAGGTAGTTTCTCTTGACCACCCAGCCTTTGCCATGATGTGTGTGTGATTCGTACAGCCATGGCCTTGTCTTTTGATGCTGCACTTTTTTTTTTCATCTTCACTAAAACATACTCAATTTCTTCAGCAAATAAGGGACCAATTTCAGCAACATTAATGTCATGATGACAATATCTAATATTATCCAGAATATGAATCACTTGTAAATTTATGCCACTCATGCACAAATTTTTGAAGCCTGCCAGCTTCAAATTTAGGACTCAAGCTGTTGCCTGGGATTACTGTGTCTCTGGCCTCAGAACCTGCACATCAGGTTGTTCCTGTGGTTGACATTACCAAGTAATGCCAAAGCACCATTTAGCATGCCTACTTCATGGGCCACATCTGGATGTCCATCCTGTGCGATCTCGTCCAGTACCGTGAGGGACTTTGTCCTGATTGTGGTAGCTTTCATAATGTGTGACAGTTGCTGGGTATCTTGGTCAAATCATCGCCAAAATTTCCTTGTACTACTCTCACAAGCCGTTGCAAACATGTGATTCAGCGACCTGCCTTTCAATCTCAGCATATGCTTCATCCAAAGGACCAAAAGTCCTAGCACACTGCATGAGGAAACTATCATGCATCCTCTCCTCCTGAGAGTCACTGTCATCACTTGAAAGACAATGCACTACTGAATTTGAAGTAAAACCAGAAATCCCAGCAGTCGAGTCTAAACAAGGCACCTGCGTAAGTGACCTGCCTGCATTACCTTGCGTGACGTCAGTGGTGACATCATCACCACACCCACAGGACCCAGACTTTCCTCTGCCTTCAACTTTTGCATGTCATTCTTTAGCTCAGCCAAAGCTTGCATTACCATGCTCCAAGGTGGAGAATTAACCTCATCTCATGAGGTGGAAGGCATGGAGACAGTAAGTCGAGCGTCAGACTCCCCACCACTGCCTGAGTCAGCAGAATCCAAGGAATGTTTACATGCCTTTCTAGAATGTTTTCTATAGGAGGAACTGCTTCAGGACCTAACTGAACCCTTCCTATGCCCGAAGTGTAAGACAGGGCGGCGGTAACTAGTCATCACAATACCACCGTACTGGTCCAGCCAAGAATCGTAAACTCTAGTAAAAGTGCACTTAACTCAGTACTTACACACTCCTGCATAAACAAGGGACTTACCCACTCATACACAGATAATGGGTGTTGTCAGGTAGGCGTCACCATACCACCGTACTGGTTCAGCCAATAGTCGTAAACTCTAGTAAAAGTGCATCAAATGAAGCACTCACCTACTTGTACACGGGTAATGAGTGTTGTTGTAACTTGCTCTAAAATGGATAACAGGCTGTGGCAAAGCCTTTCCATTCCAAAAAGGATAACAGGAAGAAGGCTGCCAGATGGAATTCCTTGCCACCCACTTACACGGATAATGGGTGGTGTTGCAACCTGCTTCTAGACTGAGAACAGGTTGTGGCAAAGCCTTTCCGCTCCAAATAAGGATAATGGGAAGAAGGGTGCCAGACGGTATTCCCTGCCACTCACTCCTACACGGTGGTGTTGCAACCTACTCAGCAACTGGTGTGTGTGGCGGCACACTGTATCTCATTGGAATGTGCCCTCTAGCAGAGAAGAGATTTGCTGAAGTAAAATTAGTTGCCCAAAGGGAAGTAAGTACAGTGGTACTTCTTGATTTGAACTTAATTATCTCTTTTAGGCTGTTCGAATTGGAAAAATTTGAATTAGGAAGCAATTTTTACCATTGAAATTAATGTAAAAACATTGAATCCGTTCCAGCTTATTTTAAATAAAAATTACTACATTCAACCCCCAACTATTGCGAGGAATTGGTCCCTTAACATCGCCACAATAGCTAAAAACATAATAGCCATTGTTAAGAAGTAATGGGAAAAAATAAAATTGGTCCTGGCCCACCAGAGTGGCAACATGATTTAACATATTGGCACCTTGTTTTCCCCTCATCTCATCATAATTCACAGATATCGTTCACATTTTGAGAGTATAAAGTAAACACAGACATGAAATGCATAAAAAAGACAGGCTTAACTTACTTAACTTCGGTGTGAAACTCCCAAGTCGCAATAAAGACTAAACGGGCCTCCCCCGGCTCCTGCCTCTTAAAACCGGCACATGTACGGTTTTAGTTGGTCAGCCCTACTGCCTCTCTCTTGAAGGGCTAAGGTCCACAAACGTACCCTGGATAGGTAAGCCGTATCAAGTCCGTTAGGGGACCGGCTAGCCCCGTTAGGGGACCGGCTAGCCCGAGAGGTGCGATCCGTCTTGTCCCATACCCATAAGGACTTATGGGCGATATTGGCTTCTCTTAAGGGAACGGATACGACATTCTACCTCTGCCACTCTCTCTGTTTATTTGCGAAAACTTTGACAACGTCATGATGAAATACTGAACACTCAGCAATTTACATTTACACATATTTATACATACACTATATACATACAGTGC
Organism: Callinectes sapidus; assembly: GCA_020233015.1. Taxonomy (NCBI): domain Eukaryota; kingdom Metazoa; phylum Arthropoda; class Malacostraca; order Decapoda; family Portunidae; genus Callinectes; species Callinectes sapidus. The sequence continues at coordinate 20,627,204 of CM035192.1, forward strand.
GTGTATGTTTTCTGTGTGTGTGAAAGATGTGTATGTAAAAGAGGCACAGCCGGTGTATGTGTTTGTTTGTGAAAAGAAGGTGCGAAGTAGAAATAATTGGTCTTTCTTGGGAGCGAAAATAAATGTGTGGAGAGAGTTACCCTTGAAAATAGAGAATGGTAGTAGGAGAATGGTGGATCTTGAGGGCACACAAGACTAGACTAAGGTGCACACTACACTCTCTCTCATGCTCTTAATACGGGAACAGATCGCATAGTATGCTCTCCTCCCCCTCACTCCATCCTTATCCTCTCTATCCTCTCCCATTTGATACGCCAACAGACCGAGTAGGCCGCCCTCCCCACTCTCTCCCTTCTCCATCCACTCATTATCCTCTCCCCCCCCCCCCTCTCTCTATCTCTCTCTCTCTCTCTCTCTCTCTCTCTCTCTCTTATCAAGTAAAATATTTTCTCCCAGCATCATTTCCAACAGGAATTATTTCAAGAAAATTAAGAATTATTGTACAAAACTGCAAATTATTGTATTATCATAGTTTACTCAAATGACAATGATATTTAACAATTCATTCTTCATTGGTTGTTTAAAGTGTTAAATATGTCTTCAGTAGTAAATAAGTTTGCCAGTGACCAGAGTAGAATGCTGCATTGACTGGGGTGTTAGTGGGAAGTGACCAGGGTTGAAGGCGGGAGTAACCAAGGCAACTAGGGGCCAAAGTGACTTGAAAGCCGCTTTTGAGTCACAATAGAGAGGTGTTCACAGCGAAGTGCAAGTGAAATCGGCCGACTGGCAGGAAGGCAGCATCGGCTGCCATGTGTGTTTGTGTTCAAATAAAGAGGCCACGTTCGGATTGGAGGTCAAAATTTGTTCACCAAATGTGTTCAGATTGGGAAGTGTTCGAGTCGAAGGGTGTTCGTATCAAGAGGTACCACTGTAATGGATTATCTATGATAATGTAGTTATACATCTTGTAAATAAATTGTGCCACCTGTTTATCATGGGCTAAGAACTAATATGTAGTACTTTTTATATTAGTACAGGTACCTCTCGATTTTATGCAGGGGATGCATTCCTGAAGAGGGGGGTGCAAAACAAGGAAGGAAGCGGGACTTGGTCAATACAGTTTTATTGCATGAGATGACATGAAACTACTTGTTCCCCCCCTCAAAGTCGATGTACTTCTGGAATCTCCTCTTCCACGCCTCGATGCACCCCTCAAACTCCTCGTTGATGCTTCTCAGGGTTCTTGTCACGTGCTCTCTGATGTCCTCAACCCCTTCCAAATGTTATCCCTTGATCTTTAGAAATAACCAGTCGTGGCACTGTGCTAAATCTGGTGAGTATGGGGGATGTTCCAGCGTTGTAACCTCTCTTTTGGCCAGAAACTGTTGGATGCTGAGGGTGCTGTGTGCGGGAGCATTGTCATGGTGCAGGATCCACCTCTTTTTCTCCCATGAGTCATGCCTTGAGCGTCGGATCTGTGCAATGAGGTGGCTAAACACTTCTTTGTAGAAGTGCTGGTTCACAGTTTGCCCTTGTGGTACGAACTTGTGATGAACCAATCCTTGGTGATAAAAGAAGGCCATAAGCATCACATTGATCTTCTACTTTGACATACAGCCCTTCTTTGGTCTGAGAGACCGTGCTGTCTTTCATTTGAGGCTCTGCCACTTTGTCTCAGGGTCATACTGGAAGACATAGGTCTTGTTTCCTGTAATGACATCGTGCAGGAACTCTGAGTTGCCCTCCAGATGCTCCAAGACATCCCAGGACAAGTTCACATGGCGAGCCTTCTGATCATCAGAGAGCAATCTGAGCACCATCTTGTCGCCACCCAGCGTGCCTTCCGCCTCCATTTCAACATTCGACATCATGGTCCCATCCCTGATGGCAAGGCAATCAGGCGTTGGGTTGAAATATTGGAAGAAACTGGTTCCACAAGAAGACCTAGGAGTGGTGGATGAACAAAAACGGTAAGAACACCAGAAAATGTGGCCTTAGTTAAGCAGCTGTCGATCAGTCACTTGCATTGTTCATGTCTAACCAATCTTTAAGGCGGATATTGCATTATGATATATCATTCCATCCATACAAAATAATGATTGTTGAAGAAATGAAGCCCACTGATTTTGAAAATCACAGGAATTGCTGCCAGGAAATGTTGAACCGAATCCCCGAGCCGTCAAATTTTTTTAGCAGAGACGAGGCCCACTTCCACCTTTTAGGAGCTGTGAATAAGCAAAATTGTCAGTATTGGGCTGAAAACAACCCAAAAGAACTTCACCAGAGACTGCTCCATTCCCCTAAAGTTACTGTTTGGTGTGCAGTTTCAAAATTTTGGGGTTATTGGGCCTTATTTCTTTGAGGAGGATGGAAGACCTGTCAATGTCAACTCTCAACATTATCTTGTGATGTTGAAAGACTTTTTGAACCAAAATTGGAAAAATTAAGTGGGGAAAAAAATTGGGAGACATCTGGTTCCAAGATGGAGCAACAGCTCACACTGCTCAAGTTGCAATGGTCAAATTGCAACAGATTTTCCTGGCACGCCTTGTCTCTCAGAGTGGTCATGTCGAGTGGTCCCCACGCTCACCTGATTTGAGCATTTGCAACTTCTTCTTTTGGGGATATCTGAAGGAAAAAGTGTTCAGAAGTCGACCACACAATTTGGAAGAATTAAAGATGCGAATTCAGGAGGAAATCGCTGCAATACCCCTTGAGATGTGCCGAAGAGCAGCTGAAAACTTCAGATATCACCTTCAACAGTGCATTGCTATAGATGGCAACCATCTTCCTGATGTCATCTTTAAAAAGTGATCACACAAACGGCATTGTATACAGATTCGAATAAGACAACAAAAATCTGTAGGTATTGTTTTCAAAACTTGGGCATTTGATTTTGCCACACCATGTGCAGAAGCAAAGCAAGCAAAAGACCGAGCTTGGAGGAAACTGAAGAAGCAGAGAAGTGAAAGTAATAGAGAGGGATACAATGAAGCAAGGAATGAGTATGTTAAGATAAGAAGAGAGGAAAAAATAGCTTTTGAAAAGGATGTGGTAGAGAAGTGCGGAAATTAACCCAAACTTTTCTATGAGTATATAAATGGAAAGATGAAGTATAAAGAAACCATAGATAAAATAGTAAAGGGAGAAAAAACATACCAAACAGCAGATCTTAGTGAAATTATGAATGAGAGCTTCAAATCTGTATTCACAATAGAGGGGGCATTTATAGAACCAAACTTGACAGAGGCACAGGAGGGTTTCAAAGAGGCTGTGATACAGAAGCAAGATGTTGGCAGACTGATGGAAAGTCTGAATGTAAGAAAAGCAATGGGACCAGATGGAGTGTCAGGATGGACAATAAGGGAATGTAAAGATCAACTAATACAGCCAATTTGGTAAGTGATTACCAGTTCAGTAGAGAAGGGGAGGATGCCACAAGAGTGGAAGAGGGCCAACATAGTGTCCATATACAAAGGAGGAAAGAAGACTGATCCGCTAAATTAAAGACCTGTTTCACTAACAAGTGTTGTCAGCAAAATCTGTCAGATATTATTTAAAGAGAAATGAGTGAGATATTTGGAAGATGATAGAGTTATATCTAATAAGCAATTTGGATTCAGACACGAAAAATCATGCGTCACGAACCTAACATGTTTCTATGCACGAGTAATTGAAGGAATTGAAAACAGAGATGGGTGGGTGGATGCTGTCTACCTAGATATCAAGAAAGCATTCGATACAGTTCTACACAAGAGACTATTATGGAAACTGAAGCACATAGGTGGACTGCAAGGGAAACTATTAGAATGGATGTAGGATTATTTGAAAGGTAGAGAAATGAGAACTGTAATCAGAGAAGCAACTTCAAGTTGGAGGAAAGTAACAAGTGGAGTACCGCAGGGGTCAATCCTAGCACCCATGATGTTCCAGATAAATGTAAATGATATGCAGTGTGGTGTGACCAGCTATATGAATCTGTTTGCAGATGATGCCAAATTAATGAGTTATGAAAAACACTGATGACTGTCTGGAGCTACAAGGTGACACAGATAAGCTCGATGAATGGAGTAAGAGGTGGAAACTGGATTTTAATGCAAAGAAACATCATGTGATGGAGCTAGGCAAGAGCAAAAGAAGGCCAAAATGGAGCTACAAATAGGCAGGAAGAAATACCTAGGACAAAAGAAGAGAAGGACCTAGCGGTGGTGATACAGGATACACTGAGTCCAGAGCAGTACATAAGTCAAGTATTTGGATCAATATATAGAATGTTAACCAACATTAGGGTGGCTTTCCACCACGTGAATAAGGATATGATGGCAAAATGCTAACCAGTATGATACGCCCGAGGTTTGAATATGCAGCAGTGGTGTGGTCACCAAATGTGAAAAAAGATATAAGGAAATTAGAAAAGATCCAAAGAGTAGCCACAAAAATGGTACCAGAGTTAAGAGAGCTAACATATCAAGACAGATTAAAGGAAGTGGGACTGCCAACTCTACAAGATAGAAGAGAGAGACAGGAGATCTAATAACTCTAAGATCGTAAATGGTATTGAAAAGCTGGAAAAGCAAAATCTGGTGATGATGGAAGAAGAAACTAGAGAGATGAGAGGACACTCAAGGAAGATCAGAAAGTGTAGGTGTCTAAAGGACACAAAAAAAAGTACAGTTCTCCACATAGAATTGTGGACACTTGGAATGGTTTAAAAGAGGAGGTTGTTACAGCAACCAATATACATAAATTAAAGGAAATGTTGGATATATATATTGTTGCGGCGGCACCTAGTGTGAAGATAGGGTTGGCAATGCTATTAGATTGGCAATGATGACATTGGTGCAGAGGTGGTAGTGAGGGCCGGAGTTTGCGACCAGGTGGATATCTTGTGCCTGATTGGCCAGTAGAAGGGACGCGACTAGGACGCGGCTAGAGGGGCGACACAAGGGAAAGGGGGCCTGTTGTCAGCAAATAGTTTCTGCTGCCGACCCGGCGAGGGGCAGTGATGGGAGAGAAGAGAGAGGAAGAAGTTGGGGCCCAGTGAGGTGAGAGGACGCAAGCCTGCCCCGCTTTCCCTGAGGATGAGAGCGCCTGCCCCGCTCTCCCTGAGGATGAGAGCGCCTGCCTGTCTCCCTTGAGGACGCGAGCCTGTCCCGCTCTCCCTGAGGATGAGAGCGCCTGCTGCTGTCCCTGAGGACGTGTTCCTGCCCTGTTTGTGTTGTGGTATATAAGTACTGTGTGCCATCCTGTAGTTACTCTTGTGTGCCAGTAAAGTAAGGAAGTTGTGCCTTGCCTTTAACTGTATTTCTACCTCTCTGAGTAAGTCTAGGGTCTGTGGGTCTGTACCTCGCTTCCCTTGCTAGCCACGAATCTTCGCCGAGAAGTGTCCCTGTGTGTGTGCTGCCGACCCTGTCCTGTATGCTGTCCTGAGGGTGACGCTGTTGGTACTTGGTAAGAGTGTACCTGTCGTCGCCTTGGAAGCTGTGTGTGTGTGTGTGTGTGGTGGACAGGGGCCAGCATAACAATATATATATATATATATA
>CM035192.1:20632846-20649672 GCA_020233015.1 Callinectes sapidus
AGAGAGAGAGAGAGAGAGAGAGAGAGTAACGGTAACATTAAAGTAAATTTTATATAAGGCGGCTATGTTTCTAGCTTGCGGTTTCCTGCACATGATATATTAAACAACAAAACATCAGACAGCCACAGATAGTAGATCGCGACGGCGCCACTGTGCACCACCTGCTAGTGGTTGGGCTTGGTATATAAGTCACTTTTGCTTCATCAAATCACCTTACGTCTCTCTCTCTCTCTCTCTCTCTCTCTCTCTCTCTCTCTCTCTCTCTCTCTCTCTCTCTCTCTCTTATCACCTGCCGAGGGTACCAAATTATAAGAGAAAATACCATGAGACGAAAATTTTGATTCCACTCTACGTATTTAAAGACCGGTATGATTGGAACTTCTTCATACATGTGAAGTGTACTCTATACATGGATGGGTAAAACCCCTATATAAAGTCAGAAATCAGGTGAGATGGTGTGGGATGAATGAGAAAAACTCGAAATAAAGCAAAATTCCTAACTTAACAGGTTTTCTTTTGCAAAAGATGAGATAGAAATTTTCCAATTTAGAGTATGTATCGGTAAAGGGATAGACTGGTGATATTTAGTGTAGAAGAGGTAGACCGTTAAGTGTTAATTGAAGAAGATTGGATGGCTGTCTGGATGGTTGTTTTGAGTTGATAGACAAAGGATTAGAAATTTTGATGTATCGAACAATATTAAGTATTTTGCCTCAATCAGAAATTTTTAGACAGATTAGATATCATTCGCTCTGTAGCAACCAAGGATTCTAATAAGGAGGAAAGATCGTTGTGCCACAGTGGCCACTGATGGAACTAAAGATAGAAAATGGAACCCATTTTCTCTGTTTCACAAGGGATGGTTATATTGATTGGTTTTCCGCCCTCCTTTATATATATATATATATATATATATATATATATATATATCTATATATCTATATATATTCTATATATATATATATAATATATATATATATATATCTATATATATATATATATATATATATATATATATATATATATATAGTCGTATTCACTCATTCATACACATATATATTAATATATTTTATTGTGTAATATCGGTTACATAAAGTCAATAGCCATAAGGACCAGATTAATTCTGAAACTGTAAACATAATTTTTATGCCTCCTAACCATTGAATTTCATACTTGCAATGTTGTGACAAGAATAATTATTGCATTCACATAACAAATTGATTGATAGAGCAAGAATGATTACTACTGAAGTAATATGTGAAACATGTTAAAATGATCAATATAGTTGATATACTAAATTACACACACTCACACACACACACACACACACACACACACACATGTGAGATGTGGGAGTGCATTATTAAGCCATGGTAACAACAAGGTGGGGGTGGTATTTCCAGTCAGCTTGCGTTGGAGCTACCACTGCATTAGTCTGCAAGTGAAATGTGTATCAGTGCCAATAAAATTCAACTCAACAATAAAACCAGTCCCTATGTCACAACATTTAGAGCAATCTGGATAAGGTTAGGCTAGATTTGTTAATGTTTTAACGATATATACCTAACGTTTCCTCAGTGAGGCAGATACTCCAATATATAGAAAGTTTTTTTTTTTTTTATTTAAATGTGTGTCATATTTGTTGACTTATCATTATCTATCACTACATACCTTCTAGGATCTCTAGGGAACAGATGAAGGCGCATCCGTGGACAAGTTGCTCACTTTTTGCCACAAAAGCAGCAAAAACTGTTCCTTGCTGTACGTGGGGGCATTTTGAATGTGATGGTGGTGGAGCATTGCCGTTGTGTGGCGTCAACAGCTGGCCAGGGGCCCCCCTCCCCTTCACTACTCTCCACTGCTGTTGCCCTCTAGTGTCAACTGACGGCATCAACATTTTCCTCAATTTCTCCAATTCAATCACTTTTTCCTTAATTATAATATCCTTGGTAGCAACCTTGCGTAAACTGATTTTTTTTTATTCATGTAAGAGGGGAAGCTGGCCAAGGTCAACAAAAATGATGAAAATAAAAAGCTCACTAATTGCTTGTCCTCTGAAAGATCAATAGAGTTGGCCGAAAGTCGGGAACTAATGTCTTGAAACCTCCCTCTTAAATAGAGTTGTGCCATATAAAGTTTGAAATACAGAGGCATGTAAAGAGTTCTAGAGTTTACCAGAGAAAAGAAGAAATGATTGGGAGTACTGGTTAATTCTTACATTAGTAAGTTGGACAGAATATGGATGAGAGGAAGAAGAAAGTATTGTGCGGTGGGGTCACAGGAGTAGGTGAGGCATGCAGTTAGCAAGATCAATAGAGCAGTTAGCATGAAAATGGAGATAGAAGGTAGCAAGTGATGCAATATTCAGGCGAAAAGAGAGAGGCTGAATGCAATCAGTCAGAGAAGAGAAGTTGATGAAACGAAAAGCTTTTGATTCCATCCTATCTAATAAGGTTGTGTGAGTAGAACCCCCGTTCCCCCATATATGCAAAGATTACTCCATACATGGACGGACATGGTCCTTGTACAGAATAAGCAGTTTGGGGATGAGAAAAATTGGCGGAGGTTCCTCCGAACGCCCAACTTCATAGAAGTTCTTTTAATTAACGAGAGATAAGATATGAAGTTTCCAGTTTAGATTATAAGTAAAGGAGAGACCGAGGATATTCATTGTAGAAGGGTATGAAAGCTGGGTGTCATTGAAGAAGAAGGAATAGTTGTCTGGAAGGTAGTGTCGAGTTGATAGATGAAGAAATTGAGTTTTTGAGGCATTGAACACTACTAAGTTTTCCCTGCCCCAATTAGAAATCTTAAGAGACTAGAAGTCTGTGGAATCCCTGCGTGAACTGTTAACTTCCTGAAGCATTGGTTGTCTCTGGAAAGACGTGGAAAAGTGTATCATCAGCGTAGGAAAGGATAGGGGAAGAAGTTTGGTTTAGGAGATCACTAATGAAAAGTAGAGAGAGAGAGTGGGTGATAGGACAGAACCCTGAGGAACACCACTGTTAATAGATTTAGAAGAATAGTGGCCGTCTACCATAGCAGCAACAGAAAAGCTGGAGAGGAAAGTTGCAGAGAGGATAGAAACCGTATGATCGGAGTTTTGAGAACAAGGCTTTTGTGTCATACTCAAAGAAAAGCTTTTGATATATCGAAGGCAATAGCAAGTTTCACCCAAATCTCTAAAAGAGGATGACCAAGACTCGGTGAGGAAAGCCAGAAAATCACCAGTAGAGAAATCTTGACGGAAACCATACCTGAGATCAGATAGAAGATTGTGAAGTGACAGATGTTTAAGAATCTTCCTACTGAGGATTGATTCAAAAGGTTTAAACAAACAGGAAATTAAAGCTATAGAGTGGTAGTTCGAGGGATTAGAATGGTCACCCTATTTAGAAACAAGCTGAATATAAGCAAACTTCCAGCAAGAATGGAAGATAGAAGTCGATAGACAGAGTTGAAAGTTTGGCCAGGAAAGGTGAAAGCACGGAAACAGTTTTTGAGATCAATAGGAGGGACCCCATCAGGTGTAGGCCTTCCGAGAATTTAGACCAACTAGGGCGCGAAAAACGTCACGGTGGAGAATTGAGAGGAAGGAGGAGAGGGAGGAACAAGCCTAGAATCATCCAAGGTACAGTTTTTAGCAAAGGCTTGAAAAAAGTCTAAAGCTTTAGAGACACATATGGTGACAGTAATGCCATCAGGATGAAATAAAAGAGGGAAAGAGGAAGAAGTAAAGTTTCTGTTGAAATGCCAGAAATCTCGAGGGGAGCTGAAGTTTTAATGTTTTGACATTTTCTACCAATAAAAGAATATTTGGCAAGTTGTAGAACAGACTTGGCATGATTCGGGGCAGAAATATAAAGCACACGAGATTCAGCTAATGGAAGGCCTACGTATCTTCTTCATAATTATATATAGCAAGAGAACAGGCTAGGTTAAACCAAGGTTTGGAAGATTTAGGTTGAGAGAAAGAGTGAGGAATATACGCCTCCATGCCCGATACTATCACCTCTGTCATGCGCTCAGCACACAGAGATGGCTCCCTGTCATGGAAACAATAATAATTTCTGGGAAAATCAACATAATATCTTCTCAGATCACTCCCAACTGGCAGAAGCAAAATGCTAGAGGTGTCTCAACTTTTGGAGATCATGAGGAGGGATTGGGAAAAATACAGATATGAGATTGTGATTGGAGGAACCCAACGGAGAAGATAGGGTAAAAAGATAACAGAAGTATTAGAGGTAAGGAAAAGGTCGAGAATGTTAAGCGGATCAATGGTCAGGAATACGAGTAGGGTGTTGCACCATTTGCTCTAGGTCATGAGGGACAGCAAAGTTGAAGTTTAGTTTACCAGGATGGTCAGTGAAGGGAGAGGAATGCCAAAGCTGGTGGTGAACAATGAAGTCTCTAAGGATGGAAATTTCTGCGAAGTGATAGAGATACAATGTGCTGCACTTTGGAAGTTAAATAGTCGAAGAGTTTACTATAATCAGTGGTGTTGGAGAGAAATTTACACCACAGATAAATTTGATAAGAGAGTGACTTGTTAAAGGAAGCCAGATTCTTTTTTTATTCAAACAATGTTGGCTTTTTATGGGAGTTTATGGGCTAAAGGAAACCACCTAATGGAGACCTCCTATCTGAAAGCCCACCCACTTGGGAACCGTTATCCCCAATGGATGCCCAATCTCCACTCAGACCGTGGCCAGGATTCGAACCCATGCACTCGGGGATCTCAAGGCCCCCTAAAGCACAAGCAATTCCATTGTACCACAGCGGCTCCTATGATGATGGAAAATTTGGAAGATTCAGCAGCGTGGGCATGAGATGTTGCGCACCTAGCCGCAACATCCAGCTTTGGAACGAAAATGATGGTAGAGAAAGTTGAAGGGAACAGAAAAGTTAAGGCGTTTTCAGTGGCGTCCATCCCAACCGCCCTACACCCGAACGCCTTCCAGAGCACAACCGTGAAACCCGGACGCATGTACTGAAGGCTGCGAAAAAGGTGCCAACTTTTCCAGTTTTAAATCAATAAAAACTTCTATTCTGAGGCGCATGAAGATATGATAAGTAGTATTATATAAGCAAAATAAATGTAGTAATTCTTTTCTGATACTGAAATTCAGAGGAATTCTCCATGTGGTTAGGATTTAATGCATGACATTGGGCCTAAATTCTCGGGTGCATCTAACCCGAACAAAGTTGCTGATTGGCTGCAAGACTCACACTTCATCATACTGATTTCTTCAAAGCCTTGTGATTCCGACTTCGACTTTAAGTTGTGTGAACCTTTTGTATTTTACGGGTTGTCAAAGTAAAAGTACTTGTAAAATATAAAGATGATGGAATATTTACAGCATTGCTTGCTAATGACCTAGGTTTATAACAATAATGTGGAAGATTTGGTTATTTTTTTTTATGGTGGTGCTCTGAACGAACGAACGAACGAACGAACACAGCCTCACAGCAAGGCAAGCCGCCACTGGGCGTCAGTCGGCTACTGACCCTCTCCCGCTACACTTCTCCCAGTTCAAAGGACAACGCGGCAGAAATGTCTCAATATATGTAAGTACTGGATAACAAGCAATCACTAGTGGTATAACGCCTTCTCTGGCATGTTGTGCATTAATGGTTAATGGGTATATTGCCTGTATTACTTAAACTGTAGGAAAATGTGATAGGACAAGAGACACCCACAATATTTGTTTTTCTTACCCCTAGTATTTGGCCCCAAATACTGCCACAGGCGCTCCCCTATTACTAAACTCCTTCTTACACAATAGATTCATGTGTGACATCTGGAGGGCACAGCCGGTAGCCAGGAGCCATTGCCAGCTGTTGAGCAGGACCCTGGTGGCCCTCCATCACCAAACCCCTCAACTACACACACCGTTGTTGCTCCTATCGCACCTCCAAGAGGGATCACCACGATCATCACCTGCTGGACCACCACCACCACCATCCACTGTTATGACTCTAGCCCTCAGAGCACGAACAAGAAGAATTAAGGCGTTTTCAGTGGCGTCCATCCCAACCCGAATGCCTTCCAGAGTACGACCGTGAAACCCGGATGCATGTACTGAAGGCTGCGAAAAAGGTGCCAACTTTTCCAGTTTTAAATCATTAAGAACTTCTATTCTGAGGCACATGAAGATATGATAAGTAGTATTATGTAAGCAAAATTAATGTAGTAACTCTTCTGATACTGAAATTCAGAGGAATTCTCCATGCGGTTAGGATTTAATGCATGACATTGGGCCTAAAATCTCGGGTGCATCTAACCCAAACAAATTTGCTCATTGGCTGCGAGACTCACACTTTTGTATTTTACGGGTTATCAAAGTAAAAGCACTTGTAAAATATAAAGATGATAGAATATTTACAGCATTGCATGCTAATGACATAGGTTTATAACAATAATGTGGAAGATTTGGTTATATTTTTTATGGTGCTGCTCTAAAAGCTTTGGACGAATGGACACAGCCTCACAGCAAGGCAAGCCGCCACTGGGCGTCAGTTGGCTACTGACTCTCCTGCTCCACTTCTCCCAGTTCAAAGGACAACGCTGCAGAAATGTCTCAATAAACGTAAGTACTGAATGACAAGCAATCACTAGTGGTATAACGCCTTCTTTGGCATATTGTGCATTAATGGTTAATGGGTATATTGCCTGTATTACTTAAACTGTAGGAAAATGTGATAGGACAAGCAACACCTTCAGGGCAATTATTTGTTTTTCTTACCCCTAGTATTTGGTCCCAAATACCGCCACAGGTGCTCCCCTATTACTAAACTCTTTCTTACACTTTATAGATTCATGTGTGACATCTGGAGGGCACAGCTGATAGCCAGGAGCCATTGCCAGCTGTTGAGCAGGACCCTGGTGGCCCTCCATCACTTAACCCCTCAACTACACACATCGTTGTTGCTCCTGTCGCACCTCCATGAGGGACCACCACCACCACCATCCACTGTTATGACACAAGCCCCAGAAAACGAACAAGAAGAATTAGACCAGAAAGTGAGAAGATAAATTTTCGACACTAAAAAGTATGAATAAATCAGTGCAAAGAATAAAATATATATATTTTTTTCATCTTTCAGCTATTCCCATTTTGGGATCGCCACAGCGGATCACTCGTCTTTGACGAGCTCCGCATATTGAGTTGGCAGATATTTTTACGCCGGATGCCCTTCCATGACGCAACCCTCCCCATTTATCCGGGCTTGGGACCGGCACTGGGTTGCACTGGCTTGTGCCCCCAGTGGCTGGGTGTGTGTGTGTGTGTGTGTGTGTGTGTGTCACACACTACACACCGGGACGGCGAGGCCACAACCCCTCGAGTTACATCCTGTACCTACTTGCTGCTAGGTGAACATGGGCTAGATACACATTAAGAGGCTCGCCCATTTGCCTCGCCGTGCCCGGGAATCGAACCCGGGCCCTCTTGTTTGTGAGCCGAGCGTGCTACCACTACACTACGCGGTGTATTGCAAAGAATAAAATATATTATGATAAAATGGTCTTTTTTATTTGGGGAGTGGGGCTTGAATGTAAATCGATATCATGATTAGTTTACCACACATTACCATCGAAAGCTCCAAGTATTAAACAAAACAAAGTCCTTAACATAGGGTCAGTCTTTCCAAGTCCTTAGTGAGAAAATCAGCAATTAGGCCACATGAGAAACAAAAAGTCAGGAAATCAAAGAAAACGAGTTTGATATCATCTATGCAATTTGTTCATATTTTCCTTTCCCTGCCAAATATATTTGAAATCCCTTAAAAACATTCCCTCAAACTTTTACTCCTTTTTGGGGTGAGATGTTTTTTTTTTTCTTCAATGCTAACCCTGCCTTGGAGGGTCTAACCCTCTGAGGAGTGAGGAATAGTGATTAATTAAAAAAGTCAGCAGCAATAACCAAGCCTGATGTCCAGTACAGCTTCTTGTCATAAAGTCATGGCTAATAAGCACATTTTCACAGTTGCTAACTTCTAATGTAATTATCTACTCTTTATATCACATAAGCTATGAATAATTTTAAAATGATAATGATTTCTTGTAGAAATCAGTTTTAAGTTATAATTATGGTTAGATTAATTTCTCTAATTTTAAAGGTAAGGTTAGGTTAGTTTAGTCATTAAAAAGTTAAGATTTCCACAAAAAGAAACAATCTAAATTTGAAAAAGCATCAAATATTGACTGGAAAACAAACTTGTCCTGAAAAGTAGCAAAAGTTTATTCTGATTTCTAGAAGAAACCATTATCATTTTAAAATTATTCATAGCTTATGTGATATATAGAGTAGGTAATTACATTAGAAATTAGCAACTGTGAAAATGTGCTTATCTGCCATGACTTTATGACAAGAGGTTGTACTGGACATCAGGCTTGGTTAATGCTGCTAACTTTTTAATTAATCACTTTTCCTCACTCCTCAGAGGGTTAGACTCTCCAAGGCAGGGTTAGCATTGAAAAAAAAGAAAAGAAAAAGAAAAAAAAAAAAAAAAAAAACATCTCACCCCAAAAAGAAGTAAAAGTTTGAGGGAATGTTTTTAAGGGATTTCAAATATATTTGGCAGGGAAAAGAAAATATAAACAAATTACATAGATGATATCAAACTTGTTTTCTTTGATTTCCTAGACTTTTTGTTTCTCATGTGGCCTAATTGCTGATTTTCTCACCCGCGGAGTGTTTTGCCGCCCGACGAGAGGGACGCTGGTGACAGGCGGTCCCTTGTTGTACGACATTGGTGGTATCAGAAACAGGCTCCGCTAAATCTTGCTCCAGAGGATATAGCTTGATAACGGGACGAGTGGTCATGCCTAGAGATGTCTTTAATGTAGCAACTCTAATCAACCCATCCCTCCTCGAATGTAGGCCGGTGATTTTACCTAGTTTCCACTGTGATTGTGGTCCGTTATCATGAATTAAGACAATGTCCCCGACTCTTTACCAAGTATCATTATTACCCTTAATTAAACATTTGTGTGATTCCTTCAGCACTAATAAATACTCACTCACCCATCTCTTCCACAGGTTTTTAGAAAGGGTCATAGTATATTGAACTCTCCTGAAGAGATTTTGTGGTACAATAGCTGGGGTCTGACAACTCATTTATATCACAAGGGGTGTGAAAGGCTCTCAACCGGCGACCTCTTATTAATTGAGATGGTGTTATAGCATTTAACTCATTCACGTCACTGTCAACATACGTCAAAGGTCTATCGTTAATGGAAGACTCGACCTCCACTACTATCGTATGTAACTCTTCGACAGTGACTAATGCTCTCCCTAACACTTTCCTCAGGCCGACCTTCATGGTGCCAATCAATCTTTCCCAAATGGCGCCGAACCATGGTGCCCGTGCTGGAATGAATTGCCATTCACATTGATTTATATTCATATGTTCTGTTACCATTGGGTCATTCTTAATATCATTCAGATACTTGGCTGTTACAGTGAATGTGGTAGCATTATCACTGAGAATGGTTTGAGGGAAACCTTGCCTACTCACGAATCGCCTAAATGCATACAAGAAACTTTGTCCAGTCAAATCCTCCACTATTTCGAGATGAATAGCTCTAGTGGTAGCACAGGTAAAAAGTACTATGTATGCTTTCTTTATTTCATTGGCTGTGCCTTTAACCCTTAGAGCTCCTGTGTAATCTACACTTGTTATTTGAAAAGGATCAGACTGAGTTATTCTAAATGCAGGAAGTGGTGGTGAATTTACAGGAGAATAATGGCTCCCTTGATGTTTCTTACAGATCTTACATACCCTCAATACTTGTTTAGCGACTTGCCGCAATTTTGGGATCCACCATTTCTGTCGCATATAACTGACTGTGTGGTTCGTACTAAAATGATGATTTAACGCATGACATCTTTGAATTAAGAGTCGCGTAACATGATGTTTTACAGATAGTAGGATGGGATATTTTAACATATCTTGGAATGTGGCCAATTGCAATCTTCCCCTACATTTTATAACAACATGCTCCATGTACAGTCCCAATTGCAACATTAGATTTGTATAGGAGTTTTTATCACCTTTTTTCATTAGTACTTTATATTCTTGAGGATAGGATTCTTTTTGCACCAATTTATACAGTTCAAATTCTGCTGCTCTTAGTTCTTTCACGTTCAACCTCGGGTGGTGGTGACAGCCGAACCCGAGATCTTCGTGCTCAACTTATTTTTATAGCGAAGCATCCATGCTAATACTCGCATACCTTTATCATAGCTACCAAATCTTTCCCATTCCATTAATTTTATTGGCTGTGGATTTATTGTAAGTATTGTGGCCTTTTCCGAGCAGTTGTCAATTTTACCGAATTTCATATCCTCTGGCCACTTATCGCGATGGGGTAACCATTGAGGTCCATACCACCACAATGAGGATTCTTTGAGTTTTTCGGTAGGAATACCTCTTGTCAATTGATCTGCCGGATTATCCTTAGTAGACACATATCTTATTTGATTTACTGGAATGAGTGCTTTAATTTCTTCTACTCTATTTATTACATAGGCAGGTAATATTTTTTTACTTTGGATCCAATGAAGTGCCACCTGGCTATCGCACCACAAATGGATATTTTTGAAGAGTATAACACCGTCACAGGCATCTTTAACAAATTTACTTAACCTAGCGGCCAACAGAACTGCTGTTAATTCTAATTTTGGGATAGTGACTGGTTTGATTGGTGCTACTTTAGTTTTGCCAATCACTAGATTACCAGATCCATTTACTATTGTTACGTTTCCCCCCCCCCTTTTCTTCTTCTTCACACCCTCTCTCTGCCCCCAGCAGCACGTCTCAGGCCACAGGGTTCACACAGGCCTCCCAGGTGCACAATTAGGGCAACAGGGCATAGGGGGGTTGCGTAACTTCCACACGGTTCGGATGGGCAAGTGTAGCGAAGTGTACCTATAGCAGCTCAAAATGGGGGACAAAGCAAACACACAGAGTCCACTTTGGCTAGTTTACTCAGCAAGCACTACAGGTAACACGGGGGACCGTGACACGCCTCCCACAATGACAAAGGCGCGCTCAGCAAGACGACACAGCAAGGCGGCAGCTCGGGCCTCCTCACACCTCACACTTCATTCACGGCCTCCCAGCAGGCTTCCACGATGTCAACTAGGCACACACAGTCCAGGCACACACACTGCCAACGCACAGGCACTATTACATGGCAGTCATAATATATCTGTCCAGGAACAAGGGGAAGCCAGGCAGCTCTTCCCTCTGTCCTCCTCACTGGGCCCCAACTCTCTTCTCTCTTCTCTCTCCCCTCACTGCCTGTGGCCGGGACGATTTGCTGAATCATCAACATTCCAATCTGCCTCGCTCCGATACGCCTCTCTCTCTCCTTCCCGTCCCAGACCCGTTGCTGCTTTTTCTACTCTCACGCCCACCACGCACATACATACACACATACCCACGGCCACGGCTACCCCCCCCATACATGGGTTCGTAACACTATGTATACACAAGCACCATAAGCCTTATTACTTGCATCTCCGAATACATGCATGTCTCCTTCCTGTATAAAAGTTAACACATGAGGGATTGTTATTTTACTCGCCTTGTGGAGCTCGGCGGTATGGCCTTCCCATTCTGTATTCATTACCTCTGGCAGGGGCTGATCCCAATCAAGTTTTGCTTTCCAGAGGTATTGTAGGAAAATACGTGCTTTGATGGTGACTGGTAGTAGTAAACCTAATGGGTCGAAGAGCTGTGATACCATACTCAGACATTTGCGTTTGGTCACCCTGCCTTGGATTTCTGTGCGTAGATTAAATGAGAGGGAATCTGATTTAGGTTCCCAATACAATCCTAGTAATTCGACTGGTCCCTTTTCTCCAGCTATAACCCCGTCCAAGTGCAGTTGTTGTTCTAGCTGAGGGCTGTTAGTGGTCCATTCACGCAGGTACAGATTGGTTTTCTTGAAGAGTTTTTGCACTTGCCAATAATATGCTTGTAAATCTTTCTCTTGATTAGCTGTACCTTGCAGGTTGTCAATACATAAACCCCGCTTTGTCATCTATCATCTCATTTGCTTCATCCAGATTTTTTAAATGGTGTCTTATGGTTGCATTGAGAAGGAATTGAGAACATGTGGCTCCAAATAAAACTACTCTAAATCTGTAAATCAGAAAGTCTGATTCTGGATCTGAAGGATCTTTGGGCCATAAAAATCTTGTACAGTCTCGATCATCTTCATGCAATTGCACCATTAAGAAAGCTTTTTCTATGTTCGAGATGAATGCATATTTTTGACATCTGAATCTCATTAACACTTGCGCTAGATCGGGTACTAAGCTGGGACCAGTATATAGACAATCATTTAAACTGAGAGATTTTGAATTTATCTTAGCAGAACAATCATAAACTACTCTAATCGGTGTTGTATTACTTTCCTTTTTTCACACCATGATGTGAGAGATAATGAATATCCTGATGGTTTGTTTCTTTCGGTACTAATTCAATAAAACCTCTTTTCTCCTGTTCTTTAATTACTTGAGTGTATTGACTACAAAATACAGGATTTTTTTTCGAATGACCTTTGTAATCCTCTCAGTCTGCCCAACGCCAAACCAAAATTACTAGGTAAATCTTCCTTATTATCTTTCCAAGGCAGACTGACCTTATACTGCCCAAGTACAGTATCATATGCGACTGAATCTTCAAATCTCTTCATTGTCACAGCAACATCTTTAGATATTTCATTAGGTAATATTCCTATATGATCTAGTTCCCATAGTTTATTTAGATCATCAACGCATGGTGTGTGATCTATATTGCTTACATATTCATCTATAGGACTTACTACAACCTTGAGAATAGTAACTACTTCTACCTGAGTTTTATCATTGTTTCTATCCTGGTATTTACCACTTAGAGCAAACCCACAGATAGTTGGAATGAGTATTAACTCTCCTTCCTTTTTGTACCCAGGATGTACTATATCATAATAATAGTCAGCTCCTATCAGTAAGCCTATTTCCTTTGTTGTTGTCACCTTAGGATCTGCTAACTTGTACCCCTTAATATTTATTTTTACAAGTTCTTTTTGCAAACCCTTAGAAGCAATATGTCCAGGTACCTTGTCTATAACCACAGCATTCATCCTTTTTACTCTACCCTTTTTAATATAACTCAAAGATACAATTTCATATGTTTTACTATCTTGAGTTTTGGTGAATCCTTCTAATTGTAAGGTTTCTTGTCCCACTTTAGAACACTGTAACGACGGTAGAGCTGACCGAAGTACAAATGTCCTTTGTGAGCATTGGTCAAGTAAAGCCCGAACATTTATTACTTTGTCTTCCATACCCTTTAGTGGTAGCTGTAGGGTAGGAAGTATTACTTTGTGTTTATTGGTGACAATGGAGAAACTTTGACTTCCTTCAGTATTATCCACCTTTTCTTTTTGTATCACCATATTGGGATCAGTACCTACACAGAGCATGGTAATGTTTGTTGCCACAATTACGGCAATTATTTATTTTGGGGTTTAAACATCCTTTGACTCCGTGATTTGCATCTAGAAAACCCACACACAAGTTGAGTGGTTTAGCTCTTTTTACTTTACTCGTACCTTGTGGGTATTTTTTGCATTTATACCAAAGATGGTTATTGCCTTGACACAATTTACACTGATATTTATTTGCTTGTTTCTGATTGATTGTCATCGTGCTGGTAGTGAATGGTGTTTTTGGAAATTGAGCATAAGTTGCTCCCTCCATAGAGAATATCTCAGTCTATAACCTTGACAGGATAGCATCGACATCCAGGATTTTATCATGCAAGTCACGTTTAATTTGCTCCTTGGTGGGGCTAGGTAGTTTGTTTAGCAACATCACCGCACAAAATTCATTCCTGGACATATCCTGAGCCTCCACAGATTTATACAGACTCTCAAAGTCTGCATAGAAATGTTTAAGATCTT
The DNA here is from genome assembly GCA_020233015.1 of Callinectes sapidus. Taxonomy (NCBI): domain Eukaryota; kingdom Metazoa; phylum Arthropoda; class Malacostraca; order Decapoda; family Portunidae; genus Callinectes; species Callinectes sapidus. The sequence goes on from CM035192.1 coordinate 20,646,813, forward strand.
CTATATTATTACGTGGAGTGTTCAACTGGCAAAGATTGGTTACAATGGCTAATTTGATTCGATCTATTTGTCCATAATGATCTATCAACAATTTTACAGCAGGGGCATAATTGATTGATTCTAGTTTAAACCCAGCTAATAATTGCTTAGCTTCACCCTCTAGTTGTCCTCTTAAGTTAATTTCTGAACATCAGTCAATTCTGTATTTTTATCAACTGAGCAGAATCCCACCCATTGTGTGGGATCTCCGCTAAAGGTTGGCAGGGAAAGCTTGGGTAAATTGAATCCAGATTTATGAACTTTGGGAGCATCCCTGACGTCATTAGTAACATCCAATTCGTATAAGTATTGCTGAATTATTTCCTCATATTCACCATCCTTCAGCACTAATGCTTCAATTTCTTCTGGTTTCACTAGATCGTATATTATTATTCTCTCATTCAGCACATTTATGCGATCATGTAACGCAATTATTTGATTTCTTTTGGCTGTTATTTCTGATCTGGTGGCCTTTGTCATAAATTGCTCTAAATTACGACATGATGCAGTAATTCCACCTTTCGTTCCAGCCTTAATATTTTTCAACTTAATTAATTCCTCCATGATTTTAATTTACGTTAAGTTGCCATAAAAAATTAATCTAACAACCCACGTTCCGCTATCTAGCCTATCCTCCTTCCTTGCAAACTAGCCTTTTACCGACTTAGGTAAGGAAGACGCCATTTTGAAAGTCGTAGCAACGCATGTACAAATTTAAAGTAGGAGCCTGATGCGTGAGCGATGCAGACATTACGTTAATTCTGTACATAGATGCGGCAAAATCAGACTAGGAGAATGAAGTGAGTGGAACCAGTATCCGGTTCGAAGGACCAAATATGATGACGAACCTCCGATATCACCATAGAATTTCGCCAGCTTGCTCCCCGGTTGTTTGAATGCTGCCTTAAACACAGCTATAACTGATCCCTAATATATCTAATTTGAATTCATATAGCTAGTATAATAGGGACTTAGCGTGTATGTTATAGTTGTTGAGGCAGTCTGGGAGGTGCTGGCACTTAAAATTGTAGCTGTTGAATTGATGGACTAGTGAAGGTGTTCTCTTCACGATGAAGGACGTCTCTCTAATTCTTTTCCACACACTTCACTCCTTCCAGCGTGATCTCACGCATGCGCGCTACGACTCATATGATGTGTCGTAGTGATCCACACGATTGATTCAAATTCATTTTAAATTATGTGGATTTATTATTTTTATTTAAATTAATTGCGTTATAATAATAATTATTTACAATTAACCAATAACGATATAAGCAAACAAAAAATAGTGTTACGAACCCGGGTCTTCTCCCTGGCCGGGTTCGCTGTCTTTACCACACTGACACTGTACGCCACGCCGCAAGTACTCACTGTCGGCCAGCTGACGAGTGTCTCACTATTTGTGCTTACCAAGTCACGGGGGTCGGTGTCCAGGGGCCTCACGGGTTACTAGTAGACAAGCAAAGGCAGGTATTGGCAGGGAAAAGCACGGTAAACTTTCTCCGTTTATTACACACAGCTGTATATAGATCCATCGTGTAGCGAGGTTAAGAGGTGACTGGCTGCCCCCTGCAGCAGCACTCACAAACACACACGCTCGCAGACAGTTGCCAACACGCATTAACTCAAACACATACACACCTTCATACATACTTCACTATTTTCATCATACTGCTCACTAGGGTTTTCATACTGCATACAACATCCTAGCTAATACAGGTAAAACCCTATGCTAAATCATGCACTCGTGTACACTCATAATAACACTACCACGCTTCATTCACTCACTAGACATGATACAAAAGATACAGGTGCTGGCAGCATCCTCACGCTGCTTGGGTGCTCACTGGTTCCTCCCGCCCCGCGCGGCACCACCGACACATACATACAGACATACGTACACCTCAAATGCATTTGTAAAACATATTACATCAAAAGTGGCCTGCCGGGGCCATCTCCGCAACACTGCCCCCCTCTTAAGTGTGCGGCGCCCTCGCCCACACCAACTAAAACAAACAAAATGCAGCCAAGAACAGAAATACCATAAACAAAAATTAAACAAACAAATGGAGAGCATGTTTAGATGTCTATTACATAATCTGTCAGCCAGCGAGGCTGACTCACCTGCCGTCTCGGACGCGTCACATTCTGACGTTTTTCCTCATCACCCTCACTCACGCTTCCACCCTCACTCTCATCCACATTGCTACCATCCACACTATGGTAGTTCTGGGCAACCAGACCTTCGCCACCAGTGTCACTGTCACTATCACCATCACTATCAGTGTGGTCACTGTCACTGTTGCTACACTCGGTGGCACTGTCCATCTGCTCACCCCAGGTGTACACCCCATTACCTGGGTGGCGCCACAGACGATCCACGTGGACCACCTTACCTGCCCTTTTCCTCCCGGGCATGTCAAGGCGGTAGGTGACGGCTGACACTGCCTCCACAATCTTATACGGGCCTTCCCAGCTCGACTGAAGCTTCGGCGAGCGACCAGGCTTACGCTGCGGGTTGTGGAGCCAGACCAGGTCACCAGGGATGTACTCCGCGTTCCTGGTCTTTCCTTGGTACTGTCGCCACATGGCCTGGCCCGCCGTCTTGAGATGCTGGCTAGCCCGGTGACGGGTCTCCTCCAGTCGCCGCTGCAGTGCCCTGACGTAGTCGCTGTGGGTGTCTGGCAAGTGCGTTCCCGGCGGCCGGCCCGTGGTGAGGTCTACCGGAAGGCGGAGCTCCCTGCCGAACATCAGTTTTGCTGGCGAGAATCCAGGGGCTTCGTGTTCAGCAGAACGATAAGCCATCAGCATGTACGGGACC
>CM035192.1:20649772-20665230 GCA_020233015.1 Callinectes sapidus
CCGGGGCGATCTTCTCACTCTCTCTGCAGACCAGCTACTCGGTGTGATTCACCCTGTCCCCTCACTCCCGCTCACTGTCTCATCTCTTTCTGGTCCTGTGGTCAGGTTCCTTCTACTGGCCAATCAGGGAAGAGATATCCTCCTGTTATCATATTTTCGTATTGATAAGTATTCATTGCTTTAAACAAAAATCAATGATGTATGAAATAGTGATATACATGAGGTTTAACAGAAAATGTTATAGTATCGCTTCAGTTGGTAGCCTGTGGCCTGTAGCCGCGCGAAAATCGAGTCCGTCGTCCGGACCCCGGTATAGTGGTCCAATTTTGTTTCAGGCTCCCTAGAAGATTGATATTCAACACTGCTCACCTAAATATTCGTTCATAAATGTCGTCGAACGCGATGCATTTCATAGTACTATATCTAACATATTACTCGAAAAGTAATATACAAAAGAATGTGAATGCTTATCTGGGTAGTATCAAAATATTCTTGGGTAGTATTTAACGTGATAAGAAGTGAGGAGCATGTGATGCTAAGTGAGGAGTATTGTTGAAACGGTAGTGAATAATACAGGAACAGAACAGTCTTTTTGAAAAAAAGGAAAACACATAAGAAAAGTGAATTCTAGAAAGGTCTGGAGTCTTGTATGGTATCCATATACTTAGTTCTGTTCTTCTGTACACTCTTCAATATATTGAGATGGTAAAAACGTATAAAATATGGGAAGGGACTTGAAGAGGTAGGGGTGGCCACCTTTTCGATTGGGCTCTTCTGCATTGCCACCAAGCTCCTCCTCCGTTAATCAAATGGGGCATATTTGACCATACACGGGAAGAAATTTTGGGATGAAGAGGGAAGAGGTCATTTGATAATCCGGGTGGAGTATGGGGCTCCTTGCATAAAGGAGTTAGTTTATCACTTCAAATATTTTGATATCTATGACAATTTCTATACAAGTAAGTTGCTTTTAAAATTTCATTGTTTATGAAAGTAACACAATAAATCACAGTAATAATAACAAAGAAGTCACACAAAGCTTTCCCAGATATAAAAATAACCCTGCAATCTCTCGGTGTGCTCTGCCTCAATAACAGACTCAACCATGGCGACGCAGAGGCTCCTTGCTGTTGATTTCGAAGTTTTTGGGCGTGTTCAAGGTAATGTCAGCATGTCATCTCTCTCTAGTAATCTTAGTAGTTCTATGAAGGCCCGTGTGAGTGGTGAGGACATCTTGGTAACTACGTCACCCATCCCGTGTTGACCATGACCAACATTTAGTGATGGAATAATGAATGGGTCGCCAGCCATCCAGGAACTTTCCAGACATCTGCCGAGGAACGTCATGGCACCAAGTTAATATTTACTATGTCCATGTCAGTGGTTCATGATACGACTGCATGTTGTGGTATTAAACTCATTGTACATTACGTTTATGAAGTTTATTTTTCGTATTGACTTGTGTTGATGCTTTCTGAAAATCATTTTAACCCTAGAACGGTACCGTTCAAAATCACCGACGGTCCCGATACTGTGACTCCATTTGGAGTCACGGTACAAATATTTTAAAAAAATATATGGATCCTCTTTTTTTAGTTACACTGGATGGGATATGGAAGAGAAAACATCTTCTAGTACATTGAAATTAAAAACTTACAAATTTATGATATTTTAAATTTTTTTATAAATTTTTACAAAAAAAATATTGATAAATAGATAGACTTCACCATATAATGGTATGAACATGAATCTTTTCAAAAGAAAAGCTTGAAAATGTTATATTCTTTAACTAAAATGGTTGCTCTTTCTAAAAAATGGTGTATAAATTCTCATCTGCATAGTAATTGAGTTCCTTGGAATAAATGAAATTGACCAATTCTTATGTATTGGATTTTTAGTAAATAAATATGCAAATAAATATACATACATAAATTTCCACAAAATCACTTATCATAACAACTGAAGCCATTTACTAGACAATAATGTTAAATTGTGCACTCTGAATTCCAATTGTGGTGCTGTGAAGATGAAAATTACTAATTCCTGTAGAGTGATTTCCGCAAATAGCCAAGTAAATAAATTAGTAGAACATGCATCCCTGCAATACATTATCAAAATATATTCCCCTTCAATATACTTCTAGAACTATTTAGTTACATATCTTTGCAGTGAAAATGACTAATTCTTGTATAGTGGTTTTCTGCAAATACCCAAGTAAATAAATAAACAGAACATGCATCCCTGCAATATATTATAAAAATATATTTTCCTTCAATATTCTACTAGGACTGGCTCGTAGATCTCAGTGAAGCTAATGTCCCCTATGAGATCTACAGTGTTTTCTGCCAACACCCATTGCAAAGCCGCCTCAGACAGGTGGTGGTGATGAGCCATGTCAACTTTTCCTAGAAAAACCCAGAAAGAAAAAAAAATAGTAATAACTATTACACATTTATGTAAAACAAGAGAAAAACTATATCAAGACTCTTATCAAGTCTAACTGAATATATTTAGTGTGATTTACAGATACTAGGGCTGCGTATATAACATATACAAGCCTATAAAAAATATTTTCCCTCATGACTAAAAATCTCATATAAGGGGTGTGTGACTCCACCTGGCGTCATGGTGTCTTACCTAGCAAGGAAACACCAACGCCAGAGAGGAGCCCGTCCATCCCCCTCTAGATCTGATGACTGACTGACGCTAGACAGACACCCGCAGGCGAAGGAAGGAGGCGCTCGTGAAATATGGCACGTTTTTTCAAAATCACGAACCTCATGACTCCACATGGAGTCACGGTACCGTTCTAGGGTTAAGCCAGAAACAGAAATAAGTTAGTTGTTGTTGTTAAGGGTGCGAAGATGTTATAGTTCTCATAGCTAAGTTAGATTAAGGTTTATTTTTGGTAAAATTGCAGTTTCAACCAATATCCCCAATCTCTATCAACACCCCCCTAACCCCTCAAGCAAGGTTGGGGGACTGTGGGGAATCGGGGTTTTGGGGGGGGGAAGCATATTTGAGTGTTATATGGACTTTGAAAATTTAGGGAAACTCCCTAAATCTAGGGAAATTTCCCTAAATGTAGGGAAATTTCCCTGGATTTAAGGAAATATCCCTACGCAAACCTAACCAACTCCCCCAGTGAAAGGCCAAAAAATGAGTCCAAAAACCTAACCTAACCTAACCTGGAACGCCCCCCAATTCTACCCTCACATCCATATAAGTTGGGGTAAATTGAGTAACTATTCTACCCTAACCCAACTAACCGTAAAGTGGCACTGCTTCCTCTTCTTTTTGCCGAGAGCACGGTATCGCCCACAGTACCACTGGTGTCTGCCCTCCCGGAGTTTGCAAGGTGAGTTGCAGTTGGGGCACTGCGCTGACTTCGGCAAAACCCCGTGGTCACGAAGAAATTCGTTTGCAGCACTGGACTGTTCAAAGTACTTTGAAATACACCGAAAGTAGCTTAAACTACAGCCTGAACAGGTGGCTTGTACGGTAGCCATGGTGTAAGTGACGGCCTCCACCACAGTGGACTCGCCCCATCCTCGTGTCCAAAAACGTGCCCATCTGTGATTGGCAGGTGAACAGGTGTATTTTGTTGATTGGCAGTGGATAACCTCACGTGTATGCTTCCGTCACGAAAAGTCACGAAACGTCATCAACCTACGAGACATCATAACCCGTGAGTGACGTCACACGCATGCGCAGCATTGATAACACACACACGAACACACGCAGTGTTATGTTTATCCACGGAGAGGGAAGCGTCTCTCCGGACTTAGAAAATTTTCGACCGCACCATATTTACGGACCTATAACGGCGTTATTACTATCGACAGCCAGATAACTTGGGTATAGAAATGCTCCTAACAGTGCAATATAGACGTTCAGATGGTAAATTATGACGTGGGGGATATTGGTTGAAACTGCAATTATACCTTATTTTTTTTACTGTTACACCAGTCTCAAGTTAGTTTTTCATTCCCTTCTCATCTCTTAGAGCTTTCCATACTGAGTAATTTGAACCCCATGTATAACCCTTGCAAATTATTTATAATGGCGTTAGCGATTTTTTAAGATTTACCTAATTTGCGAGAGGCGACTAGCTACTCGGTAACACCCCACGCGTGTGCTCCTCGAGGCTAACTGACCGTTGGTCTGCGTGAATTCGTTCGTACGTGTGTATTTCAATATTCTGCTCAGGCGCCAAAATTAGTAACAGTAATTGGTTCATTGGTTTGTCCAGGGGCCAATAAAAAAAATGAATAATTAATTCTGCCAATCACAGCTTCTTGAGGACATAGAGGTGGCTTTGTTCGAAATATTCTGATCAATTTTGGAAGATGTCTAACTGTGAGAGGTGTGTCATGCATTACACACCAATTTCCAATAAGGTAACGACTTTTGGCTAATACGTAGAGCCCTCAGGGTTCACTTAGAGCCCACGAAGTTCGATTAGAGACCGCAAAGTTCAGTTAGAGCACCCTAGGACTAGATTTGATCCCTGCCAGCTTATGTTTAGTTAGTGTAATGTTTTTGCTTAGAGTGCTGCTAGCCACAGATGGTAGTTTCATTTTGATTATCGAATTTTAACGTTTTAGTGATTTTGGGGGTATGGGTGAGGCTGAAACTTACTTCGTTGGTGAACGTCATCGATGTTTGTTGTGTCTCTAATTGGCGAGGATGAAGCTATCTTTTCCTGGTAAATTTCGATCTGCTTTGAACTCTACCTGTTGTTTTGTTGCAAATTGTTAGTTTCCAAGTTGTGGGTTGGGGAGCTTCTTCTAAATTATATATTTGCGAGGAAAACAACAAACAGATTAATTCAAAACACACCGAAATCTGCCAGGGAAAAATAGTTTTGTCTGAAATTGAGAGACTGGGTGTAAATGTGAAAATTTACCAGATTAAGTTTGCTTTGGCTTAGTTGGTGGGGAAAACAAAAGTAAACCAAATTTTTCATTTCATATTAAAGTCTGAGAACACATACAGCCATATTTGACAAAGGAAGGACCTACTATAAATTTTTACCTGACATTTTTTCATAAGTACACCTGTACCACTGGTGCAATAAGCTGTTGTTTGGGTTTTGGAGCTCTTTCAATCAATGCACTGTACAGTGTGGTATATACCTCTTGATTCGAACACCCTTTGATTCAACCACTTCCATTTGGCAAACAAATTTTGACCTCCAATCCGAACGCGGCCTCTCAAATTGAACACAAACATATGTAGCAGCTGACGCTGCCTTCCGACCAGTCAGCCAGTCTCGCTTTCACTTCGTCGTGAACACCTCTCTCTCTATTGTGACTCGTGAACGGCTTTCAAGTCACTCCAGCCCCTAGTTGCCTTGGTTACTCCAGTCCCTATCCCTGGTCACTTTCCTATCCACCATCCCAGTCAATATGGCTTTCTACTCTGGTCACTGGCAAACTTATTTACTAATGAAGATATATTTAACACTTTAAACAACAAATGAAGAATGAATTGTTAAATATCATTGTCATTTGCGCAAACTACGATAATACAATAATTTGCAGTTTTATACAATTATTTATACTTTTCTTGAAATAATTCCTGTTGAAAATGACGCTGCAAGAATATATTCTACTTGATAAGAGAGAGAGAGAGAGAGACAGAGAGGAGTGGGGGAGAGGATGGTGAGTACCTGGAGAAGGGAGGGAGTGGGGGGTGGGGTGGACTACTCGGTCTGTATGTGTATCGAATGGGAGTGGATAGGGACGGAGTAAGAGGGAGGGGGGAATGTTATGCGATCTGTTCCTGTATTTAGTGAATGAGAGGGAGGCTGGGACCCGGGGTAGGCCTGTGTAGTCTTCATTGGGACCTGGGAGTTTCACACCGAAGTAAATAAGTCTTTTGTTTTGCCTGTTTTTTTTTTTAAGCATTTGATGTCTGTGTTTACTTTATACTTTCAAAATGTGAATGATATCTATGAATTATGATGAGATGAGGGGGAGACAAGGTGCCAATATGTTAAATCATGTTGCCACTCTGGTGGGTCAGGACGAATTATATTTTTTTCCATTACTTCTTAACAATGGCTACTGTGTTTTTAGGTATTGCGGCGATGTTAAATAACCAATTTCTTGCAATAGCTGGGGTTGAGTGTAGTATTTTTTTATTCAAAATAAACTGGAACAGATTAAATATTTTTATATTAATTTTAATGGTAAAAATTGCTTCTTAATCCACATTTTTTGCAAGTCAACCAGCCAAAAAGAACAAATTTAGTTCAGATCAAGAGGTACTGCTGTGTGTATATATATATATATATATATATATATATATATATATATATATATATATATATATATATATATATATATATGTGTGTGTGTGTGTGTGTGTGTATTTGGATAAATATGTATGAAATTTATTGGCTCCAAGACAGGGTGATGCTTACGGATGTTTTCTGTATTGGCGATTCAGTGTCTTGTTTACATTGGCTGACCACCTGCGGGATAAGAATAATCAGTTGCCGATTAGGCAAACGGAAACATTGGCATCTGGAAATACTTTGTATTAAGCTAGCCACTCGTAGCCTTCACAGATAATGTCATTATAAAAATAATACTAGGTGACAAGGTGGTATCATATGGCTCAAAAGTGTTCAGTGAAGCACAAGCAATAAACTATATATATATATATATATATATATATATATATATATATATATATATATATATATATATATATATATGAGGCGCCTAGAGCCAGAGTGACGTAAGTGACACTCCAGCCGAAATTAATATTTTTATGCCATTGTCTTCCCCCACCTTCCTACTGTGGCGAGCAGATTAGAAGTCATAATGTACACCGCAATAAGGTAAAAAATCCACCCAAATGAAGTTATCTGTAGACCCTTCGTGTCGCTGTGGAAGCAAGAGGATGAGTGGCTGGGGCCAGAGTGTCGTAACTCCCGCCGAGCAGCCAGCGAGCCAATGAATGCACGCCATGCACGTCACATGACATGACTGACAGATGCGCGCTTCCCTCACACCTCCTACCCACAGACACTCGGCCACCCTCCACCAGCTCGCCACAACTGCATGACACTCTGCCTTTCTTGTACACAAATACCCATGATTTTACCATTATGGCAGACAATGACATGCCCCCTGAGGAGCCAGAACCCTCTAGGGGAAGGAAAAGGATGCGTAATCCTGCAGAGTCGAAGAAAAACTTAGGTAAAAGATGAAGGAATATGGGAGAGGCATACATGAGCAGGTCTACAGGCCGTCAAGTACAGGCGCAGTACTCACCTCCCGGATAATTTTCTTATTCTTTCCTGTTCTATTATCCTAATGGACTATTTTCAGTTTGTTAGATGTTTGTTTCCATTTTCTGGCATTAAAAGGATTGCTATTTTTCTACCGTTGATCATCCTCTCCTTATTAGGTGTTTAGATTAAGAAGTATGTGCAAGAGTGTCGCTTACGTTTTTGCTTAATAGAATTAATACATCACTCAAGAAAGGCTTCAGTGGTGGTGAATCCCAATAACCTACATAATGTTGAAACAACTACACATAAGAACAAGAACAAACAATGCATGCATACTTGATTCTCAAAATATTTGAAGTGTTTTATTTTTTCCCACAAATAAACCGGATAAAAAAGCAATCATCCTATCAGAATGCTTTTATTTCACTGAATGCCCATATACAGGCTGTAAAGTTCATTAAATAACGAACATTTTGAAACCAAGCCTTACTTCCTATCTCTATTAATTGAGGAGATATTGCATCCCGAATGTTGCAAAACTTTGATCGCTTTTTGCTCCGTTTTCTAGTTTCGGCGCTTACGTTACTCTGGCTCTAAGCGCCTCATATATATATATATATATATATATATATATATATATATATATATATATATATATATATATATATATATTATATGCATGTGTGATTGTGTAACTTGTTGTTTGGGTTGTATAAAGAAACTCACGTGAGACATATGTTGGCCACTCAACAAAATATCGCATATAAGTGAAAAGAAATGTACCTAAATTATTTATTTTGAGGGTATTTTGGACCCCGCGTAAATTAAAAGACATCTAAAACAAACAAGCGGAAAATGAGAGATATCTGTATTAGGTTCAAAATACTCAGAATGATGTCTGTGTTTTAGGAAGGGTAAGAAAAAGTTTTGTTGAGACTGATGAAAAAGTGGAATAATACATAGTCAATGGAAATGTTTAGTAGAATAATTTAAAATAGCAAAATGTATCAGAAAAAGGCTTTTTGCCTCGTTACTTGAGACAAGCAGGAGTCTCATTCAATAAATTTATCAGGAAATTTAGAGATAAGCTTAATCTTTTCTTCCCTATCTTAATACTAACATCTCAGGGAAAATCAATATTGTAGAATTCCTTTTCATTATAGGATATAAAAATATCCAGTGGAAATTTTGTTGTAATGTATAAGGTGTGTTTGACACCATTGTAATAGGTGTGTCTACCACCACTGTTTTACTTAAAGAGTTGCCACAGTTGTATATATTGATGATGATGTTTGCTGTCACTTGTTTAGATTGATGATGAGACTGGTTGCTGGCTGGATGTTTTGGAGGCAGTGTGAGTAACGTATGTGGTTTTTTAATGAATTGTGGAATATTGATATTCACGGGATGAAGGATGATTTCTTGATTGTATTATCTTGATATGGTGGTACAGAACTGGCGATGGCAAGAGATACAGTTGTGGTAGTGATACAATATACTGATGAGAGCATTCTGAATGGAGAATACACTGAACCTGAGAATGAGGATGAATGAATGTGATGGGGAGAATGCTATTTACTTGAAATATGCTAACTCAAGAAGAGAGAGAGAGAGAGAGAGAGAGAGAGAGAGAGAGAGAGAGAGAGAGAGAGAGAGAGAGAGAGAGAGATGCAGAAATAGTCAATCATAGGGCAAAGACTGACATTCTTACCAATAAGAAAAGCTCAAGGATTGATCATTAAGGGGAAGTCAGGCAGAAGGCAAGAAGCAGCAATTTCAGGTGTTTTCCCTAAGGAAGTTGAGGTCTCATGGAATAAAGTATCTGAGAGAGATACCGAGTTACTTTTAGTATACATGTGGAGAACTGATATGTGCTTTGAAATAAACAAGGAGAAAGAGATAGAACACATGTAATGTATATGATAAAATAAGAAGTAATCGTAAAAGGAAGAAGAAATGATGACTGATACATTAGGTTCAGTTATGCACTATAAAGATTATGGTATCTTATTGCTGTTAATATATTCAATGTAATTCATTAATTTTACTGGTATTTACAGTCTCAGTTGTCTGCTGCTCCCTGACCCGAACTTCATTACAGATGATTTGGTTTGGGTTTTGTCTTATATTACAGATGATTTGGTATTGGTTTTGTCTTATATATAACACCGATATCACCTAAAAACATCAAATTCAGACTGAAATTTTGTTGTCATCTTATTTGCCAAAATATACAGTAGTATGCATTATGCACCATATAATAACGATGCAGCTATGACCACGGGCCGCCGTGGTACAGTGGAACCGCATGCGCCCTGGGGGCCTTGGGATCTCCGAGCGCATGGGTTCGAATACTGACTACGTATGGTCTGAGTGGAAATTGGGCGTCCACTCGGAGTAACGGCCCTCTAGTGGGTGGGCTTTCAGATAGGTGGTCTCCATTAGGTGGTCTCCTTTAGCCCATAAATTCCCATGAAAATGCCCACTTTGTATAGATAAAAAAAAAAAAAAAAAAAAAAACTACATTATATATACAGTACTAGTCAAAAATATGCGACCACCCACCTACGACCACAACCTCAAACAATGTCACAATAGAAATAAAATAAAAAAAACAATGTTTACTTGTAGTATTAGTACTTTGTTGGTCCACCCTTTCTCTTAATGACACTTTTAAGTCGATTTGGAAGAGATAGAGCCAAGTTCTTCAGGGTATCTGCCTGTATGTTCTCCCAAGACTCACGTTTTTCAACCTCTAGCCGTGGGACCGAACTCACGTCTTTTCCTTGTAAATCCTTCTTTATGTGGCCCAAAGATTTTCTATTGGGTTTATATCAGGGCTGTTACCTGGCCAGTCATCAATAAAGGGTACCTCACAGTCTCTGAGCCACTGTGTCACAGATTTGGCAGTGTGGGCTGGTGCACCATCCTGCTGGAATACTTTGGCACTGCACATGTCAAAACACTCTGGCAAATGGTCAGCCAAGAGCTCTAAATACACATTTGCATTTACTTTGAGGTTCTTAGGAAGTACCACTAACTTGCCAAGTCCAAGGCCAGAAAAGCAGCCCCAAACCATTAGTGAATCTGGGTGTTTCACTGTGCTTTCAAGGTAGCGGGGATCGAGAGGATCACTGCCACGTCGGCGGTACACTCTGGCATTCCTGTTACATGTCACATTAAAAGTGGCCTCATCTGACCATAACACTGACAGCCAATCGTCATCATCCCACTGTCCGTATTTACGAGCAAATTTAATTCGCTTGCCCTTCTGCAACTTGCTAAGGAGAGGCTTCTTAGTAGGCTTGTGACTCTTGTAGCCTAACTCATACAAGCGACGTGACACTGTTCGTACAGACACCTCTTGGAAGGCCCCAGCATTTTCTTCTTTCAACTTCCTTGCTGTGGTCGAAGCTGTGGCCTCTACTGTTCGTTTTAAAATGTTTGTAGCACGTTTGGAGATCTTTCGTGGACGGCCAGAGCAAGGTTTCTTCTTTGGGAGTTTGTCACTGCCACCCTCACGAAACAGACGTGAGTACTTCTTAACACTAGTACGCCCCACACCAGTAAGCAGGCAGATTTCAGTTATTGAATGGCCTGCCACCTTCAGACCAACAATCTGAGCAACTGTCTCACTAGTCAAATCCTTAGAGTTCGACATAGTATGATGATACTGCACTCAAAACCACAAAAAACTTATGTGAAGCAGGGTCGATTATGGGAGCAACACACAACAGACAATCTCTCCATGTGACAGCCAGAGGCACGCTGATGACTTCCTGCTAGCTCAAGCTTGTAGTGATGGGATGGTCTGATGTCATAGGGTGGTCGTGTACTTCTGTCTAATATCACTTCACCCTCATAAACACCATCCTATTTTTCGCCATAAATACACGACCACGTAGGAAGGTGGTCGCATATTTTTGACGAGTACTGTATATATATATATATATATATATATATATATATATATATATATATATATATATATATATATATATACATACATATACATATATATATGTATATACAAACAGCCCTCGTTTCTTCGGACTAATACAGACTGGGCTATGTTCGGAGAGTGAAAAAGTCCGGACATTGAAAATTGACTACAATACAGTCCTGTACTGTACAGTAAACAGTCTATATTGTCTTGCACACATACTCATAGGCCACAATATGGTACAATATGCATATGCGGTATACATGAGAGTAAAATATGGTTATACCTGCAATACACTCCTGCCTCTGCTATCGCGGGTTTGGCTATAGCGATTAGCTGCTATCACGCATACCTAAAAAGCTCACCCTTGACTACTATAGAGCACAAATATCCATGCTATAGCGATCATGGCCGACCGCCGATTCAAAATGAAACAAGTGAAGAACACGTGAGAGCGAACAATGAACATGAAAAACAAGTTTTGCTTTATTGGAAGAATTATAACATTAAGAATGCAGTGGATTTAGTAGTGGAGTGCTGGGACAGTATCACTCAGAGAACCATCAATCACGGGTGGCGAAATTTGTTGGAACATTTGCCAGAGGACCGCTGTGGGAATATGGCAGGTGAGCCACAGTCTGTTCAGTTGGAGGTTGATGCTGCAGTAGCAGAGGCCCGGGAAATTCCTGGTGCTGGATTTGATGCCACTACAGAGGACGACATCATTGATATGATACGTCCAGCCCCTCCTACTGCTGCTGAACTCATTGAAGAAGAAGAATTAGCCAAAGAAGAGGACAGAGAAGAGGATGAAGAGGAGGCAGAAGGGGGTCCTGAGCGGCGGGCTGGCCTACCCATGTCCAAGGTCAAGGAAGTTATCGAGCTGGGTATAAAGCTGCGCCACCTTCTTGAGCAAGATAGCACAATTAGCAGTGAGGCAAGGTGTTCTTTCCTTACGAAAGCCCTGGGAGGATATGATGATGTATCACGCACACGTAAACAATCTGCAGCAACGCCAGATTACCGATTTTTTGCGCCGACGCACCGACACTCAATCACAACCAGGACCTTCAACTCAGCCTCAAGCACAACCTTCCACTGCTTCCACCTCCGATGATGAAGAAACTGAATTCGGGGGCTTTGGTCTCTTTGAAACCGAAGAGGAGGCATAAGAATTCCTCGATGACATAGAAGGATGAAGGGGTGGTCAGTAACTCTTCCACCCCAGCCTCAGAACCTCCACCAACCCACCCAAGCCTCTCTTAGTTCTCAGAAATGTATGTGTTATGGTTATGTTATTATTATGTTTTTAACAATGATATGTCCTTACTTTGCAGCATTTTTCAGGGGTGGAAACAGGAATTTTGTTAAAAAAAAAAAAGAGGTAAAAATGGTACATATGAGAAGTTGGGGAACCAATTGGAATTAATCTCATTAGTTACTAAGTTCTGCTATCGCGATTTCTTCTATAGTGCACTAAAAACAGCACCAATTTCGCGCTATAGCAGAAGGAAGAGTGTAGGGTACATTATGATATTAACCCGAAAACTGCTGTATGCCTTCTGGGTGACTTAATGATAAACTGCTGTACACCTTCTAGAAGTGCACTTTTCAGACAGGCACCATAAAGTTTCTTTGATTCGTATTTCTTTGAAATTATTTTTTTTGTATTTTAATAACCTTTTAGTAATTTTTATCCTCCTAATATGAATTTGGTTATTCATATCATACTTATAAAGGGAAACAATGGAACTACTATATTTCAATTTTTTTTAGCTGGGGGCTGAGCATAGTATTTTGTATTTAAGATAAACTGGAATGGATTATATGTCTTTACATTAATTTCAATGGTAGAAATTGCTTCCTAATTCGAATTTTAGCAATTCAAACAACCAAAAGAACGAATTAAGTTCGAATCAAGAGGTACCACTGTATATTATTGTGGCTGATGCAGAACTAGTATTTCAGTAAAGTCAGCCTTCGTTTCTTCGGACTAATACAGACTGGGCCATGTCCGGAGAGTGAAAAGTCCAGACATTGAAAATTGAGTACAATACAGTTCTGTACTGTACAGTAAACAGTCTATATTACTTAAACGCAGATTGCCATTATAGAAAGAAAATATTTTTGTTTTATCATTTACTTCTTTAGAAGCAAGAGAGAGAGAGAGAGAGAGAGAGAGAGAGAGAGAGAGAGAGTTATAGATTCACACACACACACACACACACACACACACACACACACACAGAAACATGCACAGACTGAACATGGTTGTGTGTATTCACGTGTGACATTGACAACACTGCCACATGATCGTCACCATGACAACGTGTCGTCTGTGTGTATCCCCCTTGCCACCTCCCCCTACCTTCCTGCCAATACCCTGCTCTCCTCAATGGCTCCAGATAGTGCCAGAAATCCATTTTTTGTGATGAAAAATGCCTAGAAATATGGTAGCTGGCGGGAAACTCGCGCGTCGCCTGCATCCTCTGCTGCAAGAGCTACCTACCAGTCAAAGTTGTCACTCTCCGGACAAACACAGCCACATCGGACAATCGTCCGAATCCCGTGCATTGACCAAAGAATTGAAAGTCTGATGAATTGAAGTCTGAAGAAAAGAGGGCTGACTGTAGTTCCATTGTTTCCCTTTATAAGTATGATATGAATAACCAAATTCATATTAGAAGGATAAAAATTACTTAAAGAAAGGTTATTAAGATAGAAAAAAATAATAATTTCAAAGAAATACAAATCAAAAAGAAACTTTATGGTGCCTGTTTAAAAAGTGCGCTTCCAGAAGGCGTACAGCAGTTTACCGCTAAGCCACCCAGAAGGCGTACAGTAGTTTTTGGATTAATATACTGTATTTTATTGCATGTATTTTACTCTCAAGTATACTGTATATGCATATTGTACCATATTGTAGCCTATGAGTATGGGTGCAATACAATATAGGCTGTTTACTGTACAGTACAGAATTGTATTGTACTCAGTTTTCAATGTCCGGACCTTTTCACTCTCCGGACATGGCCCAGTCTGTATTAGTCCGAAGAAACGAGGGTTGACTATATATATATATATATATATATATATATATATATATATATATATATATATATACAGTGGTACCTCTTGATTCGAACACCCTTTGACTCGAACACTTCCCAATTCGAACATATTTGGCGAACAAATTTTGACCTACAATCCGAACGCAGCTTCTGAATTCGAACAAAAAAAAAGACACGGTGCAGCTGATGCGCCTTCCCGCCTGTCGGCCGGTCTCACTTGTACTTCTCCACCATGAACACCTCTCGTGAACTGCTTTCAAGTTACTCTGGCCCCTAGTTGCCTTGGTTACTCCGGCCCCCAACCCTGATTACCTCCTACCTACCACCCCATTTAATGCAGCTTCTTCTCTGGTCACTGGTAAACTTATTTACTAATGAAGATATCTTGAACATTTTAAACAACCAATGAAGAATGAATTGTTAAATATCATTGTCATTTGTGCAAACTACGACAATACAATAATTTGCAGTTTTGTACAATAATTTATACTTTTCTTGAAATAATTCCTGTTGGAAATGATGTTGTGAGAATATATTCTACTTGATAAGAAAGAGAGAGAGGGGGAGGAGGGAGGAGGGAGAGAGGATGGTGAGTGGCTGGAGGAGGGAGAGAGTGGGAGTAGGGGAGGCGGCCTACTTTGTCTGTTTGCGTATCGAATGGGAGAGGATAAGGACGGAGGGAGGGGGAAGGGAGGAATACTATGGGATCTGTTCCTGTATTCAGTGCATGGGAGGGAGGCGGAGACCCGGGGGGAGGCTTGTGTAGTCTTCATTGGGACTCGGGAGTTTCACACCGAAGTAAATAAGTTTTTTTGTTATGCTTTTTTTTATTTATTGTATTTATTCATTTTTTATGCATTTCATGTCTATGTTTACTTTGTACTCTCAAAATGCGAAGGATATCTATAAATTATGATGAGATGAGGGAAAAACAAGATGCCAATATGTTAAATCATGTTGCCACTCTGGCGGGTCAGGACCAATTTTGCTTTTTCCCATTACTTCTTAACAATGGCTATTGCATTCTTAAGTACTGCGGCAATGTTAAGGAACCAATTTCTTGCAATAGCTGGGGTTAAGTGTAGTATTTATTTATTTTTCTTTTTACTTAAAATCAACTGGAACGGATTAAATGTTTTTAATTAAGTTCGAATCAAGAGGTACCACTGTATTTATATATATATATATATATATATAT
>CM035192.1:20669907-20719907 GCA_020233015.1 Callinectes sapidus
GTGTGTGTGTGTGTGTGTTTAGGTAAATCTGTATAAAATTTATTGGCTCCAAGACAGGGTGATGCTTATGGGGACTGGGTGTCTTGTTTACGTTGGCTCACCAGCTGTGCGATAATAATAATCAGCTGCTGATTAGGCTAACAGAAACATTGTCATTGGTAAATGCTTTAGGTTAAGCTATCCAATCATAGCCTTTACAGGTAATAACCTCATCACGAATAAGAAGCAATGAATATTCCTGTCATTTGGAGCTCAGTTATACCTGGAAATCTGTACATTAAAGTCACTGAATTTTGCCATGAGTGAGGGTACTGATATATATATATATATATATATATATATATATATATATATATATATATATATATATATATATATATATATATATATTATGCATGTGTAATTGTTTAACTTGTTGTTTGGGTTGCATAAAGAAACTCACGTGAGACATCTGTTGGCCACTCAATGAATTATCACATATAAGTGCAAAGAAATGTACCTAAATTATATATTTCAGGGGGGATTTTGAACCCTGTGTAAATTAAAAAACACTTAAAACAAACAGGTGTAAAACGAAAGGTACCTGTATATATAGTTCGATTTGTCATTTTCGTTTTGCGCCCTCTCTTCAGGACCTCATGCCCCGAGTAAATTGACCTACTTGTATACATAATGATAATGTTATAGAAGTATATGCCAGGCCACTACACACTAGTACATTAGGCAGGTTACTTATAATAACAATGTTCTGAAATACATTTTAATGGAGTGATCGTGATTTATAGATGATTATGTGTTTTGTTGTAAGAAAAATTAAGTATTCAAGCATTTTCTCTCTGTTCCAGGAGTCTTCTTTCGCAAGGTGAGATGTCTGCTAGCTTGGTCTGATTGTTAAGGTTTGTGCCAATCTTGAATTTTACTGCAAAGAGGTTATGTTCATTAAACCTAGATGTAATTTGTAAAGTACAGCCTCTCCTTGCTTAGTAACTACTTGGATTTAGACATGCCTTTTAAACCGCTGCTAGTAATATGAGTATACGATATAATACAGTATACAGTGATTATTTTTTTATTGTGGTATTGCTTTGCAAAATATTAGCAATACTGGCACCATGTTTTCGTCTCACCCAAGAGTTGTAAAGTCTGCAGTTTTCCTGTCCAATTGGGCTCTTTCTCAGTGAAGTGGGTGGGAAAATTTTGGCTCCTGTGGTTTGGCAGTTTTTTGCAATTTTTGGTTCTTTAAATCTTTTCTTTTTTTTGCTATTAGAAATTATTTCTTTTATACTATACAGTAAGTAAAGATGCAAGTAGTTCTTTGTTTTTATCTTTGTTGCCCTTGGCCAGCTTTCCCCCTCTTACATGAAAAAATCTTCCCTACTCTAATCACTGAAATAATTATGTAGATGCCCAATAAACTTTTGCTGAAAAAAATGGTAGATATCAGACTAGAGATGTTCATATGTTTGCATTTGTGAAGAATGTCCTTTGATGTTTACTTTGATTAAGCTCAATGTATTGAGTGAAAAAAAGGACTTAGGCATTATGGGTCTCATGTTAGGATACTCCTTCAGAGCTTATTATTATTAAAGGTTTATTGTGTGTAGGCATACATACATACATACATACAGAGATACTTACATACAGTGGTAGTGGAAAGTTTGGGCGCAAGACGAATGTAAACAAATCACGCATTTAAGTAGACATTTAAAGGCATTCAAATAGCTCATGACTCTCCTCATTTACCAAGCAATTTTTCTTTAAGCCTGATGATTTTCTCCGAAACATGCTGGGATGCATGTTGCCAGTTTTCTATGTGTTGGGGAAGGATATTTTCCCAAATATCCTACATTTCTATTTTTAGCTTCGCTATAGTCAAAGTGTCACAATCCTGATATGCCACATGTGCTCTATGGGATTTAGATCTGGTGAATTCCCAGGCCACTTTTTAAGGTAATCTACACCACAGTTCTCTAACCATTGGGTGATAGATCAACCTGTGTGAGCAGGAGCTCCATCTTGCATAAACCAGCTAACATTACACTTTTCAAAGCTTTTTAAGCAGGTTATCACACAATAACACAAAATAACTGTGCTGATTTAGACTTATTTTTTTTAAAAACACTAAATTGCCAACTCAACCAAATGCAAAGCAGCCCCACATCGTAACACTCGGAGTATGCTTTACGACCTTAGCTGGTTAGGGGGCGGGGTCATAAGGGTCAGACCCCCTGAGATGCCTGAAACGCTTGGACTTGCAACCAGATGACACCACAAATGTTGACTCATCACTCCACAAGACTTGTTTCTAGTCTTCTAGGGTCCAATCCTTATATTTCGTGCTGAAAGCTATGCGATCATGTACCGTATATGCTGGACCATAAGGCAAGCTGGAGTATAAGACGTCCCCCAATTTTTGAGGGAAATATTTAGGGCTTGAGCAATTACCAGTATATAAGACGACCCCCTTAATGGTGGAGGAGCTCCACATAGTTGGCTAATGGTAAGGGACTCCACTACTGCTGATGCTCAATATGAGAGGCTTGCATGGTGGTTCATTCCTTCACTTGAGTACGCTATTACCATGGCAAAATTTACTATCTTTGCTCTGCAAAACTCCAGGTGTTTCTGAACTCCAAAATGACAGGAATATGGCCATGGTTTCTGTTAGTATAATTGGCAACTGATAATTATTATCATGGTATGATTGGAATCAGGCATTTCAGGTGTGGGGTGAGGGTGTCACCAGATTCCCCCACTGTTGCCACTTCACCATAAATCACAGGTTTGTCTTATTCTCCAAACCCGCTTCATCTCCTTTACTCCTGTTTCTGTCTGTCTATGTTTTTATATGAATTGGTTCATTACCGATTCTTAACTTTTGTTCCATAACACTGTTGAAGTAAAAATCTCCACCCCCCCATCCTAAACATGGCATATGAGGGGGAAGCGTGACCTGATCGACACACCTCACTTGACCTGCCACACCAGACAGAAAACATGCTTTGATAGTGTTAACAATTGCCGGTGTGATAGCCGCTTAAATAATGACACCGCCAGTAAACACAGACCGCTGGAGAGGAGCTGCCTTCTAAGCCAGTGAATTGTATGTGTGTGTATATATATATATATATATATATATATATATATATATATATATATATATATATATATATATATATATATATATACACATATATATACAGTCAGCCCTCGTTTCTTCAGACTTCAATTAATTGGACTTTCAATTTTTCGGTCAATGTCCGTGGTCCGGAGGATTGTCCTATACATGCTGTGTTTGTCCGGAGAATGACAACTTTGACCGGTAGGTAGCTCTCGCAGCAGAGGACACAGGCGATGCTATTAACCTGTAAACTGCGGCTATGGGATTAAGAGGGGCTCCCGTGGTGCAACAGTATCAGGAAAAAAATTGACTTTCCTTAATTAAATGATATCTACACTATAGAGATGTGTCACAAATATTTCAATTCACAATTCTGTAACTCAAAATGTACTGTAGCTACCATATTTCTAAGCATTTTCAACCACAAAAATTGATTTCTGGCAGTATCTGGGGCCATTGTGGAGAGCGGGGTGTGGCACAGGAGACACCATGATCATGAAGGCGGTTCTCCCAGGGTGAAGCCCACCATTGCACTCCGGCGGTGCTGACTCCTGCAATTAACCCAAATGTGGTTAACTCGAGTGCGAAATTTTTGATAGTGGGGGACTGCATTCGCGTTTGTGCACATAGGGAGGGAGGTGGCAGTGGGAATACACACAGATGACTCGTTGCCATGACGACGACCATATGGCAGTTTTGTCAATGTCACGTGAATACACACAACCATGTTCAGTCTGTGCATGTTTCTGTGTGTGTGTGTGTGTGTGTGTGTGAATCTATAACACTCTCTCTCTCTCTCTCTCTCTCTCTCTCTCTCTCTCTCTCTCTCTCTCTCTCTCTCTCTCTCTGTTCTAAATAAGTAAATGAAACAAAAATACTCTATTCTGCTTGGTTCACAATAAATAAAGTGCTGAAATATTAGTTCAGTGTAAGCCACAATACGTAATATACACACCATACTACAGTAAAATCCCTCTTCTCTGGCATTCGAGTATCCAGCAGCTTCAAGTATCCGGTACATTTTTCCCCGACCCTTAAAATCAATAAAAAATCAATATGTGTACTCATAAAATCGATTAAAATTCCCTCGCGAGGCATACTTTTTCCCCTTGCCACCAGAGTGCACTGCTTCGCGCCACCCGCAGCCCAATGCACTGTGTTTATTCAGTGACTCAGTTCTGCGTGTGCAAAGTTTATCGCCTGATGCCTTCATCATGCCTAAAGTTGTAGAAAAGAGGAAGCGTGTTGTGCTCACACTTAAGCAGAAGGTAGACATTTGTCGACGATCAGAGAGAGGTGAAAGGAGACAGCAACTAATGGTGGAATATGGTGTGGGTTCATCAACTATTTATGACATTAACTCCCAAACGAAAAAGTTGTGGGATTACATGAAAGCCACCAACACCCCAAAGGCAATGGAAAATCGTCACACACTGCAGTATCATCGTGGTGAAATGATAGACAAAGTGTTATATGAGTGGTTCAGCTTGAAAAGATCAGAAGGAGTCACAATTACAGGCCCAATGCTATAAGAGAAAGGGCTTGATTTAGCTAAGAAGATGGGCGAGGAAAGGGCATGCCAGTTCTCTGATGGCTGGCTCCACAGGTTTAAGGTTCGTCATGGCATAAGGAAGCTGGACATCTCAGGAGAATAAAAATCTACCAACTTAACCTCGGCTGAAGAGTGTATACTTGATTTTTGTAACCTATCAACTTATTTATAAGAGGAAAGTATTAAAGAGAATGTTAGTCCAGTAGTATTGTGTGTTGGTGAGTGTGAGGTGGCAGTGCGGGTGGTGATGCGCGGCACGGCGATCAGCTGATCTTTGTTATGATAAGATTTGTGAGTGTAGAGTGGTGATTGTGGACATAATTTCACTTCTATTCAAGTATCCGGCAACTTCTGGTATCTGGCATGTCGGCGGTCCCGTTGATGCTGGATAAGAGGGATTTTACTGTATACAGCTGTGTGTGTGTGAGTGTGAGTGAGTGTGTATGTGTGTGTGTGATGAACGGTGTGGACCAGCTACCCTTGGCTCTTCACGTCTGACAGCGTCTAGTGAAGGAGCACTTGTTCCCATAATCTTGTTCGCTTCATTCTTTTTTATACAAAAACAACTTGTATACTACTAAATTGTATCTTCTTACCATACATGAGACTGAAACTCTAATATCTATGAAAGGAGCGCAATGTCGACTATATGAAATAAAAATATAGTAGTTCCATTGTTTCACTTTTTAAGTATGATATGAATAACCAAATTCATATTAGGAGGATAAAAATGACTAAAAGAAAGGTTATTAAAATACAAAAAATAATAATTTCAAAGAAATACGAATCAAAGAAACTTTATTGTGCCTGTTTAAAAAGTGTGCTTCCAGAAGGCGTACAGCAGTTTACTGCTAAGCCACCCAGAAGGCTTACAGCAGTTTTCAGGTTCATATTATACTGTACCCTATTGCAGGTATAACTATATTTTACTCTCATGTATACTGTACACCGGGGTCTCGCTTTATGCGTCTTCACATTATGCGAATTCGCTCTTATGCGACCATCCTAAATGTACCAGTTATTCGTTTTATGCGAGAAAAATTCCATATTATGCGATGTTGTGCGGTTGTGTATGCGAGGTGGTGGCGCGTGTGAGTGAGGTCGGCCTTGCTGTGCGGAGTGATACACTAATGCGCCACAAGTGCGCGCTTCCTTCCTGCCACCCACACCCTCCCACGCACAGATTCACTCAGTCACGCTTGTGTCATTGTACCGAGCTGATCTATGCAGATTGTGTCGCCTCATTCCATTTCTATTCTGCTGTGTTTTGTGCTATATCCTGCCTTCCTTTTTGTTTTTTTCTTATATTTTGTCCTATGTTTTCTATGTTTTTTCTTTCACTGAATTATATGTGTGTTTTAGTGTGTGTTTAATTAATTTACATGAAGAAAAAAGTTGGATTTTATCATTTGGGGTGGGGAAAAATGCGTCTCGGAACGTAACCCCCTATAATTAATGGTAAGATAGGTTCGCTTTATGCGAATTCTCATTATGCGAGGGTCTCGCAGAACCTAACCCTCGCATACATATTGTATCATATTGTAGCCTATGAGTATGTGTGCGAGACAAGATAGGCTGTTTACTGTACAGTACAGAACTGTATTGTACTCAATTTTCAATATCCGGACTTTTCACTTTCCGGACATGTCCCAGTCTGTATTAGTCCGTAAAAACGAGGACTGACTGTATATATATATATATATACATGTATACAGTGGTACCTCTTGATTCGAACACCCTTTGACTCGGACACTTCCGAATCTGAACACATTTGGTGAACAAATTTTGACCTACAATTTGAACACGGCCTCTCAATTCGAAAGCAAACACATGTGGCAGCTGAGGCTGCCTTCCCGCCAGTTGATTGACTTCACCGCCATGAATACCTCTCTCTTTTGCGACTCGTGAATGGTCACTTCGGCCCCTAGTTGCCTCGCTTACTCCAGCCCCCAACCCTGATCACTTTCTACTTACCACCCCAGTCAATGCGGCCTTCTGCCCTGGTCACGGGCAAACTCATTTATTAATGAAGATGTATTTAACACTTCAAACAACCAATGAAGAATGAATTGATAAATATCATTGTCATTTGCACAAACTATAATAATGCAATAATTTGCAGTTTTGTACAATAATTTACACTTTTCTTGAAATAATTCCTGTTGGAAATGATGCTGTGAGAATATATTCTACTTGATAAGAGAGAGAGAGAGAGAGAGAGAGAGAGAGAGAGAGAGAGAGAGAGGATGATGAGTGACTGGAGGAGGGAGGGAGTGTGGGGGGTGGCCTACTTGGTCTGTTTTTGTATTGAATGGGAGTGGATAGGGACAGAGTGAGGGGGAGGGTGGGAATACTATGCGATCTGTACCCCTATATAGTGCATGAGAGGGAAATCGGGACCTGGGGGAGGCCTGTTTAATCTTCATCAGAACTCATAGGAGTTTCACACCAAAGTAAATAAGTCTTTTGTTATGCCTGTTTTTTTTTTTTTAATGCATATCATATCTGTGTTTACTTCATACTCTCAAAATATGAACGATATATGTGAATTATGGTGAGATGAGGGGAAAACAAGGTACCACTCTGATGGACCAGGACCAATTTTATTTTTCCCATTACTTCTTAACAATGGCTATTGTGTTTTTAGCTATTGCTGTGATGTTAAGGGACCAATTTCTCGCAATAGCTGGGGGTTGAGTGTAGTATTTTTATTTAAAATAAGCTGGAACGGATTAGATGTTTTTACATTAATTTCAGTGGTAAAAATTGCTTCCTAATTTGAATTTTTTGCAATTTGAACAGCCAAAAAGAACAAATTAAGTTTGCATCAAGAGGTACCACTGTATACATACACACACATCATCACAAAAGATATGACCCCTGATAAACAAATAAACAAAATCATTGGAGAAACCTACAATTTGTTAAGATCAATCTAAGTGGCATTTGCGTATATGGATGAGGAAATGGTGAAAAAGATATTGATTACAATGATACGACCAAGATTGGAATATGCAGCAATTCTGTGGTCACCCAGTACTAAGAAAAACATAAGGAAGCTTGAAAGAATACAAAGAGCAACAACGAAATTGGCTCCAGAGCTGTCAGAATTAACATATGAAGAATGGTTGTCAAGATTGGAATCACCAACTTTAGAACAAAGAAGAGAAAGAGGAGACCTGTTGACCATCTACAGAATTATGAAGAACATGGAAATTCTTGATAGAGAGGACCTAATTTGGGACACAAGGAACACAAGAGGGCATGGAAAAAAATTGAAAAAGGACAATTCTAGAAGAGATGTGAAGAATAACAGCTTCCCCACATAGTAGTGGATGTATGGAACAATCTGGATGAAAAAATAGTGTGTGCAAAGACCATACATGAATTTGTTGTTGATTCCTTCAGTTACTCGTGTATAGAAACTTAGTAGATTCATCACATATGATTTTCCTTGTCTGAATCTAAATTGCCTATTAGATATAACTCCATTGTCTTCCAAATATCTCACCCATTTCTCTTGAATTAATATATTGCAGATTTTGCTGACAGCACTTGTTAGTGACACAGGTCTATAATTTAGTGGGTCAGTCTTTTTCCTCCTTCGTAAATGGGCACTATGTTGGCCCTCTTCCTCTCTTGTGGCACCCTCCTCTCCTCTATTGAGTTGGTAATCACTTCCCAAATTGGCTGTATTACATGATCTTTACATTCCTGACACTCCATCTGGTTCCATTGCTTGTTTTACATCCAAACTTCCCAACAATCTGCCAGCATCTTGGTTCTGTAAATGCCTCCTCTTCTGTGAATACTCATTTGAAGCTCTCATTCATGATTTAACTCAGCTCTTTTGCTGTTTGGTATGTTTTTTCTTGCTTTACTATCTTATCTATGATTTCTTTACATTTCATCTTTCCATTTATATACTTATAGAAAAGTTTGGGTTCATTTTCACACTTCTCTACCACATCCTCTTCAAAAGCTATTTCTTCCTCTCTTCTTATCCTGACATACTCATTTCTTGCTTTCTCGTATCTCTTTTACTTTTATTCCTCTGCTTCTTGAGTTTCCTCCAAGTTCTCTTCTTTGCCCTCTTTGCATATGCACATCTAGCATATATATATTGTTTGATTTAAGTTGTTTTTGTTTTCTACAAACTCTTGAAGGACCTATCTCTTGCATAAATCAAGAGGTGTATATATATATATATATATATATATATATATATATATATATATATATATATATATATATATATATATTGTTCGATTTATGCTGTTTTGTTGTCCGCAACCTATTCAAGAATACAACTCTCGTGTAAATCGATGGGTACTTGTAATAAAATATTAATATAATATGTAAGGCCACTACAAGTTCATAGCAAGATGGAAGTATAGAAGAAGGTAGGGAGTTTTAGAGTTACCAGAGAAAAGGATAAATGAATCAGTGTTCTGATTTACTCTTGTGTTATGAGAGAAGGAAAAAGCCTTGTGTAGTGATGCTGTGGGAGGAGGGGAGGCATGCAGGAAGCAAGAACAGTAGTTAATTTCATTGTAAAATGGGGGTTTACTGTTCGTATATATCAGTGGTTCTCAAAGTGGGCGGTACCGCCCCCCTGGGGGCGGTGAAACGATTTTAAGGGGCGGTGAGGCAAAAGGGGGCGGTAGGGGGGCAGTAGGGTGGCATCAGGAGCAGCTAATATTTAAGTTTGTTTTTACAAAACCTAAATGACATAATATATATATATATATATATATATATATATATATATAAAATTTGTGTTTGCCTGTGAGGGGGGGTGCTAGGAATCCACCTGTTAGCCATGGGTGCATTATCCTGTAAAAGTTTGAGAACCACTGGTATATATATATATATATATATATATATATATATATATATATATATATATATATATATATATATATATATATATATAAAGGAAAGATGCAAATTTTATGTCTGCAAATCACTTCTCTGCCACGGGTCACTTCCCTATGAGAGACACCGTGCCGCCTCGCCATGTCAGTAATTGTGTTGTTATCGTCATGGTCAGACGTTCGCGCTCCGCCAGGACCTGAACTTTGAATGAAGTTATCCTGGTATGGAGCGGAAAGGTTTTGCCTCGGCCTGTTATCCGTTTAGGAGCTGGCTGCAACGTCACCTTATTATCCTTCTAGGAGCAGGGGAGTGCCCGTTCTGGTGCACTGAGAAGAGAGTTTACGACTCTCGTTCCCCTTGACAATCAGACAGTTCCACTCTTGCCTCCTGCCCGGCAACACGTCTGACGTGCTGTCACCGAGTTGGGGGTCTGCGCCCACTTACGAGCAGCGTAAAGGCAAAGGAACTTCTAGAAAGGACTCCTCCAGGACTGGAAAGAGCTCTACTAGCGGGAAACGTTTGTGTCGGGACCTTACAATTGGAGTCACTAGCGACTCGGAGCAGGATGTTTACAGGCCTTCCCCTACTGTTGCTAGGGCTTCTACTTCTCAGGAAGAGGCCTGTGCTCCACCCTGGAATGCGGTTATGGAGGTTTTGGCTGGGTTACGTGCAGATTTGGAGGAACTGAAGAAGGACAGGGACACGGCGCCAGATGGCGGTGGTGTCGCCGGCCATGTTGTAGACACGCCCCCTTCGGTGACCATAGGGAATGATGCCAGCCCAAGTTTCTCTGGTTTTCACGCTGTACGGGACCCGGACGATGTCGCTCAGGAAGACTTACCCATGGATAGTGTTCTCATGCAGTGTGCTAAGCTTTATGACCCAGTGGATGACCTTTCAGATGGAATTGACAATAATGTTGCTGACATGGTCAATCATGTGTTTGAAAGTGGCATGTGTGATGATGAATACAAGGAGATTATGGAGGCTGATGTTGTGAAGAGGCCGAGCAACTGTCCGGCTTTGGCACCTGTTGAGTGTAACACACAGGTGTGGGATGCGCTGAAACCAGACGCAAGAAAGGCTGACTTTCACATGAAGGAGGTCAGTAAGGACATAGTTAAGGCTGCCACGATTATCACCAAGTCACTCACTGTTCTGGATAAGGTTACCCAGGAGGGCAGCCCAGAGGTGGCCAACAAAATACATATGCTTAATGGTGCTCTGGCTTTACTTGGCCATGCAAACCACAGGAACAACTTGACACAGAGATTCATCATTAAGCGAGAGATAAATCAGAAATATGTGCATTTGTGTGCTGATAAGGCCCCGATGACTAGATTCCTTTTCGGGGATGATGTTTCTCAGTCTGTCAAGGCCATTGAGGAGTCGAAGAGGCTAAAGACAAAATTCACGGCCAAGAAACAGTTACCTACTTGGAAGTTCGGTGCTGGACGAGGCAGAGGCTACTTTGGGAGAGGACCCTCACGGGGTGTTTCGTCTAGGTACCACCCCTATAGCCACTGTGTTTCTAGCCAGAGGCTGGACCACAGACAGAATTTCCCGCGGCAGGCTTCGGAGGCAAAAAAACTCCAGGGGCCGGGGGCCCAACAACCCCCGGCAATAAATGAGGTAAGACTTGATTTTGAAGCAGGCAGACTTCAACATTTTGTGCATGAGTGGCAAAAGTTGACAAATGACCATCACATTCTTGACATTGTGGCACATTGTCATTTGGATATAAATGTTTATGATATCAGTCACCTATTTTCTGAGGATATTACTTATGTGTTTAGTGAGGAGGAGAGTTGCATTGTTTCTCAAGAGGTTGACAAGCTTTTAGACCTTGGGGTTATTAAGCTGACACAAAGACAGGAGGGACAGATTTTATCCCTTGTTTTTCTACGTCAGAATAAGGACGGTGGTTTTAGAATGATACTGAACTTGGAAAAACTAAACAGGCACATTGATTACAAACATTTTAAAATGGAAAATTTCGAGCAGATGGTTCGTCTTGTCAACAGGGGTGATTACATGGCCTCTGTGGACCTAAGACATGCGTACTACTCTGTCAGGATTGCTGAGGAGCAGCAGAAATTTCTTTGTTTTAGGTGGCAGGGCAAGATCTATCAATTTACCTGCCTTCCAAATGGGGTTTCTGAAGGGCTTCGCCTATTTACTAAGCTAATGAAACTGTTTTTGCTACTTTAAGACAGCGAGGCTACACCATCACAAGTTACATAGATGACACTCTTATTACCCACAGTTCACTAGAAGGATGCTATGAGTGTATAAATTGAACACTTGAGCTACTTCAGCAGGTGGGTTTCTGTGTTAATGTGAAAAAATCTGTCTTTGTGCCCACACAGCGTTTGGAGTATTTGGGAAACATCATTGACTCTGTGTCAATGACAGTTACTTTACCTGACAGGAGGAGAGAGAAAATAGTTCAATGCTGCACACGCCTTTTTCATCAGAGTCATGACAAAATCAGGAATGTGGCCAAAGTGATTGGTTACTTGGTTGCAGCAGTTCCTGTGGTTGAAATGGGGAAACTGCATTACAGGTATCTGGAGATGGCAAAAGTCTCAGCATTGCAGTGGTCAGGCAGTAACTTTGACAAGTGGATGAACATCATGCCTGACATGAAGAAAGATCTCCTTTGGTGGATCAATAATGTTGCAGTGCAGGGCAGGAAAATTTTTAGAACTGGGGCAGAGTTAGACCTTTACACTGATGCCTCCAACTTGGGTTGGGGTGGATGCCTTAATGGCCAATGTATTAATGGCAGATGGGCCACGACTGAAGTGGAATTGCATATAAACTTAAAGGAACTAAAAGCCATCCTATTTGCTGTGAAGTCCTTTGCCCATCTACTCAAAGGAAAGCACATTAAGGTGTTTTGCGACAATGCCACAGCAGTAGCTTATGTCAATCAAATGGGGGGCACAAAATTACCAGCCTGTAATGACATCTGTCGGGATCTCTGGGGTTGGTGTGCAGAATACAATGTTTGGATTACGTGTTCTCACATCCCAGGAAGTGAGAATTCTATGGCGGATGCAGCTTCAAGACAATTTAATGATAGACATGAATGGCAATTAAATGTGGGAATTTTTAGAGAGCTATGCAACATCTTTGATGTCCCCAGCATTGATCTGTTTGCTTCTAGGTTAAATAACCAGGTTCCTCGTTTTTGTTCTTGGCGTCCTGACCCAGAGGCAGAACACTTTGATGCTTTCATCGTAACTTGGTCACAGTTTCCTCTGGTCTACATTTTTCCCCCATTTGCTCTGATTGGCAGATGCCTTCAAAAGATGCGTGCAGAGATGGCGAGAGGGTGGTTCATAGTGCCCTTATGGCCATCACAACCTTGGATGGGAACCCTCCTGAAGATGCTCATCAGGGAGCCACGGTTAATCATGGGGAGGAAGGACATTCTGTGGCATCCGTCTTCAGAGGACGAAGACCCAGTCATGAGGCACACCCGGTTGATGGCATGTCTCTTGTCGGGCGACACCTGTGAGCAAGAGGCATTTCGAATGCGGGTACGGACATCATCATGGCCTCCTGGAGACCAGCGACACAAAAACAGTATCAGACACATGTCACCAGATGGATACAGTTTTGTGACAGAGGGCATATCAATCCCCTTACTCCAAATTTAACAGATGTCATACATTTTTTATCTGACACCTTCCACAGGGGTGTTGCCTATGACTCAGTCAACACAGCGCGGGGAGCCCTCTCTTCCCTTGGCATCGTGGTGGATGGGTGTCGAGCTGGAAATCACCCTCTTGTTAATAGGCTTTTGAGGGGAGTCTTCAACCTGAAACCACCTAAGCCACGTTACACACAGACCTGGGATATCAAGTTGGTACTGGAACAGCTGCGTACTCTGGAACCGTTATGCAACCTTACGCTAAAAGAACTCACTTTGAAATTAGTCATGTTGATGGCACTCACGCAAGCTGCCAGAGTGCAAACGTTACATTTGTTAGTGTTGGACAATATTGGCTTTAGTGAAACCTCTATTTGTGTATCATTAGGAGACAACATTAAGCAGTGTCGCCCAAATTTCAATGTAAAATTTGTGGAATTTACAGCATACACTACAGATAGGAGGCTATGTGTTTGTGAGACATTGAAAGTGTACATTGAGAGGACTGCTCAATTTTGGGCTGGTGTGGATCAGAAGAAAGGGCCTTTATTCCTTAGTTTTGTGAGACCCCATAAACCTGTCACTAGAGACACTATTGCTTGGTGGATTAGAATTGTGCTGCACAGGTCAGGTGTGGACACCAGTTTGTATTCAGCTAGCAGTGTTAGGCATGCTGCAGCGTCGAGGGCAAAGGCCATGGCGGTGCCAATTGCACATATCTTGGCAAAGGCTGGGTGGTCAAGGGAAACCACTTTTGCCAGGCATTACGACAAAGAGGTTCTTAGGGACATTGACATTTTCCAAGAAGGGGTACTGGGTTAATGTGAACCCCCTTTGTTTGCACAGAAACTTTTTGGTTGGCTACATACATATGTACTGAGTATGTATCTTCGTCACTATATGTTATTTTGTTTCTCGTATGTTTTCTTTCCCCATTGCACATCCTCATTTCCATATGTTTCTGTACTCCACCCACATGGCTTCAAAATCTCATAGGAAAGTGACCTGTGGCAGGGAAGTGATTTGCAGACATAAAATTGTAGAAGTACATGAGACTTACCGCAGGTCAGTTGAAATGTGCTTCGGATTTTATGATGCAAATCACCTCTGCCACAGGGGAGCTTTCATATGCCCTCCGCTCCCTCCCTACGCTATATGGCGCCGCATACTTGGCCTGTTACGTGGGTTTGCTTTGACTTCTCTTTTCTCATGTGGGTGGTTGTACACTTTAAAGTCTGACGTGGCAAGGCGGCATGGTGTCTCTCATATGAAAGCTCCCCTGTGGCAGAGGTGATTTGTATCATAAAATCCGAAGCACATTTCAACTGACCTGCGGTAAGTCTCATGTACTTCTACAATTATTGTGAATAATCAAGTAATTTTTTCTTATTTTACTTTTTCTTCCTGCTTAGTACACAAAGAAGAAAGCAGTTGAGCTGGGTATTCGTGGCTGGTGTAAGAATACTGAAGAGAAGACTGTCACTGGCCAGCTGGAGGGACCCTGCCAACAGTTGTCTCACATGTATGCTTCATCTTTACAGTTTGGTACAATGGTAGCCATAGCATGCAGTCTTTTATTATCTTTGAGAAATATTTAAGGCTTTTTGTATGTGATGCATCTGTGGATGGGACTTGCACTGGCCTAATGAAATTTTCTACAAGAATGTGAGTAAAGTATCCCTTGCTACTAAAGAATTTGCTATTGTAATTCATGTCACATAACAAAGGGATGGACCTTGTATTACAGACCTCCTATCACAATGGTGCTTGAAGCTCTCTAGCTGTTCAGCTAAGTATGTGGTATTTACTGCCATCCTCTTTTTGTTCTTATCATAAAAATAGAATGAGGAACTATGGTGCTTTTCTCAGAAGATATTTTAATAGGATTCAATCACAAGCTTCACCTGTCTAGTGTCATTACTACTTAGGAAACATGATACTTCATTGCCTATAAGATTAGAGCAACTTTATTATAATGTACTCTTGAATAATTTTACTTATATATGATATGTACTGTATATATATACAAGTAACTTTTTTACATGAGTGTTTTATGTGTTTTTTTAATTTACCAGAGGTCCAAAATCCAAACAATGGTTTAGTTTACCTTTTTTTCACTTACAGTATATGTAATATTTCATTGAGTTGCCACCAGATGTCTCATGCAAGTTCGTGTGTGTCACCCAAACAACAATATACACACTCACGTACAAATGCTTACAGTACATTATTTACAAAGTGCATTCACAAAGTATCTGAACTTGGTTTATAATGAAAAGAATTTTGTACATTTCATGAATTTTATTCAATCACCTTCAAAGTACTCTCTTTAGGAGTGCACACACTTCTCCCAGCGGTGTTGCCACTGCGGGTAACATATCTTGAGTGCCGAAATTCAAGTGTTGTATAGTTCTGTCGTTTTTCTCATAATTTCCTCCCTTGACTCAAAGTGCTTCTCATTTAGGGTTGTTCTCAATTTAGGGAACAGCCAGAAGTTACTAGGTGCTATGTCTGGAGAGTAGGGAGAGTGCTAAACAAGTGGAGTGTTGCTTTTGGACAGATAAGCTTGGATTAGGTGGGCAGAATGAGGAGGTGTTTTGTGATGGTGAAGTTGCTAATTTTGCGCCGCAATTATTTCCAGTTATTCGCATCACACAGCATCATGAAGATGTTGTATAACCTCCAGATAATACTCCATATTAGTTGTTTGGCCTGCTGGTGTATATTCATGATGCACAATACCACTGGAGTGAAAAAAAGACTTAAATTGTGAGTCACATGAAAATTTTTATAGTCAAAAGTTGGTCAATAAGAGACCAGATTGTTAGATGGTGAAAGAAGGAGACCTAAGAAGCACTTCAAAGCATCACAGATCCTAAGAAGAAGTAAACATTCTTCATCCCCTTAAGAGAGGAGCTCACCCTGTCAAGGAGCCAATAAACTGTGTACATTCCTAATCGAATGTGTAGGTACCTCTTGATTTACGCGGGTGATGTGTTCCTGGAGAGGTCGCATAAAACAAAAACAATGTAAATTAAATACCTTGTACCTTTATTGCCTATCACTCCGACTTTCCCTTTGTGATTCTTCTTCTGGCTGCCCTCCCTCTTTCCCTCTCCTCCTCTCTTGATAACATCCAAAATTTGCCAGCACTCTGCAAAAGACTGATGAGCTTCTTTGTACATAAGGGTTGTTCTCCTCAATCAAATCAAGAATTTCTTTTTATTGCTTATAGCCTCCCATAGCACCTTGCGTGAGAGCACTCATTCTTGTTGTTGAGCTTGTGATGCTTCTGCTTCTTTTGTATTTCTTCACTCGTGTTCCTTCCAACTCCAGTAGATCTTCATTGCTTAATTTATTACTATGAGATGATAGCAACTCCTAAATATCATTTTCTTCTACTCCAAATTCCAACTTTTTGGCCAGTACAACTGTCTTTTCTTTTGCTGATAATGTACAGGTACTTCTTGATTTATGCGGGGGATGTGTTCCTGTAGAGGGCGCGCAAAACAAAAACGATGTAAATAAAAAAAATATATATAAACAAACACACAGCTTTGAAGACCTAAGGAAATTTTTTGGAAGTATAGATTGGAGAGGGATCATGAGTGGTAAAACAGCACAGGAGAAATATGAAATATTCCTTAGGAAACATAATGAAGGGATGGAAAGATATGTACCTAAATACAGAGTAAGGAGCAGCAAACACACATGGTACAATGCGAGATGTGCTGAAGCAAAGAGGGCAAAGGACAGAACTTGGAGGAAAATGAAGAGGCAGAAGAATGAAAGTACTGTATATGCTGGAGTATAAGACAAGTTATTTGCCAATTTTGAGACTCCTAAATCAAGGGGTGGTCTTATACTGGTAATAGAACACAAACTTATAACCCTGTGGTGAACCTTTAGCCACTTTACCTTGAAATTCATTCTTCAGGCACGCACATGCGAATATCGTTTATTGTGTGTGTGTGTGTATGTGTGTGTGTAATTCACTGATGCGGTCGCCTGCTGGTCACCCAGCTAGCCTTTACCCTCTGCTCAGAGCTCATAGACCGATCTTTGGGTAGGGCTGAAACCACATCACACACTACATACCGGGACAGTGAGGCCACAATCCCTCGAGTTACATCCTGTACCTACTAGCTGCTAGGTGAACAGGGGCTAGATACACATTAAGAGGCTTGCCCATTTGCCTTGCTGTGCCTGGGACTCGAACCTGGGCCCTCTCAGTTGTGAGCCGAGCGTGCTAACCACTACACTACATTGTGTGTATTTACCTAGTTGTATTATACAGGGTTCGAGGGGGGTTCATAGTGTCGTGTCTCCATATCTCCATATATCCAACATTTCCTTTAATTTATGTATATTGGTTGCTTCAACAAACTCCTCATTTAATCCGTTCCAGGTGTCCACAATTCTATGTGGAAAACTGTGCTTTTTTTGTGTCCTTTAGACACCAACTCTTTTTGATCTTCCTTGAGTGTCCTCTCATCTGTCTAGGTTCTAAATCCATCATCACCAGGTTTTGTTTGTCCAGCTTTTCAATACCATTTACTATTTTATATAGAGTTATTAGATCTTACTCTCTCTTCTATCCTGTAGAGTTGGTAGTTTCATTGCTTTTAACCCGCTAAGTGTTTCTCACGTCACATGACGTGCTTGCGTTGGGTACGCCCAGAGGTTTCTCACGTCACATGACGTTTTACAAATATACGGTTTTTGCGCTAATTATTTGCCTTGTATGGGTCGTAATTAGTTTCCTGGGAGTGTCTGGCATGTTTCCCTAGAAGGTGCGGGAATTATGGGTAGTCAGAGTACCCAGAATTCTCTGCAGAGCTGTCCAATCTGTCCTTACAGTCATGGCGGGTAGACGCAGCCGCTCCCTAGATACACGTACCATTCAATCCTTGCTTTCACGCGAAGATGATGGAGAATTTATTGATGTTGAGGGGGACTCTGATAGTGACAACCCCCTAGATGATAGTGATAAGGATAGGGATTATGTATTTGAGACAGGTTTTTCTGAGAGCGAGGAAAGCAGTGATAATGAGCATGAGGGGCCCTCTGCCATCACCCTGCCACCTCCACACACACTAGCTGCTGCTGCCTCATCTCCTTCATCTACTTCATGGTTACAACCTTCCTTGAAATATGGTGGAAGACAGTGTATGAAGCGCATCTGAAACGAAGGGAGAAGATGTGGCAACAGCGGGCGGGGAATTCCCGGTCTAGTACCGAGCGGGGGGATTTAAAAATGGCGCGCTGATCCCTTTAAATGTTTTCGTTGTGTTTCTTGGCTCATTTGTGGTTGTTTGGGCTAAGAAATAAAAAGTCAATTTTTTGTAACCTCTGGGAGTACCCTACATGTAAACTAATGTAACACTTAACGGGTTAATCTGTCTTTATATTTCAGTTCCCTTATTTCTGGTACCATTTTTGTGGCTACTCTTTGGATCCTTTCTAGTTTCCTTATATCCTTTTTTGCATGTGGTGACCACACCACTGCTGCATATTCCAACTTTGGACGTATCATGCTAGTTAGAATTTTTCATCATATCCTTATCCATGTAGTGGAAAGCCACTCTAATATTGGTTAACATTCTATGTGTTGTTCCAAATAGTTGAATTATGTGCCACTCTGGGCTCAGTGTATCCTGTATCACCACCCCTAAGTCTTTTTCTTTTGTCCTAGGTATTTCTTCCTGTCCATCTTGTAGCTCCATTTTGGCCTTCTTTTGCTCTTGCCTATCTCCATCATATGACATTTCTTTGCATTAAGATCCAATTTCCACCTCTTACTCCATTCATTGATCTTATCTATGTCACCTTGTAGCTCCTGGTAGTCATCAGTGTTTTTTAATAACTCATTAATTTGGCATCATCTGCAAACAGCTGATATATAGCTGGTCATGCCACACTGTATATCATTTACATATACCTAGAACATTATGGGAGCCAGGACTGACCCCTGTGGCACTCCACTTGTTACAATCCTCCAACTTGAGGTTGCTTCCCTGATCACAGTTCTCATTTCTCTATCTTTCAGATAATCCTGCATCTATTCTAGTAGTTTCCCTTGCAGTCCACCTATGTGCTTCATTTTCCATAATAGTCTCTTGTGTGGAACTGTATTGAATGCTTTTTTGATGTCTAAGTAGACAGCATCCACCCACTCATCTCTGCTATTGATTCCTTCAATTACTCTTGTATAGAAACTTATTAGGTTCGTGACACATGATTTTCCTTGTCTGAACCCAAATTGCCTATTAGATATAACTTTATTGTCTCCCATATAAATCACCCATTTTTCTTTAATTAATATGTCACATATTTTGCTGACTTCACTTGTTAGTGACATAGGTCTATAATTTAGCAGTTCAGTCTTCTTTCCTATTTTTAAATGGACACTATGTTGGCCCTCTTCCACTCCTGTGGTAACCTCTCCTTCTCCATTGAGAGGTGATCACTTCCCAAATTGGCTGTATTAATTGATCTTTACATTCCTTTAGTGTCCAACCTGACACTCCATCTGGTCCCATTGCTTTTCTTACATCCTGTTTTCCCAACAATCTTGCTTTTGCACCACAACCTCCTTGAGTACCTCCTGTGCCTTCATCATGTTTGGCTTTATAAATGCCCCCTCTACGGTGAATACAGATTTGAAGCTCTCATTCATAATTTCACTAAGCTCTTCTGCAGTTTGGTATGTTCTTCTCCCTTTACTATTTTATGTATGGTTTCTTTACACTTCATCTTTCCATTTATATTCTTATAGAAAAGTTTGGGTTCATTTCCACACTTCTCTACCATATCCTTTTCAAAAGCTATTTCTTCCTCTCTTCTTATCCTGGCATACTCATTCCTTGCTTCATTGTATCTCTCTCTATTGTTTTCATTCCTTTGCTTCTTCAGTTTCCTCCAAGTTCTGTTTTTTGCTCTCTTTGCTTCTGCACATTGAGCATTATACAATGTATGTTTGCTATTCTTTATTTAGTATTTTGGTACATATCTTTCCACACCCTCATGATATTTCCTTAGGAATATTTCATATTTCTCCTGTGCTGTTTTGCCATTCACCATTGCTCTCCAATCTAACCTTAAAAAAAATTTCCTTAATTCTTCATAGTTGGCCCTCGCATGATTTAACCTTTCATTTTAATAATCCTCTTCCCTTCTTACTAATGCCCATTCTTTTAATTCCACTTCAATCAATACATGATCACTTCTTCCCACTGGGCAAATATTTGATTTATATGCCGTTCTGGGCTCAGTGTATCTTGTAACATCATGCCTTGATCTTTTTCTTCCTTAGTCTTAAGTATTTTCTCCTGTCCCATCTTGTAGTTCCATTTTGGCCTTCTTTTGCTTTTTCCTTGTTCCATCACATGACATTTCTTTGCATTGAAGTCCAGTTTCCACCTCTTACTCCATTCAGCAATCTTGTCTATATCCCCTTGTAGTTCTTGACAGTCATCAGTTTCTTAACAATTCTCATCAATTTGGAGTCATCAGCAAACAGGTTCATATAGCAGGTCATTCTACTGCATATCATTTACATATATTTGAAACATTATGGGTGTTAGGACTGACCCCTGCAGTACTCCACTTGTTACATTTCTCCTACTTGAGGTTGCTTCCTTGATTACAGTTCTCATTTCTCTATCCTTCAAATAGTCTTGCATCCATTCTAATACTTTTCCTCTCACATGTTTGGGGAACAAATTCTTACCTCCAATTTGAATGCGGCCTTTGAACACAAACACACGTGGCAGCTGACGCTGCCATCCCACCAGTCAGCCAGTCTTGCTTGCACTTTTCTGATGTGAAAACCTCTCTCTCTGTTGTGCTGATGTTTTTGGTTATTTTTTTACACTCATGGCCACTAAGAAAGTGACAAGTGACAGGGCAAGTGGCGGAAGGAAGTTGAAACGTTATAGTATAGAAATGAAGAAGGAAATAATAGAAAACCATGCGAGAGGAGTTTGTGATTCTGACCTGTCCTCACAGAACGGAGTGGCCAAGTCTACGATCTGTACTTTTTGAAACACAAAGAGACATTAAAGGTTCCTGTTGTTGCTAAAGGAGTGTTTGGCAAATCAAATAAAAGGCCTGAAATTTTGGAGAAAGTTTAACTTTTACTTTTAAATTTTATAAATGAAAAAAAACTGCAAGGAGACAGTGTTAGTGAGGCTATAATATATGAAAAGGCTAGGCACCTGCACAGTGATTTACTAGCTTCAACTCATAGTTCACATAATGTTGAACATGAAGACTTCAAAGCAATCAGTGGGTGGTTTGAGAAGTTCTGCAAACAAAGTGGTATTCATTGTGTTCTGAGGCATGGTGAGGAGTTGAAAAGTTTGTGTACGAGTTTTTTATGTAGACAGTCAAAGTTTTATCCCACAGCAAGTTTTCAACTGTGACTTTTTGGGACAATAGTTTGTTGTCCCAAGATGAGCTTTCTGCTGAGGACTCATCCCAGCAGAGTGCTACAGCTCCGGTTGCTATTGACTTTTCTTTGTTTTTAAAGTCTTAGCAGGAGGAGGTACTTGCTTCTGCTCGGTACTTTAGGATGCTAAGGGTACGAAGATTCGAGTGTCCAGTTGCGCTGGGTACTGATGCCACACCTGAACGAGGGGGAACGATCCTTCTCGGTAGGGTACAACCTGTCCAGTTCTTTGTGGATCAAGCCAACATTGAATACTTGAGGACAAATGAGAAGAATCCTTCTTCAGTTGGCTACCCTTTGGGCAGATTCGCAAAACTCTACAACGTGGCAGGTCATGAGGTGTTTGGGAAGGCTGCCTTAGTCAATCCCTCCCTACACAATGCTTTGAAATCTGGCCCCAGGCAGTCACGTGTGCTCCATGAACACCCAGATGTTGCCAGGATGGAGGGCGTATAGTTGCCAGATTACAAGAGGCTCTCAACTACTCTTATTGGTGTTTGAGAGCCCTACACCTTCTTGCATCTCCTAGACTTGGAGGAAATGCTCTTAAAAGTTGTCTGTATGGCACTAAATGATACCTTACGTTGTCGCCAACCTGCGGGCCTGGAGGAGAGAGGCCTACCTGAGCTACCTCAGACCAATGTTCTCGCAGGTAGAGAGGGGCATACTTAGGAAGTCCCCCATTTTTACTCCTATTCTTTTTGATGGGGACAGACTTCAGGAGGCTATCCAATCCTCCAGGAACAATGCTGATATGACTCTGCACAAGGCTGCTCTCAGGGCTCTGGCCCGTCTGCGTCCTGCACTGGGCACACTATTGGTGGAGTGTGGTTCATTCTATCTCAGCCATAGAACCCTCGGTTGCTTCTGTTAGGTGACAGCCCATCCCCACTTGTCTCAGGGACTCTTGGGTTGGGTCTTCAGGACCTCTCCCTTCTCGTTCCAGTGGGCAGAGGGGTGGACGTAAAGGCAGGCCCTTTCGGAAGTGACAGCCTCCTCCTGCAAGGGGTAATTGCTAGCTGTTTAGCCCAGAACTGGGAGGGGTGGCTCAAGATGGAGGGGGAGAAGTGGATTCTCGACTTTCTGAGGGAAAGCTACAGAATCCCCTTTTCTGCCCCCCCACCTCTCATAACCCACTTCGTGGTCCCCAGATGTTATGCTCCAGGATCAGTCAGAGGTCAAGCCCTTCAGCTGTAGATCCAGCAACTGAGGGACAAGGGTGTTATAGAAGAGGCATCTCCTAATCCGGGCTTTTGCAGTCATTTGTTTGTGGTTTCAAAAGCCTCGGGAGGATTCAGACCCATCATCGACCTATCCGCCCTCAACAAGTATGTTGTCACTACCAAGTTCAAGACGGAGACAGTCAGGTTAGTCATGTCTGCCATTTGACAGGACGACTTGATGGTATCTCTGGATCTGAAGGACCCCTACCTTCAGGTGCCCATCCATCCAGACAGCCACTTACAGTTTTGAGTCATCTGCTTCGGCCTCTCTACTGCTTCACAGATCTTTATCGGATAATGGTTCCTGTCTCTGCAGAATTCCATTGCCTAGGCTTCCACATTCTCAGATAATTGGACGATTGGTTAGTCCTTGCTTCATCAGCAGAGAGAGAGAGAGAGAGAGAGGGCAGACAGAACATAACAACAGAGCTCCCACCAAATTATCATTATCTATGTTCTTACAACATTTAACAGCCAGGAATCTCTCTGGCTGCTACAGGAATGCTTCCACTACAAATAAGCAAGAACAAATCCAACAAACATTGAGAAAACTGCTGAAAATGGCTTAAACCTGGGACATCAACGCTGCTTCCCACCTGATACACCAGCGCCACCTACATAAACAATACCCCTCACTACCCACTACCAAGATATTTCCTGCCTGCTGTCTACTACTTCTGTCTTATACAACTATGGCACCCCCTCCCGCAACTCGGAGCAAAAATAAGAAGCAGGATAAGGAAGATACCAAGGATGGGTCTATGAACAGCTCTGAGGTTGGCGCCACCCACCACAACACTGCAGACGACACAAGGGCGCGCAGGGCGGCAACATTACCACCACCACCACATTCATCACTACTGTGCCTGATGTAGCTGGGATAATCTCTAAGGAACTTTCCAACGCCAATCTATCAGGTGAAATGTTATCTCTCATAAATATTATATGTAAAGTTATTTGAAACAGTTTAATTCTTTTCTCACCAAACTTGATAATTTAAATTCTACAAAAGATCAACAAATTGTCAACTTAGAATCAAAAGTCATTGCCTTAGAAAATAAAATCACCCAACTTGAAGATACCATTGATGATGTGGATCAGTATGAAAGGAGAGACACTGTGATTATTAGTAGTCCCTCCCTACCAGAGGAATGCACACAAGAGAATCCTTCAGATTTAATTGTGAATACTATCAAGCACAACCTTCATGTAAATATTTCACATTCTGATATCAATGTAGCACAACACCTGGGCCCAAATATACAAGGCAAAAAGAGACCAATAATAGTGAAGTTGCAAAATCGTTAAAAAAAATCAGAGTTAGTGCAAGCTTGCATCACAGTAAGGCCTCAACTTCACATCAATGAATCTTTAACCCCTAAGCGATGATCCATTTATTCAGTCATATGGAAAATTAGGGCTCAACATAGATACCTCTTCCAACAGTGCTACACATCTGACGGTAATATTATAGTCTAACTGAAAAACTCTACAATTAAGCATACTATAACATCTCAACAATCCTTAGTAACTTTCCTAGACAACACCCACTATTCAAAGATGTAACAGAGAACCTAGAGAGGATACAGAACCATTCCACCTAGAAATCAAACATATAATTATATGACTTTTGTACTCTTATCCTCTCATAGTACCCTCTGCCACTGTTATGTTCTATGTACTTCATATTATGTATCAAGCACCAATGTATTATGTTTCATATACCACATATTATTATGTATTATGTACCACACACTTAATGTGTTACATCTTCAGTTATGTTAAGCCAACACACATATCTAGATAATACAACTATATGCATACCTGTTCCAGACTAGCAGCCATTTAGTTCTATTACTGTAATATATACATATGTACACACTTTTTTATCACTCATCAACCCCATAACATTACTCAACTTCTCCACTTGACTCCATAACCTTACTCTCTTCTCCATTATCACACTCCCATACCACAGAATCTCTCACTACATCTCCTTCTCTTAACTTCATGACCTCTCATTTCCCTTCTTACACCTCATTCCATTACATACCCACTCATTATTTCCTATTCTCCTGCCCTTTATCCTCATTCTCCATTTATTGTATCC
Source organism: Callinectes sapidus (assembly GCA_020233015.1). NCBI lineage: Eukaryota > Metazoa > Arthropoda > Malacostraca > Decapoda > Portunidae > Callinectes > Callinectes sapidus. The sequence goes on from CM035192.1 coordinate 20,694,905, forward strand.
ATCATTAATTATGAATCTCCCTGATAACAATCTCTATGATATCCTTTTTGAAAATCCTGAAGGAAGACATGATGTGAATGATGTAGGTTTAGATATAGTTAACTCCATGTACAGCTCCATAAACACTGATATTATTTGTAAATATCACGACATCAACTCTTATAAGGCAACATTCCCTATTAATTGTCCTGGTTACCTAAACATACTTCGAGTGAATATTCGCTCCCTCAGCAAAAATCATGAAAAACTAATTTCATTTCTTAAATCCCTGACAAAGCTTCCTGGCATATTATGCATTAGTGAAACCTGGCTCAGACCTGATACTTTACCATTAAATGAAATTGAAGGTTTTAAATCTTATCATACACTTAGACCAGATGGATTTGGTGGTGTTGCAGTATACGTTAACAACAATATTTCCAGTGTCCTGCTTAGTGATTACTGTGTGTGTAATGAAAATATAGAACTTTGTATAGTTACAATAATTAGTAGTTCCAGCTACATCATATCTTCCCTTTACTGCCCCCATAATAAGCACCACCAAGTAAATGAGTTTATTGCACTAATGGACAACCTATTCTCAGAAAACATATTCACTAACAACAAAACTATAATTTCTGGGATTTCAACATTAATCTGTTAGAACACAGTTCACACCCACCAACTAACAACTTCTTAAGCACAATGCAATCTTTTAACTATTTTCCTCATATATCCCGGCCCACAAGATTTCCTGACAACAACTCCACAGCCTCCCCCTCCCTTTTAGACTACATTTGGACAAATTTCACAGTTCCTTCCTCTCCTGGTATCATTCTGTCTCCCTTGAGTGACCATCTTCCAGTGTTCCTGAACCTTCCAACCCTTGAGAAGATCAATGACAAGCATAAAGTAACTTTTAGGATAAAAAACAATTACACCTGAGCGAAATTTAGAGAAAACTATCAGAAATCAACTGGGATTCTTTGTTAATACACCAAGATACAAACATAAACTGCAATTTATTTCTGGACACAGTATAGTGTCTACTATTCCTCTTTCCCCAAGGTGACAAAATTCATATCAACCAAAAGACTTGGAAAACCATGGATCACTCAAGGGATAATAAAATCTATACAACATGAATTTGCCCTGTATAAAGCATACAAAATAGGAAGGATCAACTTTGATACCTACAAAAATTATAGAAACTACCTAATAAACCTAATTAAATTCACTAAAAGAAACTATTATCTACAAAGATTTTCTGACTTCAGATTAAGTCCTAGAAAAATATGGGAAACAATAAATGAAGTCTCAAACACCAAGACCAAAATCAATACTACTACTAAGTCGGTAATACACAACAATCAAACTAAGTACACCCCACATGAAATATCAGAGGCATTTAATGACTATTTCTCAAACATTGCCCCTGAACTTGCACACAAACTGCCTCCCTCAGAAATCTCCCACAGCTCATATCTTCACGGTGACTTTCCACACTCTATGGTGATGCCCATAATAACAGCCTATGATACAATAAAAGTAGTATCAGATCTCAAAAGCAAGAAAGGACACATTGACGAGATACCAATTGTTATTATAAAAGAAAACAAAGACATATTTGCTAAATCTCTCACAATTCTGTTCAACCAATCAGTCCACACAGGTACCTTCCCTGACAAGCTGAAACTTGGTCAAATAATCCCCATTTACAAATCAGGTAACATAACAGATGTAGCAAATTATAGACCCATCTCTATATTACCAAACTTTTCAAAGATCTTTGAATCACTAATGAAAAAACATTTAAGGCATTTTTTAAACAAAAAGAACATTCTAAATAATAGACAATTTGGCTTTAGACCGGGCTTTAGTACATTTGATGCTTTAAATACCTTTACATCTGACCTTCATACAGTTCTTAATAAAAGTAAATCCATCTTATCCATTTTTATAGACTTCCGTAAGGCTTTTGACACAGCGCAACCCCATATTCTCCTAGATAAAATGTACCACTATGGTATTCGTGGATGTATCCATGACTGGTTCAGGTCTTATTTAAATAACAGGCAACAATATACAATCTTTAACAATGAATTATCCCCAATTAAACCAGTATATGTAGGAGTACTGCAAGGAAGTATACTGGGCCCTCTACTCTTCCTTATATATATTAACAATATTTCCAATATATCAGATAAACTCCACACTATATTATTTGCTGATAATTCAACATTCTATATGATAGGTGACAAACCAACAGAATTAATCAATAAGGCCAATACAGAACTTCAAAAATTTTCCGACTGGTGCCTAGCAAACAGACTCACAATTAATACTAACAAAACTTACTACATGTTATTTTCTAACACCATTACCACTACCAACCACTACCAAACTTAACCATACTAAACGATGATATCCTACAGGTAAATCAAATAAAATTCTTTGGAATAACATTTGACAAAAATTTAAACTTCAAGCACCTCTTGTCCAACCTATGTTTAAAGATATCAAGAACCATCCCACTCCTTCTCAAAGTAAAACATTTTGCCCCAATTAATATTCTTAAATGTTTATATTATGCTCACATTTATCCACATCTTAACTATTGTAACCCTATCTGGTCCCTTACTTACCCATATCATCTGTATCAACTTAATGTACTACATAAAAAAGTTGTCAGGATGATAACCAATAGTAATTTTAATGAACACACCCCCCCATTATTTAACCTGTTAAGTGTTACATTAGTTTACATCTAGGGTACCCCCAGAGGTTACAAAAAATTGACTTTTTTTTTCTTAGCCCAAACAACTACAAATGAGCCAAGAAACACAACGAAAATATTTAAAGGGATCAGCGTGCCATTTTTAAATCCCCGCGCTCGGTACTAGACCGGGAATTCCCCGCCCGCTGTTGCTGAATCTTCTCCCTTCGTTTCAGATGCGCTTCATACACTGTCTTCCACCATATTTCAAGGAAGGTTGTAACCATGAAATAGATGAAGGAGATGAGGCAGCAGCAGCTAGAGTGTGTGGAGGTGGCAGGGTGATGGCAGAGGGCCCCTCATGCTCATTATCACTGCTTTCCTCGCTCTCAGAATAACCTGTCTCAAATACATAATCCCCATCCTTATCAATATCATTTAGGGTGTCGTCACTATCAGAGTCCCCCTCAACATCAATAAATTCTCCATCATCTTCGCGTGAAAGCAAGGATTGAATAGTACGTGTATCTAGGGAGCGGCTGCGTCTACCCGCCATGACTGTAAGGACAGATTGGACAACTCTGCAGAGAATTCTGGGTACTCTGAGTACCCAGAATTCCCGCACCTTCTAGGGAAACATGCCAGAAACTCCTAGGAAACTAATTACAGCCCATACAAGGCAAATAATTAGCGCAAAAACGGTATATTTGTAAAACGTCATGTGATGTGAGAAACCTCTGGGCGTACCCAACGTAAGCACGTCATGTGACGTGAGAAACACTTAGCGGGTTAAAGCACTAAATATCTTGAATCTTGCTGACTTATCTAAACTAAACATTGCATCATATATGTACAAAACAATAAATTCTAATAACTACAACACACAACCTATACACTATTACCAAATCCATAACCAACATTCACTGTATATCCCCAGACACAAACTAACTACATTCAAGCATTCAGTGTTGTACTGAGGACCAAAAATAAGAAATGGAGTATCACCCCATATCAAACAATCAACTAACCTACCATCTTTTAAGCAAAAATTAAAAAGACATATACCTCCTACCGATCTATACCTATATTTTCAATAAGCTGCTGTTGTAGAATTATGTTTTATTATTATTATTATTATTATTATTATTATTATTATTATTATTATTATTATTATTATCATTTTATTATTATTACTAGTGTTTCTACTACTACTATTGTTATTGTTCTTGCTATCTTATTATTATCATATTATTATATTATCATGTTATTCCCTCTAATATATATATACATAAATGCAACTTTTTTTCTCATATATATATATATATATTTTTTTTTTTTTTCACATGTCATATAGGTTAAGCCTCCTTAAGGCTCTTTCAGTTTATTCTACTTCTTCTATATATACTTTTTTACTTTTTTTAATTTTCATTTCATACTATTGCCCAAAAAACTATACATAGCTTACAAAGGGCTATTTGTCCAATATGTTCATCAAATTGATAATTCATGTACATAAGACAAATATAATAAAGTGTTTCAAGTGTTTCAAGAGGCACAAAGAGCCATGGCCTGTCTCATTAATCTCTGTTCTCTTTTGGGGATTCGCATAAATTGGGAGAAGTCCTTTCTGACACCAGAATGAGACAAGAACTTCCTAGGGATGACAATTTGATACCCTCTTTTTAAAGTTTTCCCAACACAGGGGAGGATACAAAACCTCCAGGAAACCATCCACGCCTTCCTCAGTTGTCAGTCTCCGTCAGCAGGGGACTGGATGCGACTTCTTGGGCACTTTTCCTCCCTCATTCATCTAGTTCCAGGATTGAGGAAGAGGATGCGTCTGCTTCAGATACGGCTGAACCATCAGTAGGACAGACACTTGATGGCAGATGACCATCCCATCAGTTGGGATCCCAGCAGTTGCCGGGACCTAGAGTGGTGGCTGGAGGACCAGAACCTGGAGCAGGGTCAACCCCTCCAATTGGCTGTCCCAGATCTCTTTCTCTACACGGATGCCTCAACCGTAGGATTGGGTGCATCTCCTCTCCAGGACTCAGTGAGTGGCCACTGGGACATCCAAGAGAGGTCTCTACACATAAACATCCTAGAACTCAGGGCGATATGCCGGGGCTACTTCACTTTGCAGAGATGTTGAGGGACTCTGTTGTTACTGATTTTTCAGACAACACCACAGCACTTGCATACCTTAGCAGGGAAGGAGGTACCCATTCTATACTATTCAGCTAGGAGGCATGGGAGATTCTAGACTGGGCAGAGACTTATTCGGTGCAGATTCTGATCCAGTTTGTAAAGGGATAAGACAACGTGGTTGCAGACTGTCTGAGCAGACGGCATCAGGTCCTCTCCACAGAGTGGACACTGCACATGGACGTGTGCCACCAGTTGTGGTGGATATGGGGCTACCCGACAGTGGATCTCTTCGCTACTCGCCTGAACTACAGGATCCCAAACTTTGTGTCTCCATTTCAGGATCCCAAAGCGATTGCCACATATGCCTTCCTTTACAATTGGGACTACTAGGATCTGTATGCCTTCTCTTCACTCCCTCTTATCAAGAAGGTGCTCAACAAGCTTCGGGCCTCCAGGAACACGAGACTCATCCTGATAGCTCCATTCTGGCACAGAAGGAGTGGTTTCTGGACCTGTTGTAGGTGTCAACAGAGCCACTCTGATGCCTTCCATTGTGAAAGGACCTCCTGAAGCAACCACACACCCACAGCTTTCACCTCGGTCTCCAAAGGCTTCAGCTGACAGGGTGAACACTGTCCTGTGATGCCTGAGATACAGAAGCTTCTCCTCTATGGTTGCCCAGTTCTTGGCACACAGCAAACAACCATCCACTTCTCTAAACTATCAGCACAAATGGAAGAGGTACAGAAAATGGTGCAGGGACAATGGGTACACCATCTCCAACCCCATGGTCCACAAAATTGCTGATTTTCTTGTCCATTTATGACAAGTTTTTCATCTTTCAACCTCTGCTATTAACCCTTAACTGACGGCCTGCTCAGTGAGTTTTCTGCTCCATTTCCAGGTAATATACAGTACCTCTTAAATGTTACAGAACTATTCCAGTTACATAGATCTATGCCTCCTTTTGATGCTGATTGCAGTGATGTGTTTGTTAGCACACAGTGACATCTGAGAGTGAAGTTATAGCGTGTCAAATAATTATGTGGGTGGGGCTTGATGTGAGGCTCTGGGTAGAAAGGTACCCCCAGGCGCTTGGTCTCTCTCTCCCTCGCTCGCTCGCTCAGTCTCTCTCTCTCTCTCTCTCTCTCTCTCTCTCTCTCTCTCTCTCTCTCTCTCTCTCTCTCTCTCTCTCTCTCTCTCTCTCTCTCTCTCTCTCTCTCTCTCTCTCTCATGAATGTATCTTTCCTTGCCTGTTTTTTTTATCAGAGCTAAATAACATAATTGTATTATTATTTTTTCCATATTTATTACCATTACTATTATTACAAATAAAAAAGACGGCAAGTGCAATAATTTGACAACTTTGCTTGGTGACTTGGTCAAGGCAAGCAATGTTTCATTCAGTCACGCCCCATGCATCACAGTGGCCACACCATGTCCAGCGACACTCTGGGACACATTGCTCACGGCCAATATGTCCGATGGCATTCACCAGACTATGATGAGGCTGCATCCACTGCTGCCCTCATAATTTCTTCTCCATCTTCATCCTCATCAGAAGTACTCTCTTCACTCTCTTCTGACTCCATACTCCACTCACTATCATCAAAATCTTCTAAATCACTCCCTAATAAATCACTGATATCAGCAGCCTAATTCATCATCTCAGCTAGAGTGGTCTTTCTACCCGACGCGTACTTGGGAGCTGCCAGATGTCACCTCGATGGCAGGGAAATTTGGTCTGGTGTGTAGCAGGAGGATCCTGATAACTCCTCCCACACTGAGAAGTGTTGCCATATGACTAGTCAATAATTTAGGGAGAAAAAGTCCACGCGTGATTTGAAACGGCGCGCGGGAAAAATGCTGATTACATGAACGATCACCGCCCGACAAGACAGTGCGGGCCGCGCTTACATGAACGATCACCGTCATTTAAGGGTTAAGGGCTACAAGGCCATGCTTAATAACGTTTTTGCTATGAGAGGACTAGACCTCAACAAGGACCAGGTGTTGAAGAATATTATTATCTTCACAGCCCCGCAGAGCTGACAGGGACCTTAGACCATCTTGGAACTTGGACGTGGTGCTTCGATTTTTAACTATGGTTCCCTTTGAAACTCTTAGGCTCTCCTCCACAAAAGACCTGACCAGGAAGACCCTTTTATAGCGCAGAGGGTGGGGAGAGATCCAAGCTCTCTTGCACACAACTATCTGGCAGGGGCAGGATCTTCTGGTATATTGCCAAAACTGATACAGAAGTCCACAGGATACCTCTGGAATTCCAGATTAAGAGCCTTGCTACCATAGTCGGTGAGGAAGATGAGAGACTCTTATCTCCTTTTAGGATACTTAGTCACTACCTGCAAATAACAGCTTCAGACACAAGGCCCTGAAACCTGTTCCTCGCCGTTAAGTGTCCTTCTTGACCAATGTCAAAGACGGCTATCTCCTTCTTCCTCCGGGATACCATCAAATCAGCCCATGATGTGATCCCTGACTCTACCTGCTCCGAGATTAAGGTCCAAGCCCATGACATCCGTGGCATTGCTGCCTCCATGCTTAGGTGGAAGAACTGCTCTGTTACTTCCATCTTGAGAGCAGCCTGCTGGAAGACACATTCAGTTTTCACTGACCACTATCTCCAAGACATAGTAAGGAGGGAGGGAGAAGTCTTTCCCTTGGGCCCGGTTGTCGCAGCTGGACACATTGTAGACTGATGGCTGCTCTGGACCCATACCCCCCTCGGGAGGAATGCTCAGGTTGCTTTCCCTGGAGTCGCTTTACTGTCAGACACACACCAATGGGCTGTTAGGGGTGGTCAGTAGCCTGGTACGCGTGTCCTTCTCAGACTCTCGCTGCCAGGCAGAAGAATGGACACACTCCTAGGGCATTCACCACAGGTCACATAGGGCTGTGTAATTCTTGAGACTCAAGGGTCATGGAGGACTACCATGCCCTAGCTGCAGCCTCCAGCACCCTTTCTACATTCAACTGGACAGTTTCTCACCCTATACGCCTGCCAGGTCATGTTGACTCCTGCCTCCTCCTTCTTTCATTTTGTAGATCTTAGCATTTGTAATGCCTGGCTGCTATATAGAAGAGACATCCAGGTTTTAAATCCACATGCAAAATATTTGAACCTCCATGATTTCAAATTGGTATTGTCTTCATGTCTGAGGATGCAAGAAAAACCTTTATCAGGAAAGCAAAAAGGTCGGCCATCAAGTGCATCAGTCGATGAAAGGCTGGTAGAAAAGAAGCAAAAGGGCCACAACACAAAACCAATTCCACCAAAGCCAGTAAGAGATGACCAGATTGGACATTTCCCAATCAATCTTCCTAAAAGAGGAAGATGCAAGAACTCATCCTGCAAATCATCACCTGTAACATGGTGCCTAAAGTGCCAAGTATACCTTTGCAACACCAGTGAGAAGAGATGCTTTCTCGAGTTTCATGGAGTTCAGTATGATCTGAAAGATCTGCCACAGTAGAAATGAACCAGAATTTCAGTTTTAATTTGCTTTTACAGATTTTCTTTTCTTCTAATCTATTTTTGAGTGCAAGGAATGATGGATTTCCATGACTGAAAAAAATATGAATGTCTCCAATAATGAGGAGATCTGAAATATTTATCTGTGAACTAAGGAATTTCTGTTTTATGTTATGCAAAAGAAGGGATGCAATGTAATTGAGTTCAACAGTTAATTATTTATTATTTTCAATTCCAGGACAACTCTTTGAAAATAGGTAATTACCTTATGATATTTTATGTATACTTTGAAGTAATTTTTTATTATAATTATAAAAAGTACATCCTTTAGTGCAATAATGAGTATTATTGCTACAATGATATAAAATAAATGCACGATATTGATGTGAAAATTTCAAATTTGTGTTAAAGAAATAATAAAAACATCCTGCAATTCTAATTTTCATTCGAACTTTAAGTTTCTAGTAGTAATGCTCATTTTATAAATCAATCATATATTTTTATATATTTTGGAATTATAGTGGTACACAGGAATCATCGATTTAGGAACGTTTCAATAATTTCTATAATAATAGTTTTTTCACAATATGAACAATGGATAGTTATAACAAAGGGAGATGTTCTGCTAATACAACCGTAAAATTTTTTTTCTCTGTTAAATAAAAATGCAAGCGATATAGGGTTAATGTGTTAAATATATCTTCATTAGTAAATGACAATGATATTTAACAATTTCATCTTCATTCGTTGTTTAAAGTGTTAAATATACCTTCATTAGTAAATAAGTTTGCCAGTGACCAGAGTAGAAGGTCACATTGACTGCAGTGGTAGATAGGAAGTGACCAGGGTTGGGGGCTGGAGCAACCAAGGCAACTAGGGCCGGAGTGACTTGAAAGCCGTTCCCGAGTCGCAATAGAGAGAGGAGTTCATGGCGAAGTGCAAGTGAAACCGGCAGACTGGCGGGAAGGCGGCGTCGGCCACCACGTGTTTTTATGTTCAAATTGAGAGGCCGCGTTTGTATTGGAGGATTGATACAATACAGGAAAGGGATGGTTGGTTAGACGGCATTCATCTAGATCTAAAAGCGTTTGATAAGGTACCACACAATAGACTCCTATGGAAACTGGAAAAAATTGGAGGTTTTAATGGGAAGTTGATGGAATAGATGAAGAATTTTTGGGAAAACCGAGAGATGTGAACTGTAATAAGGGACCAGCCATCAATTGTGGAGCTAAGTTTTAAGTGGGGTCCCACAAAGATCAGTGTTAGCACTAATTATATTTGCAGTTTATATTAATGAAATGGTAGAAAATGTAACAAGTTATGTGAGTCTTTTTGCTGATGATGCTAAATTTTTTGAGAAAAGTGAAGGATATGGAGAACTGTGAAGAACTGCAGAGAGACCTAGATAAGGTATGTGAATGGAGTAACCAATGGCAAGTAGAATCTAATTTTGGGAAGTGTAAAGAGATGTAGTTCGGAAAAAGCACCATAAGATGCACCTATAACTAAAATGGAAAATGAAATTATAAATAAAACCTCAGAAGAAAAGATTTGAGAGTAATATTTACAGAGGATTTATCACCAGAACATCATATTAATAAGATTGTAAGTGAAACGCTCAATCTACTAAGAAACATAAGAACATCGTTTACATATTTAGATAAAGAAATGATGATAAAGATAATTACATCTATGATAAGACTGAGGCTGGAATATGCAGCAGTGATCTGTTCACCTCATAAGAAGAAACAGATAAGGAAACTGGAACATGTGCAAAGAGCAGCAACCAAGATGACACCAGAATTGCAAGATTTGCCTTATGAAGAAAGACTAGCTAGGATGCAGCTCACAACATTGAAAAAGAGAAGAGAAAGAGGAGACATGACTATACTCTTCAGATTGCTGAATGGAATGGAAAATACAGATAGAGGAGACTTATGTGAATTGAACGTGAGAGAAACAAGAGGTTATGGAAGAAAATTAAAAGTAGCTACCTGGAGAAGAGACATCAATAAGTACAGTTTCCCACACAGAAGTATTGAGGCATGGAATGGTCTGGAAGAGGAGGTGGTGTGTGCCAGAAATATTCACATTTTTAAGGAAAAGTTGGATAAATATAGTTATGGAGACGGGACAGTACGAGCTTAGCTCCCCTCCCCTATGTCACAACTAGGTAAATACAACTTGATAAATACACAGACATTCCTGTGGAGAACAGTTATGGTCGCAAAGTAGTTTGGTGTCTGTGGCCATGCTGATGTTCCACCATTAACACACACACACACACACAGGTTAAAATTTTATAAAACACAACATAATTTGAAATACTAAATGATTTAAAGGGATTTAAAAGGTGATGGTGATGTCAACAGACTGGGGACAGCAGACATGAGGTAGTTGTCATGAAGCTGGTGAGTTGCCCTGTAGTATGTTTAGAGAGCAACACTTGAAATCACAGTATTGCAGTGTTAACTGTACAATTTCTTGACTGACATATGAAAAATTTTAATCTCTGGTTTGCTACCTGTTTACTACAAGGATCTGAGTGGCATCTATTTTACAGGGAAAAAAGTAGTTAACATCACTTGACACCACTTGAGTACACAGTGCTCCAGGGACAGAGGGATATATATATATATATATATATATATATATATATATATATATATATATATATATATATATATATATATATATATATGGAGCTCTGATGTATTACTGCTTTGTATTTTGCTTTATTTTTTTGTGGTGTGGAGGTGCAGTACTAGATCAAGGAAAATTTTTTTTAGGCGTGGGAGTACAGGTATGGAGTATCTGTGCTTTGAGGTCTGGAAGAGTGGTACTAGACTACCTGATATCCAGTAATGCACCCAGCTCTGATAAATGCATACATACATAGATACATTTATACATAAATGCATACAGTGGTAACCTGGGTTATGTCGTTAACCTGTAAATTGCAACCCACAACTCAGGCTGGAGAGTATGTGATATTTTTTCCTGCCAACTCTGACAAGAAACAGCCCAATTGGATGGCTAAGTTGCAGATCTGTTGGCTTCTGCCTCAAGTATCACTGTGGCAGTTGAAGTGGAAAGTTGTGGCACTCATATGCACATATGTATGCATGCATGCATAGTATGTATATTTTTTTACTTACTTGTCTGCTTATTTTGTAATATGTATGTTGAGAGTGAGTGTGACCTTAGGCAGAATTGAGACTTTGGACTTAAATGTGATGATGTGATGCCTCTGGTAGTGTAGATGCAAGCAGTGTTCACAGTTGTAAGTGGTACAAATTCTGGTCATCAGAGAAGTAGGTAAGATGATTTAGGTATGGACTAGAGCTGATGTTATCTGAGGTATCCCTCTATGTGCAGAATGATATTACTAATAATCACATAATTAACCTTTATAATCACATGCATAACTTTCCTGTCTCACGTAGCAGTTACCTCTCAGAGTGGTAGTCCTGAGAATTCACCACCTCTGACAAAAAGTCATTCCCGCAAGAAAAACATATCCTGTTTTAAGGAATGTGGCTATTGTTGACACACCCAAATGTCTTACATTTCAAGAGTATGTAAAAGTTTAAAGTTTAAAGGAGATTTACAAGATGTTTTATGTTTTTTTTTAATAGATATATTTTAATATATCACAGGTAGAGCATAATTTGTATATGTGTGCATGTCCATGCACATACTGTAAATATATGCATACCTAGATTTATTGTCTAATACATAGATATTCAGGTTAATGATGAATAGATATATATGTATTTGGAATGAAAAAGAGTCTGTTAAGTAATGAAACAACAAAGTAAACAAAGCATTTGAAGAGGGAGTAGTATAGTGTTGTATTCATTAATACTTTATATACACACACACACACACACACATATGCATGCATACAGTCACTGCTCATAGTAAATCCCCTAGGATTGTCATAGTCAGTGCTATAATAGAGTTGTGTGTCTGAATATGAGATGCATTTGTTTTCCAGGTAACATGTATTGAGAGAGAGAGAGAGAGAGAGAGAGAGAGAGAGAGAGAGAGTGCACATGAACCAATGTCATTATGTACTGTTATTTTGGAACTTGAAAGGGCTTGTTTGGACGTGTAACCTTATTGTGGCACTGGCTATGGCAGGCCCTTAGTATTCACTTTTTTGGGTTATTGTACATGTACATCCATATATCAAATGAAAATATAAGCTATGATTTCAGATTTGAAGTCATTCCTGAACGACAATTGAATGATTTTGTGTATAGTATCATGTGTTATCCTTTGGTTGATTTATTTATTGTATTTTGAAGAGAGGTAAGTTATATTGATTCAGGTGAATACAAGAATAGTTTCCTGACTTGGCAGTACACCCAGGATGAAGGAAAGAAGTTAGGTGTGCGCGGCTGGTGCATGAACACTCACCACGGGACTGTTGCTGGACAGTTGGAGGGACCTCAAGATAAAGTGATGATGATGTATGTTTTTGAAATATTGTATGTGGCATTCATAATTTGTCACATTTTGGTTCTAATTGAATGTGCTGGTTTTTGCATGCATTTTTGATGTTGCCTATTTTTGTATAGCCTCTTAACCTTATTTCTTTTTAGTTGTTTTCTGACAACATTAAGTTAAGTAAGAAAAAAAATGTGGAAAAATCAATATATTTGGAATTAGCTTACTGTGTATTCAATAGTTTAAAGTCTTCATTGAAATGGATTGACTTTATTCAGAATGAACCATTTCAGGCTCAGAGCAGAAAAGACCTGTTTTGATAATGAGGAAATGTATATGTCCTGTAATACTATATTGTAATCCTGTGGCTGATATACATATGTACTGTACAGCTACCTCTTCTTTACATGAGTTTGTTTTATGCTAGGTTCAAAATCCAAGCAAATGTTCAATTTACACTTTTTTTCACTTATACACAATATTCCATTGAGTTACCATTGCATGTTTTGGGCCAGTTCCTGTGTGCCACCCAAACAGCAACAGTCACAAATGCACACGTGTGTACAAGTACAGTATATATATATATATATATATATATATATATATATATATATATATATATATATATATATATATATACAGTATTCCCTCGCTACTTCGCGCTTCAGTTATCGCAGGTTCAGTGCTTCGCGGGTAAAAAAAAAAATTCAATTTAAAATTAAAAATTAATTAAAAGTATTAAAAATAAAAAATATATAAAAAAATCCATTCTGGCAACCCACAACACCGAGGAAAGCACGTGACACCCAAGAGCAAGTGTGTATGAATCATCACTCCGCCGTTGATAAGGCTGTGAGGCTGGCTCAGTTGGTGGGCACTGAAGGCTTCTCCGATATGACAGCGAACGAAGTAAACAATCTCATCGAGTGCCACTCAAACCCTCTGACAGACGAGGATCTAGAAGAAATGATAAGATCGGCGAGTGAGGAGGAAGAGGAGTCTGCTAGTGACGAAGGTGACCAAGCTGAAGAACATGGCTTTACATTACATAATTTGCAAGACCTCTTCAATATTGCCAAAGGCCTCCAAAAAGGGGCCCAAGAAGAGAACGACAACATGATCAGAGCCGTCGAATTCAGCAATCGTATTGATGACGTGATGGCTGTTTATAAGAGCATCTTCGTCCAGAAGAAAGAGCAACGCTCACAACTCCCAATAACGATGTTCCTTGTGCACCGAAAACCTGAAGAACGTCCTCCTGCAGCCACTACGCCGCCTCCTGAAGCCACTACGCCGACTTCTGCAACCCCTACGCCGCCACCTGCAGCTTCCCCTGCGTCATCTGCGGCGCCATCCGAGGAGCAGTAAAGCTCTTCGTGAACCTGTGCGGTCATTCATCATCGTCTTCCATCTCATCGTACTACACAGGTCTTTTCATCTCCATATTATCTCTCTGTCCGTAAGTACGTCATCTTGAGATAAGTTTGAGCCTTGGGGGCTTTTATAAAGGAGCGCCGCTACTTCGCGGATGTTCACTTTTCGCGGGGGGTTCTGCCCCCCATTAACCGCGATAATCGAGGGAATACTGTATATATATATATATATATATATATATATATATATATATATATATATATTTCACGTAATACCTATTCCTTCTACTGCAGGCACTGAATACATTGTCTCTTTTGTCTGTCAGTACATAAAATCAACCGCTCCCCTTGCGCTTGCCGTTGCGTCTGCCTGCCTACTTTCTCCACTGTCAATCCTTCTACCCTACTTCTCTACTGACAGCCAGCATAGGTACACGTTGTCTCTCGCTCTTCCTTCTTAACCTGTCGGTGTTGAATTGTGCTCATGTCTTCAACTGCTCCTGCTTCCCCTTCTTCCCGGCTGTGAGTGATGGCTATACAGGCGACGTGATACATTCGCCAGATATTGTCGTGACAGCTGTGACTACGCCACCTATTCCTCTAGGCAGCCATGCTGGGACCTCCAAGTGGACATGTAACTGGCAGGATTGCAACAGAGTCTATCCTAGCGTCTCTCATGACCCCCAATCTGTATGTATAACATGCCTTGGTTTCTGTACTATTGTTTAAAGGTGTGACGAGTGTGCAGGCTGGGATGTTGATGTTGTGGAAGGGGCCAGATCTTATCAGTCTGGATAAGTACTGTGCCATTCATGCTATGCCCGTTCTAAATGCTAGTGCGTCTGGGAATTTCAGTGGAGGTTGAGAGGCCTGTGGTGAGGTTGTCACTGAGCCGGGGGCTGAGTATTCACTCTCCATCGGTCAACTGCGTTGCCCCACAGGATTCTGCCTCACAGGCTGGTCATGCTCTCTCGTTGAAGGGCCAGCTTACCTCTCTGCTTACGCATGGCTCCCAGCTACAATCCATGCTGTCAGAGATGATTTTGTCTCAAGTGGCTACATGTTTAAGTAACCTGGCTTCCCTTCCAGCTAGTTCGTTGTCTCAGGCAGAGCGTCTGGCCAGGGCCAGACCAACCTCCCCAAAATCTGCAGTGCCCAGTAGAGTGCAAAAGGCACTCTTAGGCAAGAGGGTACGCGAAGGTAGCCTGGGACATGAACCATCGAGGGTTTGGTCGGGTAAGCGGACCATGCCTGTAGATGTCCCGTTGTTCCTGAAACAGTCCCAAGCCAAGGTTGGGGGAGGGATGCCGGCTGGTTTGCCACCGCTCTTCCTGGCTTGGGACCCAGATGTGGATGTAGTGAGGGTGTTTGACCTGATTGCCCATCTTGGACACTTGAGTGAGGGTCGGACAGCTTGTGATGACAAGGAGCATCAAACGATTACAGTCACTCTGTCCATGGGAGATGGGGTGCATGATGCTATGCCGCACCACCCCTCTCCTTCGTCCACAGCACCATAGGGGTTGGACACTATGGTGCCACCCTTGGCTGCACATTGTCACCACCACCAACCAACACCAAAGTCTATGGCTTCAAGCCAACAAGGTTCACTCCCTTGTGGGCCTGAGTCTGTGCATGGCCAACACAAGGCCCTCCCACCACTTTTGCCTTTTGTCTCTGAGTAGGGACAGGAATGATGTTGGTGAAGACGGGGAAGAGGATTTCTCGGATGCAGACGATGGTTTGCCGGATCCTTTCTCTACTTTCAAGGACATGATGGACCCTGTTTACCTGACATTTCCAGAAGCCTGTGGTCAGGCTCCTCAAGACACTACTCCACTTATCTTGGCATGTAGCGTGGGCAAGTTCTGGCCACCACTCCTTCTTTAAAGCAGTTGCAGCCCATCAGTGTCTTGATGTTGCAAGCCCTCATTTGCCAAATACCCAACCCAACGGTACTACAGATCCCTCTGTACTAGCAGTGACGAGGGTAGAGATCGTCCGGCTAAAGTGAACCCAGAACTACTTCCCCACCTGACTCTTCATGGTGAAACGCGTGTTTCTATTTCCCAATGGGAGATGTTGCATCTGGAACAGGCCCTTCTCTCCTCTTGAGATACACAGAACTTCTTGTTCTGGCTTATGGGTACTTTTGTCACCCTGATGTTGGGTAGTGATGGTTTGTGCAAAGGGGGCCCATGCTACAACAAATTGTACTGAGTATTCAGCGGGCTGTGGTGGACCAGGCTAGGGTTACAGCCCTTGCTCTCACCAACATGAGGGCAGCTAGAAGGGAGTCTTATCTCTCTCTTCCTCATTGTTTCACTTCAGCTTCAAAGGCTCAACTTCGCCGATCGGACATGGACTCAGACCTTCTGTTTGACGTAGATAGCGTAGACAAAGATATTGGTCAAGTGCAACAGGTTGCCTCAGTGTTGTTCACTGTGGCCACGGCCAGGGCTCTCATCAAACAGAAGCCTAAACAGGGGACACTGCTTGTGGAGAAACATCCATGACCTTCCACCTCGGCTGATTCCCACTCACAACCTGGTCCATCTCACCAAGGGTTCACCGATCAGTGCTCTCATTCTCGCTGTTCTCTTAAAGCTGGTCTTTCTGGTGTGAGATAGTCTAAGACCAAGACATTTCGAAAATGACTCCCTTCAGTTACTTTGATGATTGAGGCTTGCCTTGCTCGGCATCTGACTGCCTGGGAGTATATGGGAGTAGAGACTGGGGTTCTTCGGTCCTCCTCAATGGGTACAGGATTCCATTTCACTCCTTTCCACCGTTGTCCCAGTTTCCTTGGCACCTGGCCTCCTACTTGACAGATTCCGAGGAAGGCTGAGCTCTGTTGACAGAAGTTACAGCTGTCCTTGACAAGGGTGCAGTGGAAGAAGCTCCTCAAACACCTGGGTTCTACAGGCGCATCTTTCTGGTCCCCAAGGTGACGGGAGTTTTCGTCCAGTTATCGACCTCTCCTTCCTCATTCGTCATATCATTACCACAAAGTTCAGGATAGAAACGGCCCAGATGATGCTGGGCACGACTGGGTGTGTTGGTTGATCTAAAGGATGTGTATCTCTAAGTTTTGGTACATCCTCTAAGACGCTGGTTTTTAAATTTCGGCTGGGAAGACTGTATGCTCCAGTTCAGGGCACTGTGCTTTGGCCTGTCCACAGCTCCTTGGGTATTCACCAGGATCATGGCTCCTGTTTCAGCAGAGTTACACAAGCACAGAATTTGGTTCCTCCGCTATCTAGACAATTGGTTTCTCCTGGCGTCGTCTTACCAAGACGCCCTTGACTTGACCCAGTTCCTGCTATGGCTATATGCCCAGCTGGGAATCTGCATCAACTTCGACAAATCGTGTCTACGACCAGCTCAGGAGTTGGTCTTCCTGTGAGTCAACATTCTGACTTCTCCTTTGAAGGCTTTCCCGATGCAGTCGCGAATAGACAATTTTCTCTCTCATCTCCGAGCTTTCTTGGATTCACCACACCTGACCGCCAAGGAGTGGCTAACTTTGCTGGGTGACTTGGTGTCCCTTATTTACTTGGTGTCCCTTATTTACTTGGTTCCCGGAGCTCAGTTGCGGATGCGGAGTCTACAGTTTCGCCTTCGGTCTCAGTGGTTCAGCTTTACACACGACGACTCAGTGTGGATTGCTTGGACCCCCAACAACCTCACGGACCTACAATGGTGGATGTTGGAGTCCATTCTTCTTGCAGGCAGGGATCTCCAGGATGTGGCTCCAGATTTTCTGCTATACTCAGATACCTCCACTCACAGCTGGGGCTGCTCTCCCCTTCATCACACTGCAGGTGGCCTGTGGTCTAAGGAAGAGTCTACCCTCCACATCAATCTCCTGGAGCTGTGAGCAGTTTGGCTTGTGCTCCTCCAGTTCCAATACCTCCTCAAGGGCAAAACAGTTGGGATGTTTGCAGACAACACTACAGCTCTGGCATACCCTTTGCACCAGGGTGGCACTCATTCATTGGCCCTCAACGACGAAGCTCAGTGGACATTGCGTTGGGCAGAGAGCAGGTCTATTTCTCTCCCACAATTCATCAGTGGATCACACAATGTGGTGGCAGATCCCATCAGCTGGAGGTCTCAGGTCCTTTCCACAGAATGGACCCTCCATCACGAGGTCTGTCTGGTTCTGTGGCAACTATAGGGTATGCCTCTCATTGATCTTTTCGTCACCAGCCAGAACTTTTTTATGTAGAAGAGAGGCAGCCTAGGGCAACAAAAATCAAACAAAAAAGCCCATTAAAGTGCCGGTCCCTGGGAAAGTTTTAAATCAATGGCCAAAAAAATGGAATAAGTGTCTTGATACCTCCCTCTTGAAAGAGTTCAAGTCATAGGCAGATGGAAATACAGAAGCAGGGAGAGAGTTCTAGGGTTTACCAGAGAAAGGGATGAAAGACTGAGAATACTGGTTAACTCTTTCATTAGAGAGGTGGACAGAATAGGGGTGAGAGGAAGAGACAAGTCTTGTGCAGCAAGGCTGCGGGAGCAGGGGAGGCATGCAGTCAGCAAGATTAGAGGAGCAGTTAGCATGCAAACAGCGGTAAAAGATAGCAAGAGAGGCAACATTACGGTAATGAGAAAGAGGCTGAAGACAGTCAGAGGAGAGTTGATAAGACGAAAAGCTTTTGATTCCACCCTGTTCAAGTGAGGATAGAGAAAGTAGGAGGAAACAGAAAAGGAGCTACTGTCAGTTGCCTCAGACACCTGTGTTTCAGTGAGGAAAAAAAGATGAGGTTTAGTAGAGGAGAGGTGGTGTTCTACAGATTGAAAATTAGATCGAAGACCGTGAATGTTGCAGAAGTTGGTAGTGAAAAATGTGATGGGGATGTCAAGACACTTAGGGTCGATACCATAAGAGTAGTCCGAGGCTGGTGTAGGAGTCACCATATTATTTAGTTGAAATTTTGAATGAAGGATGTGTGTGTAATTAGGTGCATGTAGCTTTTTGTGGTGGAAGAGGTTGTCCTTAGAGGGCAGGCTGTGACTACCCCCTTGTGTTATGAGATGCAGAGTGAGGTTACAACTGGTTTTGATGAGGGCTCACAGCACCCTCTAATCCAGTGCCATTAGATCCTGGGAGTAATTAACTTTTTAGCTGGTATCTACTGCCTCCTCCTTCCTGCATTTGTCTCCACATTTCTGGGTACCATGGCCATTGCGACAGATGCCTTTCTCTTCTCCTGGGATGACATGGAGCTCTACACCTTCCTCCCGTTTTGGGCGATCATGGGTCTTCTCTCCAAACTCCGGTCTTCACGGGGGACGTCAGTCATCCTTATTGTTCTGTTTTGGCTGAGCAAAGAGTGGTTTCCTGACCTGATACAGGTGACCGTCGACAGTCTTTGCCTTCTACTGGTGCTCCAATATCTCCTGCAGCAACCACACTCTCATCGCTTCCATGATGGTCTCCACATGCTTCAACTGGCCACATGGAAACTATCCAGGGACTCCTTTGTTCTCAGGGCTACTCCCGGAGAGTTGCGATGTTCCTGGCGAGATCTCGACGGCATTCAACGATTGTGAACTACCAATGCAAATGGAGATGTTACCACCTATGGTGCCACTGGGAGGGCCATACTGTGTCAACACTTTCTAGTCAAAAGTTTGCAGCTTTCCTCTTGCATTTGCATCAAGACTATAACCTTTCTCTTTCTGCTATCAAGAGCTTTAAGACTATGCTTAATAGTGTATTCCGCATAAAAGGGTTTGACCTTTCTACTGACCAGGTCTTAAGGGAGGTCATACATGCCTGTGGTCAACAGGCCCACAGGAACAAAGCCAGGGTTCCCCCTTGGAATGTGGATGTGGTTCTACACCATCTGGTTGGTGCGCCTTTCAAACCATTGGACCAATCCTCTTTTCGTCTTTTGACACAGAAGACTTTGTTCCTGGTGGCTCTGGCAACAGCCAAAAGAGTTGGGGAACTACAAGTGCTGTCCACTCAGGTTAACTTCCAGGGTAATGATATGGTTCTCTCCTACCTGCTGGACTTCGTAGCCAAAACAGAAACTCCTACTAACCCACTCCCTCAGGAGTTCGTGTTACCAAGTCTCGGACGTTGTTGGCTCAGATGACAGTGAACGGCTCCCCTGTCCTGTTCGGGCTCTTCGATGGTACCTTCACAGAACATGATTTCCATCATGACCCAGGCACCTGTTCCTGTCTCCAAAGCAGCCATCTTGTATTTCCTCAGGCAGTTAATATGTTCTGCTCATGAGGAATTCCCTATCCATTTGAGTCCTACTTACTGGGTGAGGGCACATGACATCCGGGGCATGGCAACGTCCCTCTTGTGGTCCAGCAACAGGATGTTATTTGAGATCATGGAAGTGGCTTGCTGGAGTACACAGTCAATCTTCACCACTCTATCTCAGATCAGTTCACTGGGTCCAGGATGGTGTCTTTTCCCTGGGACCAGTAGTGGCTGCTGGCAGCATTGTTCCTTGATTCCTGTTGCACTGTGTCTCACACTCCCCTCTGAGTCACCTCATAGTACATGACACAGGTCTATTGGGAGACGCTATGGCAACTTGGATCAGCGTCCTTCCCTATGCGACTTTGTTACTTCCTAGTAAGGCGCAGTTATATGTGGACTTTATCACCTGCATTCAACCCCATACTCTGCATTGCTTCAGTGCCTAAGTGTGGAAATCTCTCTATAGTAGAAGGCACAGGTATTATGTGAAAAAATGACATTTTTATGTCCAAAATGTATTTATTCACTTAACTGTTCTTTCTATGCACATTCCCATCCTTCCTCCCCGCACAATATTTCTCCTTCGAGTTACCTATTGAAGTGGTAGAGAAGTGGGGTACAAGGATAGACAGCTGAGAGAGTAGGTTGGCAGACACAGCAGCAAGCACAAGGGGGGGGTTGATTTTACGTACTGCCGGACAAAAGAGACAATGTGCTCATTGCCTATAGTAGAAGAAACAGATAAGTGAAAAATACGTTTTGGACATGAAAATGTCATATATATATATATATATATATATATATATATATATATATATATATATATATATATATATATATATATATATATACATATACACACACACATTCATACCTCTACATATGAGTGCTTCAGGATACTAATTTTCCAAGATATGAGCTGGGAAATGAGCCTAATGTTGCCCAGGATACAAGGAAATTATTGACCATACGAGCTGCGAGCATTTGGTTACGCCATGCCACTACTAGTTCACAGTGAATAAAAGAATAATAAATTAATAAAAAAATATATATATAAAAAACAGAAAAGATAAAAAAAAACCCTAATGTTAAGTTGTTTTTAAGTCTCTATTAATTTCATTATGTTTATTATGGAAGTTGTTAACTTTCTTCCAGTGTACATCAGTATTACTAAACTTTAATTTGCATGTTTTTTTTCTTGTGTTAGAACACATTATTAAGTTTTACATGTATTTAAATAGAAAATCCTGTTCCACCATATGAGCTATTTCACAATACGAGCTCAGTTGTAGAACAAATTAAACTCGTATATAGAGGTATGACTGTATATGTATACACACACACACACACAGGTATCTTCCATTATATGATATTAATTGGTTCCCCAAAATCCTATTGTAAAGCAGACTTAAGGATGAATATAAAAAAAAATTGTAATGCATTCCAAGACCTTTACATGTGCTCTCTAAAAATCCATAAAAATAATGAAATATCAAATTTAAACTAATGAAACTAATGAAACTCATTTCACTTATATAAAATAAACATAAGAATAATACAGTAAAATCAAGATGAATTAAAATGATTCTTGTACTTAACTCGCATTGTAGTGTCTTGTATCCTTATGCAAGGGCCTCCTAAAACTCATAAAGAATCATGAAATATCATAGATTAATAAAATGCATGTTACATAAAGAAAATAAACAAGAATGAAGCATTGAACATTTTTTTTACTTACTCTCACTTTTGTCTCCTTACGATCTCTTCCCTGCAATGTTGGGCAATCATTCAGTCAAACAAAATAATGCTCCCAGTTTTACAAGAGATTATATTCTAAAGGTATCCATTAGGTGCTATAATCTGCATGAGAGAATGATTGGCCTTCATGTTTTTTTTTTTTTTTTTACACAATTTTTAATAAAGGCTAGATGGTCTTTTAAGCCATAGCTTTCATAGGACCCAAAGGTTGTAAAAGGAGAAAAAAAATCACTGCAAATCTGCAGGTCATGGCTACGATCGTTTACGACCTTATGAAAAAAAATCATACACATATGTATACACACACATACGTGAAGATTCAGAAGTGATACGCAAGCAGGGAGGAGGACAACGTAGTAAATTAAGCAAGTTAAGTGAAAGCTATAAAGTCATGTATAATAATATTAATGAACTAATTTTGGGGTTAAGAGAATTGAACATTCAGCTGAATAAAGTTATCCCTGACATAATTGGATTAACAGAGACAAAGTTGTATGATGAATTACGAGAAGTCAAGAACATTGTTCAAGGCAACTGTAATATATGGGAAAAAAGAAGAAGAAATCAGAAGGGAGGAGGAGTGATGTTACTAGTTAAGAAAAATTCACGTGTTGGATTCAGAATATGGAGAGGGATCAGCTGAGGTATTAAAGATCGGTGTTGAAAACATCCACAGCAAGATAAGATGTTATTTTGCGACATATGTACCTCTCGAGACAAATGCACGGATCAATGAACAATATAAGAATATGATTCATGACACAAAAGTTAGTTTAGAGGAAATGATGAAGGACAATAAGGTGATTTTGATGGGTGACTTTAACTGTAAAGAGATTTGCTGGAAAGAATGGAATACTGGGGGATCGGAGTCTTCCTGGGGATTCACTCTGCTGCAACTAGCAATTGATAACGTCCTGACGCATTGGATAGACTGAGACACAAGGTATGGGAGAAACATCAAGACCTGATCTGACATTTACTAAAGAACCAGATATTTGATATTGAGTAAAGAACCAGAAATAATTAGGAATGTTCAGGTGAATTGCCCATTACAGTAGGGGAGGAAACAAGGAACAAGAGAATTGAAGACCATCACGATATGAGATTAAACTGCAGCAAGACTTACTATGATGGCTTGAGAAGGTTCTTTAAAGAGGAGAGTGAGGATTCATTCCACCAAACCAATAGTGTTCAAAAGAAATGGGATGAGTTCCTTAAAATATACAGAGAAGGAGAAAAGAGATTCGTACTCAAAAGAAAGGTTAGGTTGATTGGGAAAAATGAATGGTTCAGCAGGAAATGTGAAATTGCAAGAAATTTGAAAGAAGATGCATGGTATGGGTGGAGGGGAAGCAAAAGAATAAATCTGTAGAATAAGTATAAACAAGCAAGGAATAAGTTTGTGACTACCCTAAGAGAAGAGCTAAAGAATTTTGAGAGGAATGTAGTAAACAGGTACAAAGACCAACCCAAACTCTTTTTTAAATATGTTAGTAGCAAGATGAAGGCTAGAAAGAGTATTGATATGATAAGAGTGGACGAAGTGGTATATGAAGACCCCAAGGATATAGCACAAGTGATAAATTCTAGTTTCAAGCAGGTTTTTACAAATGAACTTGATTTTAAAAGGCCTCTGAACACACTGGAATGCAATGCAATGGAGGAGATTCAAGTATCAGTTAAGGAAGTGGACAAAATTGTTTAGACCTTGGATGGAAGGAAAACCACAGGACGAGGTTGATAATAGAGTGCAGGAATCAACTTGTGGACAGATTACACAGTATCAGTGGTACTTCACTAAATAAGTAAGAGTCCCAAGGGATTGGAAGAGGGCAAACATCATGTCTATTTCAAAGGAGATGCACAAAAGCCACTGAACTATAGGTATTTCTCGATTTATGCAGAGGATGCATTCCTGAAGAGGGAGCGCAAAACGAAAGTGACAAATTGAACTACAGTCTACGCGGAAAGTTAGGGCACACGCTACAAAAAAAACAATAAATCACGTTGAAGCATGAAAACGAGTAAATAACACTAGTATCTCGTTGTGTTTCCTTTCCTTATCAACACCTCTTTCAGGCGTCTTGGGACACTATCTGCAAGCCTTTGCAGGTATTCTGGGGAGAAGCTTGCCCAAAGTTGCTGGATTGCAGTGATGAGCTTAGGGACGGATGATGTGTCAAGGTCACGTAGCTGACGTTTCACGAGTCCCCAGAGGTTCTCGATTGGATTTATATCCGGGGAATTTCCAGGCCAGTCCTTAAAATATGATATCTGGCAATCCTGTAACCACTGGCTGTGTGTGCAGGTGCCCCGTCCTGCATAAACACGTTTGCACGTGTTTTCTCAAAAGCGTCAGGCAGAGCATCACAAAGAAGCTCCAAGTACACAAACTGATTGACTTTTACGTTTTTTTCAAGCACTACCAATTCACCTACACCATGGTAACCAAAAAAAAACCCATACCATCACCGAGTCAGGTTGTTTGACTGTCTTGACAGTGTACCGCGGGTCTAGCGGGTCTGAGTCTGGCCGACGGTACACCCTACTGTGACCACAATCACTCACTGTAAAAGTAGCCTCATTGCTCCAAAGCACTTTTCTCCACTCTTCAAGGGTCCAGACACTGTATTTCTTTGCAAAACTGATGCGTTTCTTCTTCTGGGCAACAGTTAGTAAGGGTTTTCGGCGTGGCCGAAAGCTGTGGTAGTCAAGCTTGTCATGCAGCAGTTGCTGCAATGATCTTAAAGACACTTTACCAAGGAGCCCAGGGTTAGTTTCCTTTATTTTCTGGGCCGTGAGTGTAGGATAGGCATTCACCTGCCTGGAAATGACCTTGCAGG